>SJYT01024178.1:72474-287070 GCA_006410635.1 Cephalophus harveyi | reverse complement strand
AGGATGAGATGGCTGGATGGCATCACTGACTCGATGGACGTGAGTCTGAGTGAACTCTGGGAGATGGTGATGAACAGGGAGGCCTGGCGTGCTGAGATTCATGGTGTCGCAAAGAGTCGGACATGACTGAGCGACTGAACTGAACTGATGTTGGGAGAATATTACCCATCACAGCGCTGTAAGAAGACTCATGAGGGCATCCTTTGGCCTTTAAGCAGAATCCAATTGTTGCTTGTTTCAAAAATATTTGAGTAATCTTACAAAAATATATAAAGTACAAGATTAAAAAAAAAAATAGATTGGGTACTGGGACTAGGTGCTTGCGTGCATGCTAAGTCACTTCAGTTGTGTCTGACTCTGTGCAGCCCTATGGACTGTAGCCTGCCAGGCTCCTCTGTCATGGAATTTCCCAGGCAAGAACACTGGAATGGGTTGCCATGTTCTTCTCCAGGGGATCTTCCCAACCCAAGGATCGAACCCTCATCTCTTATATCTCCTGCATTGGCAGGCGAGCTCTTTACCACTTGTGCCACCTGGGAAGCCTGGGACTAGGTACTGAAATAGAAAAACAATAAACATTGACACACACACCCCCTCCACCACCTCACATGACACACAATTAATTCAAGAGGGATTGCTGACCTAAATGTAAAAGTGAAAACTCTAACGCTTCTGGAAAACAATAGAGGAGAGTATCTTTACAACTTTGAATAGCAAAGTTTTCTTAGATAAGATAAGCAAAGCCATTTAAAAATTGATAGATTATATCAAAATTTTAAACTTTTACTCATAAAAAGACAGTGTTAATGAAATACAAAGAAATATATCATGGACTGATATAAAATATTTGCAAGACATACCTTTGACAAAGTTTTAGTACCTAAAATATGTAAAGAACTCCTATATCTCAAACATTTGAAGAATCATACAAGTCAATTTCGATTAACTTAAACAGACACTACACAATGGAAGATATATTAATGGCCTATAAGCAGTTTAAAAGATACTTAATATCATTAATTATCAGGGAAATATAAATTAAAGCCACACTGAGATACTACTATGTGCCTGAAAAACTAAAATAATTTGAAAAAACAGACTGGCAACACTAAATGTTGGGAGAACATAGAACAACCTGAACTCTCATGTAGTGTTGATAATATAATCACTTTGGGAAAAGCACTGACAGTTTCTTATGAAATTAGACATGCATCTACCCTACGACCCAGCAATTCCACTCCTAGGAATGTGGCCAGAGTTATGAGGGCATTTCTCCAATGCGACTTGTACAAAAACATTCATAGCAGCTGTAATTGCTAAGCAAACTGAGGTATATTCATACAATAGAATACTAATCAGCAGTATAAAGAAACAAATTCTGGTACACATAACAGTGTGGATGAATCTTTAAACATTATGTTGAATGATAAAAGATTTATATAAGAATACTTACTGTGTGATTCCATTTATACAAAGTTCTAAAACAGGTAAACTCATCTACAGTGGGAGAAAAAATCAGAACACTAGGTGCCTCTGAGGTTGTAAGGATGAAGGAAAAGATATGAAGGAATTTGCTAGACTGATGGAAATATTCTGTATCTTGATCAGGATTTATGTTACACAAATATATGCATTTGTCAAAAATCTCTGAATGGTGTATTTAAGGTACGTGCACTTTGTGGTATGTCAATTTTATATTACTCAAAAACAGAAAAGAACTATAATCAAATATTGAATTTGGGTTAATGATATGCATACTAAAACATATAGGGGTAAAGTGTATAGATGTTTGCAATTTACTTTGAAACACATCAAAAAGTAATTGAAAAGAAGAATGTATATATGGACAGGCATGTGATAAAGCAAGTACAGTAAAAAGTTAATCATAGAATCTAGATGGAGGATATATGGGTGTTAATATAAAATTCTGTCATCTTTTTCTAGTCAGTAAATTTTATAATGAAATATTGGAAAAAATAAGTTAGGATTTAGGAGAAAAAAAAAGTAAAGTTCAGGCAAAAAAGATGAAACTGAATTTAGAACCTTATAAGAAAGTATAGGTCTGTCTTATAGTTTCCTAAGAGCCAAAGCAAAAGGGAAAAGCAGATGATGTGCAGGAGTGAAGGGGAAGAAATAAAAGCAAAGGAGGAAAAGAGAGCGAGATCTCATTTACACAGTTAACAATGCCCGTATGGTTGAAAAAAAATGTTCTAGTAAAGCACCATTTTCCTGATACAGGCAAGTTTTCATGAAGAAGGTACTGTGTGCATGTGGTTCTATTAATTAGGATAAGGACTTGAAACAGAGACCTTTACTTCTTATGCAAGTAAAAAACTCATTCCTATCTTGTATAATAGCACAAGTAGTGCTCTATGGGGTCGCACAGAGTCGGACACGACTGAAGCGACTTAGCAACAGCAGCAGTGCTCTAGGGGACTTCCCAGGTGGCGCAAGTGATAAAGAACCCACTTCCCAATGCAGGAGACACAGGTTTGATCCCTGGGTTGGTAAGATCCCCTGGAGGAGGGCATGGCAACCCACTCCAGTATTTTTGCCTAGAGAATCTCCGTGGATGGAGGAGCCTGGCGGGCTACAATCCATAGGGTCACAAAGAGTTAGACATGACTGAAGTGACTTAGCATGCATACACAGTGCTCTGGGACCAGAATGGTGCCATTATTCATAGGAAAATAGGTGGTTGGAGCTCCAAAATACTACAACATAGAAAAAGGCTCCAATTATTTTATCCAAGAAGAAATTATGTACAAAAATAGACTCAAGAATCTCTAAGAAATATTCTATCACTTGTCTTATTGATCTACTCCATTGTATGTTGCTGAATCCATTCCTCTCTGAACTGTATGCTACATAATAGAGCATATGTAGCTACATACTAGAATGACAATACTAGCTTTCTTATACCATATTTCAACAATTCTGAGATACATATTTTTTTCCCACATTTTGACATCTCTGAGATTGGCATGGGTCTTACAGTCAATGGCATGTCATTTTTTAAATTTCTTAATAGTATGTAAAATAATAGTGTTTATTAAAATCAATGTCACATTACATTTAATAAGACAGAATTATCCAGTGCTTCATGGTTTGAAGTATTTTCATCCTGTTCAATTCTTACAACATCATATTTTGGTGAGATGGGTAGTTATGCCTATTCCAAATATAGACGTTGAAATTCAGAGTGTTTAAATGACTTCTCTAAGGTCCTCTGCGAGTTATAATGAAGCCATAAAACTAATCTGAATTCTCTAAATTTGAAATGTCCTGCTTTCTCCCAATATTACACAAAATATTTAGAGAATGAAATCTCCATGGAAACAGGAATTTTGTTTTATTCGCTACTTTAGCACCAGAGCAAAGAACATTACTTGGCACATAGCAGATAGTCAAATGTTTATTTAATGAATTAGTATTACAGAAGGGAATGAGAGGTCAGAATGGAAAGAACCTGCAGACTGTGGTGAGCTGGGAAATTTACACAGAGGGTAGCTATCCTGCCATTTTTTCTCTGCTTTGATGAACGTATCATTCGTCACGCAAATAGCACCTACTTCATGGTGCCTTCCACAGGTTAAGTTAAATATATTCATTCCCTAATAACTTGAGAGGCAACCTAGGAGAGTGCAAAGCATACTGATTGTTGCATGAGAAGACCTTTGCATGAGAAGATTTTTGCATGATTTTAAATTCCTTCTGATTTTAACTACTTATTAGCAAAAAACTTTGTGAGAAATTACTTAGCTTCAATTTTCTTACCCACAAAATTAGAAATAATAAAACTTACTGGATTGCATCATTGTGAAACTTAAATGAGACCAGAATGTGAATTCACCTGAAACATAGTAGGAGCTCCATAATAATACTATAATTCTTTTCTCTTTCTTACATGTACATGCTCCACTTGAACTTGATAAATACTTCCATTTTTTAACTTCACATTTTTCTCCCCATGACTGTGTGTTTCTAAAAGAACCGCACCTCTCCAGAATGCAGGAAAGTGCCAGGCTCATTCTAAATGCTCTAAAGTATTTTCAGAGTTTATTCATTCACTTATTTAATTCATAAATATTTATCTTATTCCTGTTATGTGCCAGGTTCTTTTCTAGTTGCTGACACTCCACCAATGGACAGAACTAATGAAAATCTCTGTCCCCTTCAGTTCAGTTAAGGTCAGTTCAATCGCGCAGTCATGTCTGACTCTTTGCGACCCCATGAATCGCAGCACATCAGGCCTCCCTGTCCATCACCATCTACCGGAGTTCACTCAAACTCACATCCATCGAGTCGGTGATGCCATCCAGCCATCTCATCCTCTGTCGTCCCCTTCTCCTCCTGCCCCCAATCCCTCCCAGCATCAGAGTCTTTTCCAATGAGTCAACTCTTTGCATGAGGTGGCCAGAGTACTGGAGTTTCAGCTTTAGCATCATTCCTTCCAAAGAACACCCAGGATTGTGATCCACACAGTCAAAGGCTTTGGCATAGTCAATAAAGCAGAAATAGATGTTTTTCTGGAACTCTCTTGCTTTTTCCATGATTCAGCGGATGTTGGCAATTTGATCTCTGGTTCCTCTGCCTTTTCTAAAACCAGCTTGAACATTAGGAAGTTCACAGTTCACGTATTGCTGAAGCCTGGCTTGGAGAATTTTGAGCATTACTTTACTAGCGTGTGAGATGAGGGCAATTGTGTGGTAGTTTGAGCATTCTTTGGCATTGCCTTTCTTTGGGATTGGAATGAAAACTGACCTTTTTCAGTCCTGTGGCCACTGCTGAGTTTTCCAAATTTGCTGGCATATTGAGAGTAGCACTTTCACAGCATCATCTTTCAGGATTTGAAATAGCTCAACTAGAATTCCATCACCTCCACTAGCTTTGTTCATAGTGATGCTTCTTAAGGCCCACTTGACTTCACATTCCAGGATGTCTGGCTCTAGGTGAGTGATCACACCATTGTGATTATCTTGGTCATGAAGATCTTTTTCGTACAGTTCTTCTGTGTATTCTTGCCACCTCTTCTTAATATCGTCTGCTTCTGTCCCCTTGGAGGCAGATAAACAATACAGGAATAAATAACATGGTGATAAGTCCTGTGGAGAAAAATAAATAAAGCAGAAAAGATAGGGATAGGAAGTGTGGGAGATGGTCAGGGGTAACTTTTTGTAATATTAATATTAGTTTTAAAGAGTGTTAAAGAAAAGCCTTACTCATGTGATGACATTTGAGCAGAGACTTCAAGGAAATGAGGGGAATGCCATGCAATCTGGGTTAAATTAGAAGAGCAACATGAATATTTGTAGGAAAAATAAATAGATAAGAATAGAACATTCCAGAATGTGAGAACATTTGACCAAAGACCTGATAGACTTAAGTAGATGGCTTGCTTGGGCAATATAAAATGAACCAGTCCAACTGGAGTATCAGGACTTTGAATACCAGGAAAAGAATCTGTATTTTATCTTATAGACAATGGTGAACCACTGGAGTCTTTTATCCTAGAGGATGTGACAGAAACCAAACAGTACTACAGGAAGCTTAACCTGGTGGAGCAACCCCTGCAGAAAACATTAAAGGGAAAGGATAGCAGTTCCAGCTTGGACATCTTGAGTTTGACGCCACCATGGGTTTTCAAGAAGATCATGCCCAGAAAACAGTCGGAAATGCAGGCCTGGGGTCAAGAGAGAGAGTTGAGGGCTTGAGATTTGAGGGGTTGCAGCCCATCTAAATCCTGACAGCTGATTGTAATCATCTTCCAAGAATCACCCACTCTGTGAGCAACAAGCAGATCTTGTTAGAATTCTACTTCTGGCCTAAAAACTGGTAGGACATTACTCGTTGGAATTTTCCAAACTTACGCCAAGACTACAGATTCAAAGTCAGCAGTAATGAGAATGATATGCAGGACCCGACAGGGAGACATGCCAGAAAATTAAGTGGGAAAAAAACCTGAAAGGTGGGGCACAGCATGCCTTGGGAAGCTCAGACTCTTGAGAAATCTGGAAGAACATATATCATGCCAGATGCTTCAACCTTATGCGAGGGCTTATGTTTAAAAGTATGCTATGTGAAATGATTTAGACACCCTTCAAAAAGCAGCATGCCAGTGATTCATCCTATCTGAAAAAACATACAGCCCCTCACATTTGACTTTTCAATCTCACCACTGATTGGAAATAACAAAAGTGATCTCTTTGCTATTTGGAGGAGTTTCTCTTTCACCCACCAACAAGCAGGATGGGGGAAGGGGTGTCTCTGAAAACTGAGGAGTGGGATTTATACAGTTTGGGGAGAAAAGTTGCAGGAGGCAATTGTACCCTTATGTAAGATCCTTGTATAAAGACCACTCATGTGCCTGTGGCTATGTGACAGTGAAATCTGTCACTGTGAGTTCTAAATTGAGAAAAAAGGGGGAAAATTATTTTATTGACATAAACTTGATTCCTATCCACAAAAGCAAAGGGCTGCCATTAGTCTGGAATCCTAATCAGGTGTCTTGTGTGCCTATAATTAGCCACTGGCTCCTAGAAAGGAAAAAAGCAGGGCCTCCTTTATTTGAAGTGTATTTTCTTAGCCCAGGAATCCTTAAATATGTTGCTTACATAACCCCCAAAAGAATTTTTAAGACTATGGAACTCCTCTCATATTTTAAGTTGTCATTGAAAATTTTTCATTAGAGGATAAGATGATGATAACTTGTAATTAAGATAAATATTTCATGACACTATTTGGTAAAATAGGTTATAACTTCCCAAAGAATAAAATACCTCAAATCTTAAGGAGGTCATGTAAAAATTTTATAAACCAGTTCTATCCAAACACAAAAAATTTGCTTGTCTTGCAAGACGTTCCAGTTAACTTTAAGAGAATCAGCATCACTAACTTACATTGTTCAGCTGTTCCAAATCTAGAGCTTCCCCACAGAGGTTCCCCAGTTATTCTACTTCTAATGCCAGCTTCACTCAGAAATACGAGTAAGACAGGCAAAGGAGGGAGGCTCTGTGCATGTAAGGAAGCTTGATTAACAACAAGCACACATGTCATTACCAAGCGAGTATTTCTTTCTTGATTTTTACTTCTATATGTATCTTCAAACAAATGAATGTTTTCCTACACAGCCAAAATAGCACTGTAGCACTTAACGAAAATAGCCTGTCCGTGTTAAAATTTCTCACATGTCCCCCAAATGCCCTTTATGGGATGGTTTATACAATCCAGGATTCAATCTTGGGTGTATATTGCATCTGGTTGCTATATCCCTTAAGTGTCTTTTAATCTAGAACATACATTCTATACAGGGGTGATGTTGTCCACAGGGAGTGAAAACTGGTTCTTAAGAAATGAAAAAACTGTCACTCTTTTTATGTAGAAAGCACAGTACATATAGTCATAAACATATACACAGTTTGACTGTAATATTGGATGGTGGGGAGACAGGAAAAAATGTCTTAAAAGGCCTTAGGGGTTAGGGGAATGAACAATAATGAAAAAAAAAGGTTGAGAAATACTGATCTAGAATGATCCCTCTTTCATGATACCAATGGATTGATGAATTGGTAGCTAAATCAGTATTTCAGTGTATTCCCTCCTTGGTCCTAAAAGGGCAAAACCCTATTGTAAGATTTGGGTTGAGTAAGGTGGCAGACATAGAAATGTGCTGCTCAGATATCCCTCAAAAAAAAAACTTGCTGCCCAACTAGGAGGAATGTGTCTAGCTGAGATTCCTCAGTTTCTCAGTGGAGTTCATACTCCCTGGGGATGACCCCCACCAGTGAGCAAGGCTGCTGCACAGGGCCTGGCTATTTCCACCCTACAGGAATACTTTGAAGGGGGCAGTCCTATCTCTGGAGCTCCCCAATTATCTGGCAGAGATGTTGTGGGATCCTTATAGTCTGGCGACTCCAGCTGCCCAATCTTGCTTTCTTCTTTTTTCTTTCATGAGTGCTACTTCCCTGTAGAACATTTGCACTCTGAACTCTCAGCATCTTCTTCCTGGAGATCCAAACTGGCTTATTCTTAGCAGATCATATTTATGAAAGAATTAGGAGGTTGAAGATTTGGAAATTGATTCCCTTAAAACTGTATCCTCGAATTCTTCCCCTATCCCAGATGTAAGGAACTAATCAAGATTCAATTAGAAAAGCAGAACATTAGGAAATATATATATTTAATATGGGATTTATTATAGGGATGTAATATCACACAACTAGGGGACCTGGTTACACAGCTTATGTGAGCCTTTTGGTTTTGTGTTTGGTGCTGAAGCCTGAAATCCTCAGAGAAAGCATCTGGGAAAGAAAACTGTGACGTGAAGAAAGCAAGGACCTCTGAGCCACCAGTTTTCATGATGTGGTAATCTCTAGGAGAAGCTGGTGTCCTTCATCAGGGAGCTAAACACATATCTGGTCCAGGAGTTGGGGAGGTTGGAGAAGCTAGAGGCCTGGCTTCTCTTCCATCCCAACAGAAGCCACCAGGTCAGCCACAACATGAATCAACTGTAACAGCACCTGTGCCTACAGTAGCCTTCCATGTGCAAAACAAATCAAGCCGCTGCTCCACTGAGTCACATCCCAGTTCACGTAACATGTCTCTTAAAGCCCACACTAAGCTGGGGCTATACAGGCAAGAGAGTGCTGGGTGCCCTAGTTACAGTTTAGCTAATTTGTTATGAAAATCCACCCATGAGGGGGTCTCCAAACCCGGTTTAAGGACCGCTGACTAAATCAATGGCAAAGAGTTAGAGAGCCTTTCTAAAAGTTGTGCTTGGAAGTTTAGGATTAAATTTCTAGCTTTGTTGTGTATCCCAAAAGTGAATGTGCTAAACCTAAAACTATCAGCAAGGGAAGCTATTAGTCATTTACTCCGGGACTAGAGTATGTGGAGGGGTAAGGGGAAGTTTTCAGTCTTACAGGCCTGGGTGTGGCGCTGTTAACGTCTTTGAATTTCAGTTTCTTCCTCCATTAAAGGGGCTAATAATCCCTACTTTGATGGATTCGATGAGGATTACATTACAGTAGCCTACAGGAAACCCAAGTGTACATTGCCTGCATATAGTAAATGCTTAGTAGATGTCAACTATTCTTTCAAGTATGTCAGAGCTTCCAGATTAATAAAAGCATGTTGAGATATTAGATCTGCTAACTCTCTAGAGGATCACACAAGTCAAAGTCTGCTTAAGCCATGGTTACAACTTACAGAACCATCAGTTTGTGCCCCATAAAACCAGAGTTCTCCGTGTCCTTGAGTTTCAAGAGTAGGAAGGAAAACTCAGAGGGTCCAATTGGTTAGCTTTCTACTGATGAAGGCCATCAGTAGCTGCAGGCAAAGACAGCAGTCAATAGGAAACCAGGCTTCATGCTGCTATTGCAATTCAATATTTCCTGAAGGCAGGGGCCTCCTTCATGCCTCAGAGAGTTGAAATTAACCTGAGATTTATGGAGGCAAATAGTTATGAAGGATGAAAGAAGGTCATGCCTGTCCTCTCATAATTCGGTTCTCTTCATCCCCTACTCTCTTACACCAATATATAACTTAACATCCTTCATGGTCACAGTGCACTTAATCCTGAATTAGTCAACAATCTGGTTGCAAGAAACAGAAACCCAGGCTTCCCTGGTTACTCAGTGGTAAAGAATCTGCCTGCCAGTCCAGGAGACACTGGTTTGATCCCTGATCCAGGAAGAGCCCACATGCCACGGAGCAACTAAATCCTGGTGCCACAACTACTGAGCCTATGCTCTAGAACCTGGATGGGACCCACATGCCTTAAACCCAGTGCTCGCCAACAAGAGAGACCACCTCAATGAGAAACCTGCACACCACAGCTACAGAGTGGTCCTCACTCTCTGCAACTAGAGAGAGCCCACACAGTCAAAAAAGACCCAGCACAGCCAAAAAGAAAGAAATAAGTAAATTATTTTCTTTAAAAAAGAAACAGAAACCCAAGTCAAACCAGCTATAAACAAACAAGTAAGTAAACAAGGATGAAAGAAAAAAGGAAAGATGGAAGGAAGGAGTAAGATTTCCATTTATTCGTTTATTTTTATTTGGTTCATGTGATAGGAAGTCCAGGAGGAGTGGACCTCAAAGGATTACAGAGACTTAGCAATGCAGTTATATCTCTGTCTCTGTTTCTCTCTCTTTCTCTGTCCACTTGCTTCACCTCTCTGTTCTGTTTACATTATCTCTTACTGCAGATGGGCTTGCCCTACCTTGCTGTGGGGAAGAAGAGCATGATTCAGACCATCACTGGTTGTATCATCTCAGTCTAGTGATAACAGTCTCTTTCCCCAAGCCTGATACAAAGTCCCAGGGAAAGACCCTAAGCGGCTCAGCTTGATGCACAAACACATTTCTAGCCAGTCCCTGTGGCCAAGTAGATGGAACTATGTTGGTCAAGTCTGGATCTCAGGTTCACCAGGCTGAAGACTGGTTTGGCAACCCATTAAAGCTACAAGAAGGGGTGGATCATTTCTCCCAAATGAAATAATATATAGTACTGGAAGAAGATAGGGGAGGAGATACTGAATAGACACAATTGACAGGTATCCATTAAAGATCCTTCCTGTTTCAAGGTTTTGTTTTCAAATAAATGTTTCTTTCAGAGACAGAGACTTTTACAGTTGCAAAGGAAAAAACTCTTTGTTGGTAGAAAGAGGAGAAAATGTGCAGGAGGGAGGAGCCAGGAGAATAAGGTTGTTATTAAAACTCTTTTGGAAAGTATATCATCTCTTTGACTTCAGGTATTTATCTGTGGGAGTATGACTCTCATATTTTCTTCTGGAGCCTTTAATCCCAGTATCTAAGCCTCAGGGGATAAGAGTAGCACCTACCTTATAGTACGTCTCTGAGAAATAGACGAATTAATGCAAGTAAAATGTGTAGTATAATACCTAATACATGGCAAGCTATTTTTACAAATAGAAATGTAATTTCTGTTTACTAATGTAGCACCGATTTCCCCACTACACACTGAGGTATCTTGATTGCAAATAGTTGCAACTCTCTGCTTAGGATTCTTTTTCTGGCCCAGAGAGACCCATTTGGAGAGCGAATGCCCCCCATATCAACTCTCAACTGACAGGAGTTAGTGGATAAATACTCTAGCTTCCTCATTCCTCAGTGAAACAACTCTGAGTTCCCCAGCATGACTGCACGCCAAATGATTCATCTGAGAACATACCCCTTTTTTGGCTTCTTTTCCTTCCATCTTACTACTTTCACTCCCCTAATGGTGTTTTCTGGAATCACCTCCTAAACTACTTGCCCTTGCATTCTAATATTAGGATCTGCCTCTGGGGAATCTAAACTTTGAAAAAAAAAGTTTTTGAAAGAAAATGCACCACAATGTTCTGCATCATTATTCTGTGACTAGTGGAATTATAAAATATAAATCCTTTTGTCAACTATATCTAAAACATTTTTTCACAAATATTAACATGGATAGCAACTAATTGATTATTGAAACAGTCTAAAACATTACACTTACTTTTAGTTTCTTCAGAACCTGAGCACCTTTTCCTTCTGTTAATAATTCTAATTCTATGTAACTAATAAATAAATCTTTTTTACACCTACTTTTAACACTCACTAAGTCCATGCCCAGCCCAATGCATTTACTCATACTTTATCTAACAGTTTCTATTACCTCTTCAACAAGCCCCCACTCCCAATTCATTCCAGCCCATAAGCCATTTTGTGCCCATTTATTCTACGTATTACTTAATTGATGTTATTAGCTCTTTCCATACTTTGCATCATTTTAAAGAGATACGTGTAAAATACTGCTTTGCTATAGACCTCTCAACTTTCTAGAATATTTGGATCAGCAACAGAACTACTTTCAACACAAAAATGGTGTTAGACCAATTCGAGATAAAATACTCCCTCCCCAATTATTTACAATAATATCTGAGCTGCATCTGCTCTTTCAGTCTTTAACAAAGGATCTGTTTTACAGAACCACAGCAATGGGGGAAGAGAAGGAAAGAACAGAAGCTGGCTCTGATGCACTCATTCCACCATCCATAAATGATCTTTTCATGAGGACACAGCCGATAAGGAGAGAAAGAAAGACAAAAAGCATTCTTGACTGTGGAATGGAATAGCAGCTCCCCCTCTGTGTCTGATTCAGTTGCTCAGAATGGCTTTCTTATGGCTGCGCCTCTTGTGAATTATGAGTCTCTCTCCCTTTCTCTTCCCCCCAGGCTTCATATTAAAGACAAGACGCAGCTGCCAGGGCCTCCAGAGAGTTCCCAGCAGTCTACTATGGTGAAATAAAATATCATGTTATGCTGGAAAACTAGCCAGTCCTTTTTTCACATGGGCTGTGCTATCTCATGGCCTGGATAAAGGATTCCAGGCCTGGACACTTATTACTGTTTCTGAGATTTGTGGGATGACCTTCTGACAACAATACTCAATCTTTTTGTGTTTCAGCTTCCTAGCATGATATTTATAATTACCTCCTAAAGAGACTATATACATTTGTATACCATTGGAGCAACTATTTTACTTCCAAGGAGGGAGAGGTTCTGTGGCCCTGTTGCCACAGATGATTTGGGACTTTGATGGGCTTGCAATCTTCTTTATTTGCATCTTTTGTGTCATTACTACCAGAAGGATTGCACTATATAAATGGGCTGAGGTTTATACATAATGATTGGTTGAACTGCTTCTGATATTTCAATCTTAGCTTTATCTGCCCAGAAGAAAATGGATCCAGCTAAAATAGGTTTGTAACCTTACATGGAGATTTGGAGTACGCTAGTGAAATGCGGAGAAGGCAATGGCACCCCACTCCAGTACACTTGCCTGGCAAATCCCATGGACAGAGAAGCCTGGTAAACTGCAGTCCATGGGGTCTCTAGGAGTTGGACACGACTAAGCGACTTCCCTTTGACTTTTCACTTTCATGCAATAGAGAATTAAATGGCAACCCACTCCAGTGTTCTTGCCTGGAGAATCCCAGGGACGAGGGAGCCTGTTGGGCTGCCGTCTATGGGGTCGCACAGAGTCGGACACGACTGAAGCGACTTAGCAGCAGTAGCAGCAGCAGCAGCAGCAGCAGCAGCAGCAGCAGTGAAATGTTGGAGTATGCTGGAGAAATCAAACTGGAGACTATCTTTAGTTAAGCAGTTAAAACCCTATCACAGACTGAGGCTGAAAGTAAACATGACGCCCCATGTTTTTCTCATATCCTGATTTCAATCTTTATTTATTTATTTTTTGATCTAATTTTATTTTATTTTATTTTTTTAATTTTTACTTTATTTTACTTTACAATACCGTATTGGTTTTGCCTTATGATTTCAATCTTTAAATAATAGAATAGACTTCAAATCCCAGCAAAGGAGAAGGAGAAGGAAGAATGTGAGAAATTACTGAGTTGTTGTTGATGACAGTAGCTCTCCAAGTGTGGACAGACAGTCCTCCATGCACACTCCTTTCTCCCTCCTCTGTTTCACCCTGCTTATTAGCCAGCAAATAGAATCAATAAACACCCTTCCTCTTGTATATACTTTGTTTTCAGAAGGCTTTAATAGATTAAAATCATCAGGTGCTAAGTATTGAATTTCTTTCCAACCTTTTTGTGGGGTGTACATGGAAAAATAGATAAGGATCCAATTAGTGATATGAAGGTTAATTTTTAATATGCAATTGGATAAATAGGTCCCTTTGGCAGTAGCCAAGGAAAATCAGAAAGTAGTTCAGTTTACCAACTGAGGGGCAAAGATGGAATCTTAATTATTTTTCTGTCTTTTTGTAGTGCATGTTCAGTCACTTTAGTCTTGTCCGACTCTGCAACTACATGGATTGTAGTCCACCAGTCTGCTCTGTCCGTGAGATTTTCCTGGCAAGAGTACTGGAGTGGGTTGCCACTTTCTTCTCCAGGGGATCTTCCCGACCCAGGGATTTTGTAATTAGTGTTCAATAAATATAGTTGGGTTGAATTTTCTTAGTTTTTAAAAAATATTTATTCATTTGGCTGTGCCAGATCTTAGTTGTGGCATGCAAACTCTTAGTTGTGCCATATGAGAACTAGTTTCCTGACCAGGAATTCAACCTGGGCCCCTAGCATTGGGAGTGCAGAGTCTTAGTCACTAGATCGCCAGGGAAGTTCCTGGGTTGAATTATTAACTTGAAATTATCCATGCCTATCTTGAAGAACATCATCTGCAAGGAAATATTTTATTAAATGCAATGAATATACAAACTATACCGTGAACTTTTCTCCTTTTCAGTTGTGAGGTTAAAATGCTTTCCAAGTATAACTTATTAATTTTTCAAGTTGTGACTATCTCTAAGGAAGGAAATTAACATCATTCCATTTTACAGATGTGAGAACTGAAGTGTAAGGTGCTCTGGCCAGCATGAGTCAGTGAGTCAGAGTCAGAATAGAATGATGTGAAAATGGGGTCAGAGGGAGCAGAAATGAAACCTATCATCTACTTTGAGGTACCTTTCTCTCTCTTTCCCTCTGACTGTATAACAACTTGGGAAGGCCTAGCATTGCCTTCTCAGAGAAGGCAATGGCACCCCACTCCACTACTCTTGCCTGGAAAGTCCCATGGACGGAGGAGCCTGGTGGGCTGCAGTCCATGGGGTCGCTGAGGGTCAGACATGACTGAGCGACTGCACTTTCACTTTTCACTTTCATGCACTGGAGAAGGAAATGGCAACCCACTCCAGTGTTCTTGCCTGGAGAATCCCAGGGACGGGGGAGCCTGGTGGGCTGCCATCTATGAGGCAGCCCTCATAGATGGGCAGCGACTTAGCAGCAGCAGCAGCAGCATTGCCTTCTGGTACAATGGGAGAAACTTTCTCCTGCCCATCAGAGGGGTGGGGCAAGGAGGAAAATCTTTGGACTCAGTCAGGACAGAGCCTTTGTTTAGTTCTCTACTATAAACCCTCATCCACCCCATACATTCTGAGGCCTACCTAACTTGACACTTGGCTTGGCCCTAGTGAACCCTGGTCAAGTGAAAGAATGCATGAATGCTTTGGCCTTGTGACTCCAAATTAGGCATTTGAACCACTGAATCCATATATTTAAAAATGGTACAGTCATCCCCTTTAAAAGCCCCCTAGCATCATTTATTTTCAACTGTCCCTGCAAAAACAGCAATGAGAATCTCTCCAGATGTTATATATAGGACCATATACATTAGATTCTAGTGATACCCTTTTTTAATAAACAGATACCTAAGTAAATAAATAACAACAAATACCATATATGAGGAAGGGTCTTCAACACAGTATGAAGTGAGAAAGTTTTAAAGCAGTCCATTCACTGGGCTACGTGCTTTTAAATGCATTATCTCATTTGATCCTCACAAAAATCTGAGATGGGTGTTCTTTTTTACTCCTTTTTATAGAGACAGAAACTAAGATGGAGAAGTTAAGTAACTTGCCCAGAATTACACAGCTTGAAAATGAAGATTTAAAGCCAAATCTGTTTGAATCTAGAGCCTGGCATCTTACTGCCTCTTTCTGTTTCTTACCCCCATGCTGGCTTTTTGAATCCTCTCTTCCTTCTCTTCTGTCCCTTTTTTCTCAATTTCTGTATCTGTCTGTTTGTTCTCTCTCTCTCCTCTATCTTTTCTTTCTCTCTTTCTCTCCTGCCACATATGATTAATAGCTTCCTTCACATTCTCCAAAGGGTCCATGATTTAGAAAAGTTTCATTGCCAGAAAGTGTTGCCAGGCCCAGATTCACAGGCCCAGCAGGGTGTCTACAATTTCAGCCACCAGGCCGTTGCCTCAGGTCACTGCCCAACTGCTGAGCACACCCCAGACTCACAGATGCTGCCTGGGCTGGGGCTGTTCATGCATTTTGTCACTGGGATTTGAAAATGGCAATTATTAACTTTAGAAGCAGTGTTTAGAAATGGCTGCCACTTAGATTTTGTCAACTAGCTTGTATGAATATGGGTTATCAATATAAATAATGTGCATCAGAGATTTGCTTGAGTTCTCCTGTAGAGACCTTCTTCATGCTCTAGAAATTATCAACATCAAAAGATTATCCAAGCAGCAGGGGCGTGTCTTGCAGAGAGCTCTCCAATACAGATGTGCCTCAGGTCACGTCCTCAACCCTTCTGCTCTCAGTGGCGGGGGCTAGACTATCCTTGACAGAGATGAAAACAGCCCAGCATGGAACTTAGAACCCAGTAGAAAAGATTTTTTAAATGTCCACAAGGATAACAATAAAGGATAGAACGCAACCTAATATTACGCTCTCAGGGCAATGGATAAGGAGTAGTAATGATTTCTTTAAAGAGAGAAAATCCTTAAGTTGTGTGTGATGTTCTTTTTTTTTTTTTTTTTTAAGAGGTTGGAGAAAAGAGGAAACCATCGAGCATACTCTGAGATGGGCAGCCTTCCAAACATCACAATTACTTCTGTGGAAAAGCAGAGCTAAGACTGAGAGGGTAAAAGTCCAGAAAGTCAGTGGCCGGGCTGGATTTGTTTTGTGCATCTGGAGATAAAGAAGTCAAGGAGCCAAGGAAAGAATAGAGTTAACGACCCACATGGTAGTCAACGAGTGATGCTGGAGCAGTGGCTGCTACTATGGGAAGAGTACAGAGGCTGAGAATTGGAGAATTAACCACTAACATGGAAGGGTCCTTGGGCTGAGACCTTGCCATGGTTTATTTTGTTTTACTATAAATCATTTACTTAATACACTGTAGTTCTTAGGATAGTACACTCTGTATTAATTTATGACCATTATCGAGTTGAAAGAGAAAACACAAAGTTTATATATGAAAGAAAATATGTCTCAAATTGTTTTCTTTAGATCCAGGACTGAATGTAGGAAATGAATGCCAAGACTCATTATTTAAGGGTTGCCTAAACTCTAACAGTTTTTGAATGATCTTAAATCCCAGTCAAATTGGCAATGGAGTAGCTTGCCCCCCTTGCCAAAAAAAAACCATCCTACTTTTTGTAAATGTCTATCCATTCTAACTTTAAAATATTCTCAAACAGTTTGGAAGAACGCAGAGTTAGGGAGTTCAGTAGCTTGGTGAGAGAGTTGTAAGAACTTGACCCTCTTCAATACATGTTCATCAAAAACTTAGTTTTTTCAGTAGAACATTTATTCTTCTAATTCATTTTCCACTTGCAATCCTGTCTCTTAGATGGGATGTTTCAAGGAATGATTTAAAAAAAAAAAAAAAAAAAGCTATAATGCAACCATTTCTCTGAAAAAGAAGTTTGTATTACATTTGCCTTTTATCTGATTGCAATTATCTTTCTCCAAAAAAATCTTGCTAGAACTTGCAAAGTTCTACAGAAATTGGTATGAAGTAGTAAGGCAATGGCAAGTACAAGAGTGAAAGAAAAAAGCAAGTTCTGATTTTGAAAAGTATTTACATAGATTCCAGTGCATTCCAAACACATAAAGAATAAACTTAGTAGGGAAAGGCGTTCCGTGCCCAAAGCTGAATCTTTGAAACTGGGATCTGAGGAAAAGAAACACTTCATGTTACTGCTAAGCATAGAGAAACAGAGCAGAAATTATAGGCCTAAATGAAGTGTTCCTGGAAGATTCGTGAGAGAGAAGGGCAAACATCCACCAAGTAGATACTTCTCATAAGGACATGCTTTGCAATTTAAGCATTTTTGAACTTGCAATGGAATTTTAAAGCCATCCAGAAACAACAGATGTTTGAACGCAAATGATCCAGCGTCTTGATGCCAAAATTAGGGCTCTGATGAGAAACGTTAGAATTGTAACATATGAAGAACTACTTCAGGAACGCTTCTCCAGGGGAACAGTTGAAAGAGATTTATTCTGTGACTTGCTGACCCATCCTTAATCTGTGCCCGTTTATACTCCAAGTGATAAATATTTCTGTCAAATGGAAACAAATTAAAATGCAAGTCTCTTTCCTAGGTCTAACTTCAATCTCCTCTATCTCCCCTTTGAGCACTCAATCTCTAAATTGAATTATGAAACTAAGAGGAGGACTCATCTAAACTTTTACACATGAAAACCAATAATAGGATATGGTTGAACATACACAGCACAGAATTATCTAGCTAATTTAGTAGTTGTAAGCAGCAAGTCAGATATTTCAAACAAGCCAACAAAAACTGACCAATATCAACTCCCACCACCAATAAATAAGCAGACTTCACTTTGCAAGGTAATTTTCCCCCCAGATTAACTAGGTAACAGATAAATGCCAAATCTCTGCTTTTATTTAGTTTTAAGGATATATTGAGGTTTTTGTATAATTCTAAAGCAAGATAGTTGTTTTCTCATTAGCTTGTCAGGTCAACTTTTCCCCCACCTCTCTCTGTTGAACAAGTAAATGCAACTTAGACATTAAATCTTCCTTATTCAATTTTCAAAGAAACTTTTTGTACATCTCACTTATCAACTCAACTTCCCAACAAGGTAGCAAGATTTATTGGTTTCCAGAAGGATGTTAGCATATTTCTTATTTCAGCCACATACATACTCTAAAATAGCTCCTGTGAGGAGAAAGTGGCAGTATGGTCATGGTTCTAAAAGGGAGCCAGGAGCTCAAACTGAAACTGCATTTTAAAAATAGCATAGCAGCTATGATTATAATTTAGCTCCACAGCATGTAAGCGTGGTATGAACAGGAAACGGGAATACATCTTCTGAGCCTGATAAGATTCTCTAATGTAAGACATATGCTCTCTTTCTTAGCTGGAGAACTAGACCTAGCCAGAAAGAAGAAAAGCATATATGTTTATCTTTAACCCAAAGATTAAACCTATCAACCATGGAAGACTTTTTGAATTACTGTTGAATTAAGTGATGAAGTCAAGAATTGTGCAGCATAGATTTCAAATGCAAAAAAAAAAAAAAAAAAACCTTTCTAGAAAATTGAAGATTTGAAGTAACTTCCAGAGGAAAATTAATTAGGTGAGCTATGCATCCCAAGACTGTTATCTCAGTGTAGCCTCCACAGGGCAGAGACACTCCTTAGAGAAATCAGTGCTAATCAAGGGGACACTCCTGACAAAAGAATCTCCGTTGTTTATAAAAGGCCGAAGTTGAATTCACTAAGGAGCACGTGTTTTAAAAACATTCTACAATATCAGTAATTATTCCTAATTCTACTTATGACAAATAGAAACATGACAAAATGCCCTTGAGATTTCCCTTCCATTCTAGGAAGGAACTGATGGTTTCAACATATATTTCCAGGTTAGCATTGTAGAGAAAATATAAGATAAAGAAAGCAACAGTACTCAGCAGTTGATACATGACAGTACATCAAAGTACACATGGACTTACTACATCACCCAAGCTTATAGTCAACATTAGGAACAGTGAAAAGGAGCTGATACCAATGCCTATCATCAAAATACAAAATTTGATTTATTACCCTTTGATGCAATTGTAGTAAAGAAAACCTATAACAGCTGGAAAAGAAACAAACAAACAAAAAGTAGTTTCTAGGCTCTATTACTTTACAAGCAGAAGGCTACAGAGATTTGTCTGGTTATTCAAAATAAGAATGAATTTGCTCATTCAACAAAAATTTATCAAGTGCTTCCTTTGCATGAGGCACTGTTGTAGTTGCCAGGGATCTAGCAGTAAGAAAGACAGAGAAGGAGCTTACATTCCAGTAGAAGTCATTCAATACATATATAAACAAGAGACTGTGAAGGGTAATGAGTGCTGTTAAGGGAAAGAAAAGGTGATGTGTAGAGAAAAACGAAATAGGTGGGGGCTATTTTAAGTAGGATGGTCAAACAAAGGTTTGCTTGAGCAGAGACTTGAATAAAGAGAAGCCAAATGGGTAAATATACAGGAGAATGTTCTAAGGGTAGAGGCAAAGCTAGTGCCAAAGGTCCTGAGGTCAGAACAAAGTGTGACTTCTTCAAGGAAACGAATTAGCGAGGTCAAAATGTGGTGCTTGATAGGGAGATGGGAAGAGAGGGGGTTGGGAAGGCAGAAAGGGGCCAGATTGTACAGCACCTGGTGTTGTACCTTGGTAAGAGGTTAGAATTTCATTTAAAGAACAGTGAAAAGTCCCTGGAGAATTTTATGTGACCTTGATTTATTTTTAATTATGAAATATTTCAGGTATCCAAGAATGTATGGATAACAAGAGAATGAATATCTCAAGAAATTAGACTCTGTTGAAATCCTCCCCGCCTTTTGAACCTAATCCCCTCTCTCTTTAAAGGTAACTCCTATTCTGAATTTTATGTTTACAATTCTCATGCATGTTTTGTGCTTTTACCACACACATACACTCATACATATCCATAAACAATATGTATAACACTGCCTTGGTTTTTTAAAACACTTAATGTGTAACTGGCTTTGCATGTTTTCAAACTGTATCAATTCTATGACTTGCTCTTTTTCCCCTCTGTTATATTTTTTTGAGATTTGCTCATTCACATAGAGTTCTTCTTATTCATTTATATTTAACAATTGTTTAGTATTCTCTTATAATAAAGTACTGCCATTTATTCATCCTTTGGCTGATGGGCATCATCTATGTTGTCTTTAATGTTTCTCTTCATATCTCCCTGAGCAGGTAATGGAATACAGAGAAACAAGAGTGGAAACATAGAAACCAGTTGAAAGACCCTTCAGAGTGCAGCAGAAAGACAGCGGTGGCTACAGTTAAGGTAACACAACTGAAATGAAGAGACAAGGAGAAATTTGGTATACAGTTTGGAAATACAGCTGACTGGACTTTCACATAGATTTAATAGGAAGGTGGAGTTGCAGAGAGAAGGTAAGAAATCAAGGAATAATCCTAACTTTTGGTCTTAAGCTATTTTTGAGGCATCTAAAGGCCCAAATCTTAGAACTTCATAAGGTAACATATGATGTGATATCTTCCTTCTCTAGTGCCTTGAAATGTACAAAATTTTGTTAAATGAATAAATAATGGAGTTTATAATTGATTCTCTATGGTACATTGAGATTACATTGAGATTTACTTACACGGCAATCTAGAATATTTTCAGGTAAAATGAAATGAATTGGGGTTTTGTTAAAATAATCAAAGGGGGGCTATTTGTGTTTGATGGTTTTTAGCAAAACAAGATTGACTCTATATTAAACTTTTTTAAGCTGAGTGATGGGTATATGGGAATTGCACTTTTGTAAATGTTTGAAAATTATCATGATAAAAAGTTTAAGAACAGGTAAGAAAAAAATCTTAACTATTTTCTCATCAAGATGAGAGTTGTCTCAATATGGCTCTTCAAATAAACATCCAAATACATAATAACCACTCCTTGTAAGAATGTTGTCCAAGAATTCAGGAAGTCCAGGCAAAGTTCGTAACCTTATGGGATTTATGAACTCCTTAGAGAATTTGATGAAATATGTGAACACTTTTCCCAGGAAAAAAAACCACAGATACACAGTTTTGCATAAATATATCAGGTTGTTCTGTACTTTTTTTTTAAAGCTGTTGTCATAAACCCGGTTAAGAAATCCAAATAGATTCAGGAAAAGACCTCACTAAAGTTCTGACTTTAAGACTACAAGTTCTCAGGTAATTTGTTAAGATGCAATTTTGTCCTATTAGTTTTTTTAATGTTCTACTTTCCATACTTGGTGCTTACATTCCTACCTAGAGTTTGCGGTTGGATGATTGAAGTTTGAGTCTTGTCTTTGTCACTTTCAAGCTATATGATCCTGGAAAAATCACTTAACCTTTCTAAGTTTCAGCTTCTCTGAAATACACCAAGTATTATTGGTGATAAAAGTGGGCTAATATAATTGAAAGTCCTTTGTAAGATTTAAAGAGCACTATAAATTGGTGGTAAAAATTTATGCTTCGTATGTGCCAAGAACTCTTCTAAACATTTTAAGTACTATTATTAACCTCATTTTTACACATGAAGAAACTAAGACACACAGAAATTAAGTAACATGCCTAGTGTCATATGGCTCATCAGGAGTTGAGTTAGAATTTGAGTCCAGCCAATCTGACTCTAGAGTGTACATTCTTAATCTTTAAACTGTGAATTAGTATTGTTCACCCTGCATATAACACCCCTCCACTGCTCCATGATATTATATTGTGCTCATCAGATGAATACTATCAACCTAGGACTGAGAGAGAAACTGTAATTCAAGTAGCAGCCAAATTCCAAGGGGAAAAAATGATGCCATCTTGTTTTATTTTTTAATTTAAAAAAATTAAAGTTTTTAATGAAAATTAAATTTTTATGTTTTTCATTTTCTTCTGTTTAATATTTATACTGTAAGATTTGATTTGATTTAAGTTCTTTTTCTGGAGCGGTTGTTAACTCCAGAGTTGGGGCAGAGAAAATAAAAGATGAGTCTGGAGCATCTTGTGATGACAAAAACAGTAAGAAAGTACTCAAAACCCAGTGGCAGCATATCAGAAAGACACAGGGTCCAACCAGAAAGGACTACCAATAACTAAGGATGAAACAATCTGAGAAAGAAATAAAATAGCAATAGAATTGGATTATGATCCATAGAATAAAATATTCATGAATGTTACTAATATTAACAAATGAATTTTAAAATAAGTAGGGGGTGAAAAGACTGTCTATCTTACAAAAAAAAAAGGAAAATAGAAGTAAGGAAATAGAAAACTAAACACAGAATGCCACACTAATATTTGTTTCAGGCAAAGGTCCTTCAGTGGATACTAAAATCACTGGAATAGAAATAGGATATTTTCATAATCTCAATGTGTCTCCCCCAAATATTTATTAATTATAAAGGTAAAACTAATAATTTTATAATAGAGAAACCTGGCAAATAGCACCTTAATCAAGTGATGGGACTTAAACATCACTGGCGTAAGATACCAACTTTGTGAAGTCCTGGATCATGATGTCCTGAGAAGGGTACATCACTTCAGTGAACTCTGATTAAAAAATGCATAAAACTCAATTTAATCAAGAGAAAATAGCAAACATAGCTGCTGCTGCTGCTAAGTCACTTCAGTCGTGTCTGACTCTGTGAGACCCCATAGACAGCAGCCCCTGAACCAGGCTCCCCCGTCCCTGGGATTCTCCAGGCAAGAACACTGGAGTGGGTTGCCATTTCCTTCTCCAGTGCATGAAAGTGAAAGGTGAAAGTGAAGTCACAAATTGTACAAAAAACTAATATTCTTCAAAAGTGTCAAAGTCATGGAAGACAAGCAAAGGCTGAGGAATGGTCCACATAGTTGGAGACTAAGCAGAGCTGACAAATGCATGGCATTTGGGAAAAGCATCATGGGAAAGGACCATAGGGTAAATAGGGTATCCCAAAGGAAGTCTGTAGATTCATTATTTGCTATTATCAAGTATTACAGCAATGCTAATTTGTTAATTTTGATTATTTTGCTGCTGCTGCTGCTAAGTCACTTCAGTCGTGTCCGACTCTGTGCGACCCCAGAGACGGCAACCCACCAGGCTCCCCCGTCCCTGGGATTCTCCAGGCAAGAACACTGGAGTAGGTTGCCATTTCCTTCTCCAATGCATGAAAGTGAAAAGTGAAAGTGAAGTCGCTCAGTCGTATCCGACTTGTAGCAACCCCATGGACTGCAGCCCACCAGGCTCCTCCGTCCGTGGGATTCTCCAGGCATATGCTAGGGGTCACATAAACTGTTGAACTCCTATGGGAAACTGGATCAAAAGTACACAGGAACTCTGTTCTGTGTTTGTAACTTCTCTATAAGTCAAATTGTTTCAAAACAAGAAGTCACAAACAAAACATAAGCCCTAATCTTGCATTGTTTTAAACAATTGTTTAAACTGTCTATTCCAGTTTCTCAGGGTTTAGTCATTTGAGTACCAATTTCAGGATTCTTACCAATATTCCCAACATTTAATGATTTCTCACAATATTTTACAGGGGGAGGAAATTGAGGCACAGTGAAGTAAGTGACTCAGCATCACATAACAAACAAGTCATTGAATCAGGATTCACTTTTAAGTAGCTTTTTGGAAAAAGCAAGAGAGTTCCAGAAAAACATCTACTTCTGCTTTATCGACTATGCCAAAGCCTTTGACTGTGTGGATCACAATAAACTGTGGAAAATTCTGAAAGAGATGGGAATACCAGACCACCTAACCTGCCTCTTGAGAAATCTGTATGCAGATCAGGAAGCAACAGTTAGGACTGGACATGGAACAACAGACTGGTTCCAAATAGGAAAAGGAGTGCGTCAAGGCTGTATATTGTCACCCTGCTTATTTAACTTATATGCAGAGTACATCATGAGAAACGCTGGACTGGAAGAAACACAAGCTGGAATCAAGATTGCCGGGAGAAATATCAATAACCTCAGATATGCAGATGACATATTCTGAGAGAGATGGGAATACCAGACCACCTGACCTGCCTCTTGAGAAATCTGTATGCAGGTCAGGAAGCAACAGTTATAATGGGACATGGAACAACAGACTGGTTCCAAATAGGAAAAGGAGTATGTCAAGGCTGTATATTGTCACCCTGCTTAATTAACTTATATGCAGAGTACATCATGAGAAACGCTGGGCTGGAAGAAACACAAGCTGGAATCAAGATTGCCGGGAGAAATATCAATCACCTCAGATATGCAGATGACACCACCCTTATGGCAGAAAGTGAAGAACAGTGTCAGACTTTATTTTTTGGGGCTCCAAAATCACTGCAGATGGTGATTGCAGCCATGAAATTAAAAGACGCTTACTCCTTGGAAGAAGTTATGACCAACCTAGATAGCACATTCAAAAGCAGAGACATTACTTTGCCGACTAAGGTCCATCTAGTCAAGGCTATAGTTTTTCCAGTGGTCATGTAAGGATGTGAGAGTTGGACTGTGAAGAAGGCTGAGCGCTGAAGAATTGATGCTTTTGAACTGTGGTGTTGGAGAAGACTCTTGAGAGTCCCTTGGACTGCAAGGAGATCCAACAAGTCCATTCTGAAGGAGATCCCTGGGATATCTTTGGAAGAAATGATACTAAAGCTGAAACTCCAGTACTTGGCCACCTCATGTGAAGAGTTGACTCATTGGAAAAGACTTTAATGCTGGGAGGGATTGGGGGCAGGAGGAGAAGGGGACGACTGAGGATCAGATGGCTGGATGGCATCACTGACTTGATGAACGTGAATCTGAGTGAACTCTGGGAGTTGGTGATGGACAAGGAGGCCTGGCGTGCTGCGATTCATGAGGTCGCAAAGAGTCGGACATGACTGAGCGACTGAACTGAAATGAACTGATACAGTTATTCAAATGGGTAAAATAAAAAGTTTAAAAATGGTGACAAAACCAAATACCAATGAGAAATTGGATCTCTCATACATTGCTCATGGGGACTTAAAGTGGTACAGTCACTTTAAAAAATGTTTGGCAGTTTCTCATAGCTAAACATGTTGTTACCATGTGGCTCAGAAATCATACTCCTGAACATTTATCCCAGAGAAATGAAAATTTTTTTTTAAAATTAATTTCTTTTTGGTTGGCTAGGTCTTCATTGCTGCTCGTGGGCTTTCTTGAGCTGTGGCGAGCAGGGACTGCTCTTCGTTGCTTGGCACGGACTCCTCATTAGCTGCTCTGTGGCATGTGGCATCTTCCCCAGCCAGGGATTGAACCCATGTCCCCTAAGTTGGAAGGTGCATTCCTATCTGTTGTACCACCAGGGAAGTCCCCCAGGATTTTTTTTCCACATAAAAATCAATACACAGTTGTTCATAGAAGCTTTATTTGTAAAAGCCCAAAACTATAAGCAACCAACGTGTCTTAAAGTTGATGAATGGTTAAATTAACCCTGGTATATCCATATCATGGGATGCTATCAGCAATAAAAAGGAATGACCTATTGACACATACAACAGTTTGGTTGTCGGGCAAAGGCATTATGCTGATCTACAAAAGAGAATCTCAAGAGGTCAAGCTACATGGGTCCATTTGTGTAACATTCTCATAATACAGATGAACACTGTAAGTGATTACCAGGTGTTCGGGATGGAGGAGATTAGGGAAGTGGATGTGACAGTGAAAGGACAGCAAGAGGGAGCTCACTGTAGTTAAGGGATAGTTCTATTTCTTGATTATGGTGATATTTACATGACTGTGTGTATGTGTGATAAAATGGTATACACACACTGTACTGACCTCAACTTCCTGGTCTTGATATTATTCCATAGTTAGGTAAGAAGCAAAGACCAGGACCACTGGGTGAAGGGTACTGGACAGATATAGTGTCTTTACAACTTCCTATTAAGGGATAGTTCTATTTCTTGATTATGGTGATATTTACATGACTGTGTGTATGTGTGATAAAATGGTATACACACACTGTACTGACCTCAACTTCCTGGTCTTGATATTATTCCATAGTTAGGTAAGAAGCAAAGACCAGGACCACTGGGTGAAGGGTACTGGACAGATATAGTGTCTTTACAACTTCCTATGAATCTATAGTTATTTGAAAATAAAGATTAAAATAAATAAATTTATATTAAAAAATTTAAAGTAAATATATATTTTTTTAAAAAGAAGAAAATAAAGAGAACAATAAAAAGCTTCCTGTATATTCTAGAGTGTTGTTGTTCAGTCATTGTTGTTTGACTCTCTGCGACCCCATGAACTGCAGCACGGCAGGCTTCCCTGTCCTCCACCATCTCCTGGAGCTGGCTCAAACTCATGTCCATTGAGTCGGTGATGCCATCCAGCCATCTCATTCTCTGTCATCCCCTTCTCCTGCCTTCATTCTTTCCCAACATCAGGGTCTTTTCCAATGAGTCGGCCCTTCACATCAGGTGGCCAAAGTATTGGAGCTTCAGCTTCAGCATCAGTCCTTCCAGTGAATATTCAGGGTTGATTTCCTTTAGGTTTGACTGGTTTGATCTCCTTGTAGTCCAAAGGACTCTCTTCTCCAGCACCAGAGTTCGAAAGCTCAGTTCCTTGGCGCTCAGCCTTCTTTATGGTCCAACTCTCTCATCCATGCATGAGTACTAGAAACCACTACATTCTAGAGTAGTGGTTCTCAAAGTTTTTGGTCTTTACCCTCTTAAAAATAATTGAGCACTCCAAAGAACTTTTATTTATGTAGGCTATATAAAAATATTTATTAGTTTAGAAATAATAAACCCATTACATAGTAATATAAATATCTTTTTGAAAAAAATACCATATTTTCTTTTTAGAAAGTTTAGTGAGAATGGTATTGTTTCAAATGTATGTAAAACTGTATTGACTTTGGGTTGTAGTTTCATATATGTTGCCTTATAGCATGTATAACTCAATATATCTAGTAAGATCACAGTAGAAATACTGAGAACAAACTGAGTTACCCCTGAGAAAAACATTTATCTATACCCTAAACCTGCTACCTTAAAGAATTCTAGGAAACAGAATACACAACCAGATAGCAAGTAGTCATCACAGTAATGACATTATGCATGGTGTGGCCTCTGGATAATTCATTGTACATTTATTGTACAATTCATGTTGAGATAACTTAGTGTTATTATAAAAAATAGTTTACAATTCATGTTGAGATAACTTAGTGTTATTATAAAAAATAGTTTTGACATCATGGAACACCCGGGAAAATATGAGGAGATCCTAGGGTTTTGTGGACCACACTCTCAAATTCACTCTTTGTCCTTCCAATGCTTTAGAAGGTTATTCGGATGAAGAAAAGAGAAAACTGTTAAAATGCTTGGGGAAGGACTTGGAAGACATACAAAGACCTTAAAGAAAAAGCAAGATTGCTTTTGATTTGGAACACAAAACTAAAAAGGAAGACCCTTTGTATCTAAAGACTTGTTTTTGAGGGTAGAAATTCTGTCATCTTCATTTTTATATTCTTAATTTCAGTTTATGCTTAAATATTTAAAGAACTGAAGCAACAATAATGCTTTGAGCATTCGAGATTGTATGCGTCAAGAACCTGGAAATACGTTGGAAGGAGACAGAATGTAGTTGTGGAGACAAATTTCAGCAATGTGTATTGGCTGCTTTATTGTGGTGTATTTTGGTTGTTATAATACGAGGGAAAATTGTCATAATATTTTTTTAAATTTATTTTCAGAGTAGAAGAGCAACCTGTTTGTGCCTATTTGGAAAAGATTCTTTCTAAAAATTTGGAACTGATGGAAAAGAAACTTACAGACTACATTGATCAGCGAATATATAAACTCCAGGAGCACATAGATAATAAGATTGCTTTGTTAATGGACTTGCTGCAGCGTCCCAACTCCCCACCCTCTGGGATGCCTCTGAGACATTATGACTCTGGAGAAGGACTTTCAAATGGAGAAAGATAAACGCTCAACATGTACAAAGTACTACAGATATTTATTACATATTTATTACAAAGCCAAACCCCACCCCAGAAAGTTTATGAAAAGCAAGTATTTAATGTCCTTTGAAATATTAGCACTTACTTACGTGACCTCAGTGTTCATTTTCCTGCACACGTTGTAAATCCAGTACTGTACACTAAGTTAACATGGTGAGATCTTCAGTTATTTTTGTTTGTAATATTTTTCACTCTTACTGAAATTTATGTATACTTCTGGATTAAATGTTTAAGATTTTAAGGATTTCTAAAGCAGTTCATTAGTTTGTATTGTATATGTGTTTCGTTGAAGTACTTTTTTTAATACAAAGACTTTTTACAGTCTTAGGAGTCTGAAAAATAATGCTTAGAGTATTTGATAAGTTTTCTTTATCTAATTGATTGTTTTTGAAAAATTGGATCCTTAAAACTTAGAAACTTTCATTCAAATCACTCATTTACATTTTGTATTGTTTATCTCAGGTAGTGAGGAAAATGCAGTGTTTGGCATGTGTGAAAGTAGTTTACACTGAGGTTAATATTACTGGTTTCAGTACAGTGTCGTAGTAGAGAGGGAAGTACAAATCAGAGCTAGCCTAGTCCTTGTTAGGAATTTTATTTAGATCTAGTGTTTGATGTAAAATGAGAGAAGTCGCTTTATCTCAGTCAATCCAAAAGATACAAGGAACTGTTTTCCTTTCTGGACTGGTACAGGTTCCTCTTTCCAGAATCCTTTTCTNAGAGCTAGCCTAGTCCTTGTTAGGAATTTTATTTAGATCTAGTGTTTGATGTAAAATGAGAGAAGTCACTTTATCTCAGTCAATCCAAAAGATACAAGGAACTGTTTTCCTTTCTGGACTGGTACAGGTTCCTCTTTCCAGAATCCTTTTCTGTATATATAAAGCATGAAATTCTGAGGATCTGCATTGAGGGGTTGAGGCATATGAATTAAGGAGATTGCAGTTCTCTCAGGCAGGCTTAATTTTTAGAAATTATAAGTATCATATGTGGGTTGAAGGGTGATGATTCACATTTAAAAAATAAATGTATCCACTCTGGAAACTACTTGTCTAAGGAAACAGAAATTTTTTCTTTTCAACTCTCTTTTCTTTTCTAACTGGAGGATAACGGCTCTTACAATGTTGTGTTGGTTTCTGCCGAACAACGCAGATCTGCCGGTGAGTGTATATATATCCCCTTCCTCTTGAGCCTACCTCCCTCAACTATCTTTTCTTAAAATGCTTTATGAAAGGGGGTGTTTTGCAAGAGATATTGTGGTCAGTTCTTTCAAATGAGGACTAATTTACATACTCTTACTCATTTGTAACATGCTCGATACTAAGGTGACACAGTATATGGGACATAACTCTCACTGTAGCCACTCGAGAATTTGCATATTTTTCTATTCTTTTCTAATTGATGGGACAACATACAAGCTGTAAGATAGTATTTCCATTGTTGTTGAGGAGGAATGTCTGCCACTCCTAGCTGAACCCTTTAGTTCAGTTTTATAGCTTCTGGTAGCTGTAGTCTGTTGATTTACAAAATGTTTCCTTCCAGAGCTTCCCTGGGGGCTCAGTGGTAAAGAATCGGCCTGCCAAAGCAGGCAACACAGGTTCGATCCCTGATCTGGGATGATCCCACATGCCTCGGAGCATCTAAGCCCATGTGTCACGACTCCTGAACCTGTGCTTCAGAGCCTGGAGCTGCAGCTGCTGGAGCCTGCGTGACCTAAGCCTGTGCTCTGCAGTAAGAGAAGCCACCACACTGAGGAGCCCTCTCGCCGCAATTAGAGAAAAGCCCAGGCAGCAACAAAAACCCAGCAAAGCCCAAATTAAAATTATTTTTAAAAATTCCTCCTTCCAGATACGTGATTCATATTACAAGTCTCACCTTGATTACATCTGAAACAGAAATATGGTCATATCAAAAAGATACGTAAAGGTTCAAGACTGAAAAGAGCTGATATCAAATATTCTTCAACTGAATTTTCCACCTTGTAGACACCAAAATCTCTTTCTTAAAAAAATGTGGGGTCGGGGCTGGTACACGTGGATGATCCAGAGAGAGGAAATGGGGTGGGATGTGGGAGAGGGATTCAGGATTGGGATCTCATATACACCCATGGTGGATTCATGTCAATGTATGGCAAAACCAATACGGTATTGTAAAGAAAAATAAAGTAAAAATTAAAAAAAAAAAAAAGTGGGGAAGATGGGCCTGGAATCCAGGACTCCTTTCCTTCTCCTTGTCTCCATCCTCTGTTCCAGGTGCCCATGTAGATTTTGGTGTAGAACCTTCTTCTTTTGAATTGATCTCCTTTGACATTTGAAATCCACGGCTATTGAAAGGTGAAGTGACTCATCACTCAAGGGAAAGCAAATATAGCATCTTCCTCGTTGTCCCTTCCTGCCCTCACATCACTACTTCCTCCTCCTTAAAGGCAGTCCCATGCCCTGCATTGGACAGCAGCCCAGGGTTTCAGTATTCTACCATTCGGACATTTTCTCTCTAAGTGTTGTTGGAGAACATGTGTCCATGATGATGTAGAGGAAAAAATACCAGGATAGATAAATCTGAGTTCTTCCTTGTTGGTCACTTAACTGCTGTCTAACTTTGCATGGGGGATTCAATATTTTTAATAACCTCAGTTTTCCCTTCTGTAAAATGGGACTATCACAGCTCCCATCTTGTATGAGTTTATAATACCCTGAACATGAAGCAGCTAGTACAGGTCTGGCACACAGGTGACAATTAAACGTTAATCCCCCTCTTCCCTGGTGGCTCAGAGGTTAAAGCGTCTGCCTCCAATGCGGGAGACCCGGGTTCGATCCCTGGGTCGGGAAGATCCCCTGGAGAAGGAAATGGCAATCCACTCCAGTATTCTTGCCTGGAGAATCCCATGGACGGAGAAGCCTAGTAGGTTACTGTCCACGGGGTCGCAGAGTCGGACACGACTGAGCAACTTCACCTCACCTCACCTCCCTATTTGTGGCTTCGCTCAATCTTCTCGCTGCGTGTGGGCTGGTCTCTAGTTGTGATGTGCAGGCCTCTCATTGCAGCGGTTTCTCCTGTTGCAGAGCACAGGCTCTAGGGCACACAGGCTCAGTCGTGGCGTGTGGTCTTGGTTGCTCCACGTGGAATCTTCCCCAGACCAGGGATTGAACCCAGGTACCCTATGCATGGGTTCCTATCCACTGTACCACCAGGGAAGTCTCACGACTCTTAATAGCCCTAGAATTCCAGGCAATGTGAAAGCCCCACTTTTATTTCCCTGAGGGTTAAAGAGAGGTCAGTTCTGTGTCAGTGGTGTAGGGCTGTGATTCTCAACGCGTGGCCACATCAGTATCACCTGGGAGGTTGTTACCTGTGCACATTCTCAGGCCCCACCCACCCTGTTTGAGTCATCGAATTGGGGGTGTGGTGGGGCACAGCAGTTATGCTTTTAGTAACTCTGCAAGTGCTTCTGATACTCTGTCCAGTTTCAGAACCACTGGGATAGGGTAAGAAAGAGTACAAGCTCTGGAGCCAGGTTGCTTGGAGTCGATTCCTCTCCGCCTTCCATTAGTATGTGCCTTTGGTCACATTAAGTGACCTCTCTGGACTTTCTTGGGCTTCTCCAGTGGCTCAGCTGGTAAAGAACCCGCCTGCCAATGTAGGCGATACAAGAGATGTGGGTTCTATGCCTGGGTCAGGAAGATCTCCTAGAATAGGAAATGGCAACCCACTCCAGTATTGGAGCCTGGAAAATTAACAGACAGAGGAGCCTGGGGACCACAGTCCATGGGGTTGCAAAGGATCGGACACAGCTGAGCGATGGAGCATAGCACACTGGACTTTTTGCCTGCCAATGTAGGCGATACAAGAGATGTGGGTTCTATGCCTGGGTCAGGAAGATCTAGAGTAGGAAATGGCAACCCACTCCAGTATTGGAGCCTGGAAAATTAACAGACAGAGGAACCTGGGGACCACAGTCCATGGGGTTGCAAAGGATCGGACACAGCTGAGCGATGGAGCACAGCACACTGGACTTTCTCTTAGCCATTGACTGGGAATTCGATCACATCTACCCCTGAGAGAAGGCTGTTGAGACGATTAATGAGGCAGTTCTCATGAAACCTTGAGACAGTCTTGTAGTTTGGTGCCCTGTTCTCAGCTTGGCCTCACACTGAGATCACCTGGGCGCTTACAAAAAAGAAAAAAACAAAAACAAAAACCACCCGTGGGTGTATATTTATTTCAAACTAAAAGGTTAAAAATAATTCACTGGTTCTTGGGTCCCACCCCTGGAGATTGTGATCTGAGTCTAGGGTGTTCAGCTCATAGGTCTAGGTTTTGGGAAGCTCCCCTGCTGATTATAATGCACAGAAAGGCCCAGAGCTAGCAGTTCAGTGTCTTGGGGACAAGAACCTGGAACTAGACTAGCTGGCTACTAACTCTGGTCATCCCATTTACAAACAGTATGATCTGAGACAAGTTCTCAACCTCCCTGTGAGCTCGAGCTGGGGGCACAGCCATCAGTCAGTGATGTACCAGCCATGCCCATCATCACCATCTACAAACAGCTGACCAACAGGTTTTTCAGTGTGGGCAAAGACTTCAGCCTTCCTTATTCAGAAATCAAAGTCTCCACTTGCTGAAAGTGGGGAAAGATGTTTCTGATGCGTTGTTTTCTGCTCTCATTGTCCAGGTGCTGTGCTCACTGGGGCTGAGTTTCAGGGTCAGGGCTTTGTGGGTTTCCGCTCCCCACCGGGAGATCCCCACTCCTCCACGTTGCTAGAAGTGAACTGTGTTTCCCCCATCACAGGGTTAGCTACCAGGACTTTATGTCCGCAGCGTGAAGCTCTGGAGAAAACACACATATGACGTCACGACACAGGGTTCACAAAGAGGAAAAATTTCTTAGAGCCTGAAGGAGGACAGCTTTAAAAAGAAATTAACTGAATGTGAATGAACACATACTTCATCATGGAATCTAACAGTTATCAAGCTGGAATCAAGACTGCTGGGAGAAATATCAATCACCTCAGATATGCAGATGACACCACCCTTACAGCAGAAAGTGAAGAAGAACTAAAGAGCCTCTTGATGAAAGTGAAAGAGGAGAGTGAAAAAATTGGCTTAAAGCTCAACATTCAGAAAACTAAAATCATGGCATCCAGTCCCATCACTTCATGGCAAATAGATGGGGAAACGGTGGAAACAGTGACAGACTTTTATGGGGGCTCCAAAATCACTGCAGATGGTGACTGCAGCCATGAAATTAAAAGACGCTTACTCCTTGGAAGGAAAGTTATGGCCAACCTAGACAGCATATTCAAAAGCAGAGACATTACTTTGCCAGCAAAGGTCCATCTAGTCAAGGCTATGGTTTTTCCAGTGGTCATGTATGGATGTGAGAGTTGGACTATAAAGAAAGCTGAGCAGTGAAGAATTGAAGCTTTTGAACTGTGGTGTTGGAGAAGACTCTTGAGAGTCCCTTGGACTGCAAGGAGATCCAACCAGTCCATCCTAAAGGAGATCAGTCCTGAGTGTTCATTGGAAGGACTGATGTTGAAACTGAAACTCCCAATACTTTGGCCACTGATAAGAAGAACCGACTCATTTCAAAAGACCCTGATGCTGGGAAAGATTGAAGGTGGGAGAAGGGGATGACAGAGGATGAGATGGTTGGATGGCATCACCAACTCAATGGCCAAGAGTTTGGGTAAACTCCAGGAGTTGGTGATGGACAGGGAGGCCTGGCATGCCACAGTCCATGGGGTCGCAGAGTTGGACACTTTTTAAAGTTTTTTATTTTGTTTTGATGTGGACCATTTTAAGTCTTTATTGAATGTGCTACAATATTACTTCCCTTCTATGCTTTGGTTCCTTGGTTATGAGGCATGTGGAATCTTAGTTCCCTGACCAAGGATTGAACCTGCGCCCCCTGCATTGGAAGGCAAAGTCTCAACCAGTGGACCACCAAGGAAATCCCAGTAAGTATTCTTTATTGAGGTAAAATTAACAAATAAAAATTATATATACATAAGGTATACCACATGATGTTTTGGTATATGTGTACATCATGAAATGATTACCAAAATCAAGCTGATTAGCATAGCTACCACTCACACGGCTACAAACTCACTCATTTGTGGGTTTCTGTGTGTGTGTGTGGTGAGAACACTTGATATCTACTGACTTAGCAAAATTCAAGTACACATTCACACCTGGAATAAAAACGACATTTCTGAGCTTCCCTTGTGGCTAATTGAGACCATGTCATTCAGTTCTGTCTAGCACAGGGAATTTAAAGAGAAATGGAAGGCACAGCTTTTCTCAACCTTCTTCTTCTCTAGAATTTAAACATGAAGGTTAGAGAACCAGCAGTCACCTTGGACCATGCTGTGACTTTGGGGAAAGAACCCATATAGAGTAATGTGGCCCCTGACGTGGAAAAGACAGCCAGCCTGACCGCTTGCTGCTGGGCATCTTGAAGAGGAGAGAAATCAAATTCTTACTTGTTCAAGCCACTGTTATTTGAAATTTTGTTATAGCCACACCTAATCTTAAATGATAAAATAGTCAAGTGATTTGTTCAGCTTAACGTGGAAAAGAAAGAAATGAGTTTTTACAAGGTTTGAAGATGTCCTAAGCTTTAGACACTCCTCAGTCTTTTAAATTAATTTGCCTGTGCCGTCTTAGTTGCATGTGGGATATACTTCCTGGACCAGGGATCGAACCCAGGCCGCTGCACCAGGAGCTCAGAGTCTTAGCCACTGGACCACCAGGGAGGTCCTTCCTCTCTCCTTTTGACCTTTCCTGAATTCTTTCAGTTGGTGGTAGCTTGTTATTTCCATGTTCCTTACCAGGGTCTCCTGTTTTTAAGATGATTCAGTGGTTCCCCTAACAGATCTACCCTCAACTCAGTGGGGGAGCCCCCAAGGTAGGATGAAGCCACGCCCCTTAGCATGGCCTCTGACACCATCTCTGTCTCAGCCCAGCTCACCCTTCCAGCCAACCAGCTTCACACCTCAGCCTGGGCCTTCTCTCCATCCCTTCCTCCACTTGCTCAAATGCTAATGTCTTCTCTCCCAAAAGCCTCCCGAGGCTCTCACCTGCGCCCCGCTCCCCCGCCGCCATTAATCATTCCTCTGCTGCCTCCATGCCCTTTGCTGTGCCTCTAACAGATTCTGAATCTTGTCTGACCTACAGGTTTCCAGTTTCCAGTGCACGATTTTGCACCCTGAACAGATACTTGAATTCAGGAACCAAAGCTTCTGTATCTGTACTTTGTCTTGCTGAATCCACTATTTTAAATCCAGAAGGTGCTCAAGAAAATAAATATACACTGACATGAAGGAAACTTAGTCGCTCTGTCATGCCTGACTCTTTGCTATCCCAAGGCACCTCTGTCCGTGAGATTCTCCAGGGAAGAATACTGGGGCGGGTAGCCACTCCCTTCTCCAGGGGATCTTCCTGACGCAGGGACCAAACCTGGGTCTCCTGAGTTGCAGGCAGATTCTTTATTGTCTGACCCACTAGGGAAGCCCTGAGATGAAGGAAGGCGATTTGCTCACTTTTCATGTTACTAAAAATGCTTTAGTTTGCAAGTGCTTTTCATGTCCTATCCAACTCTATTAGGATTCTCCAGAGAAACAGAAGAGGATATTTGTTGTTGTTTAGTTGCTAAGTTGTGTCTGACTCTGCAACCCCATGGACCGTAGCCCGCCAGGCTCCTTTGTCCATGGGATTTCCCAGGCAAGAATACTGAAGTGTGTTGCCATCTCCTTCTCCAGAGGATCTTCCCAACCCAGGAATCGAACCGGAGTCCTGCTAGGCAAATGGATTCTTTACCACTGAGCCACCTGGGAAGCCTAGAACGTAAATACTATGATGTAAAATTAAATACTAAATACTGACATACAGTCAGTACATCTTCTGTTACATGATATGGAAATAAGAAAGAAAACATTTGCTTAATATATGTAAATACAACATATTCATAACAAATAAGGAGGAAATATTCACGACAGAGTCCTTGTTTCTGTAGCTAGTCAGATGGTGGCAGTTGGTGTTTATAACCACCTTCTATTACTCATTCTGTACTGAGTCCCTTGTTTATGTCACAGAAGCACGATGTCAGGGGATCAGAGTTGGCAGGCAAGTTACATTCTTCACAGCACTGGAAGCTGGGGTAAGACTCGGGGGTGGAGGTTGCAGCCTCGGTGACCTTATCTTGATCACCACAGGTAATGGTCGTAGCAATGGGTGTCTTTGCAGCACTTAAGAAAAGACATACACAGAGCATAGGATGAGAATTTTTCCTCTTGGTCCACCTGTTACAACTGTCAGGGGAATCTGGAAAGTTTGGGCCTGGAACCAATCAAACCCATGACACCAGCCCAAGATGAAAGCAACTCTGCCCTCGTCCCAATTTCCTGTCCAACCCCTTCCTCTCCTAAGAGTGCCAGAAATGTAAGATCAAGTTCTAGCAAATGAGGGAGTGAGTTGCAAGTGCGGGTCACCCAGGTGATCACTGCAAGTCCGCCAAGTGCAGAGCACAACCCGGGAGGGTGCCAAGTCAGCCGCCCCCGGGTGCTGGGAGTTACCTTTCTGCTCACAGACTGAACTTCCCTAGAATGGGAACGTGACTGCTGCTTTTTTTTAATGTATTCTCCCCACTTATCACATAAAGAATCTGAGACATGGAGAAGCACAGCGACATGATCAAACACATACAAGCAGAGGAGGAGCTGGAAATAAAAACCAGGTCATTCAAAGCTTGATGCAGGACTCTGTTCAACAAACATCCTGTCTCCTTGGAACGTTAATGCGTGGGAACACCACTGCTTCTGACGACCAGTCTCGCCCATATTTGAAGGCTCCTTTCCCCCGAACTTAATGCTCCCTTTTCAGATCTACACTCCCTGGTGAGGCAAACCCCAGGATCTTCACACAACTCGGCTTCCCCAGGGTCCTACAGGCCCATGCCACTGTGCCCAGAGCCAAGGACCCGCTGAGAGCTCCCCCACTCAGGCAGGGGGCATCAGCTCAGCCCATCCTCCTAGTGAGCAGAGGCACTCAGTCACGCCATCTTCAGTCTACAGCCCTGTGGAATCAGCCCGCTGAGGGCAAGGGAAGGCAAGGGAGGCCAAAGCAGCGCAGCCCCAGCGGCTGAGAACATTCCCTTGTGAGCTCACAGCCCCAGACCGCAAGGGGCAGAAAGCCAGATTCTACCCTCCCCGCCTCGGGCCCCTCAAACCCTCCCGCCGTTCCTGACCTCACCCAGGGTGCGGCCACAGGGCCGGGGATGACCCCGCTCAAGCACAGAGCCCCGGGATCCCATGTGAGGGGCTGTTAGCCCCTCTTACCCACATCACTCACTTTAACGTATTGGCTACTTTGTAGTAAAGACAGATGACGACACCTATGAGCACCAAAGCTGTAATCAGTAAGGCGCTCCCAATGGCGATCATGATCTCGAGGTCAAACATCTCACACACCTGGGCAGAGAAGTGAGTGTAAGTGTGAGCTCCCGCCCCCTCCCCCGCCTCCCAGTCACTTAGCAACCACAGTATGCTTCCTTCAGAGGGCGGACAGGGAACCCAAACCACAGAGCCTTCCTTATGCATGGAAACATGAATCTTCCCAGAAGCCTAGCATCCCAAAGTGGTCCAGGCAGGGTAAAGGGTTTATTCATGGATGAAAAAGGACTGAAAGTCCAGAGGGAACACAATCAACAGAAACTTGAGAAGAATCTTTTCCTTTCACAGGCAGTAACATGCAGCTGTCTGTCAAAAACAAGCCTGCACTTGAGCAAAGGGTTTTATTCCCAAACACTTGGATCTCATGAAATACGTTTACTGATAAGAGTCAGGATTGACCCCTTGCTGTCCAGCAAATTTAAAAATACTATTTTATGGAAATGACTCAGGGAAAGACTCTGTTTCAAAACATTATGCTGTGTAATAAAATACACAAACCCGTTTTATAAGTGATTATGTCCTAAGGAAAAGGTTTTCAATTCTCCCACTGACAACTGTCATGCCATCTCGTGGTTTTAGGAGATTGATGGAGCCTTTTTTTCCTCATTCTGTCTCTACAGGAGACAAGAGGCCTTTTTGCACTTTTCCCCTCTCTATTCTCCCAGGAAATCGTTTGCCTGGAATAAGCAATTTGCTTAACCTAACACAATGAAATTTGGGAACTGTGAGTCAGGAAAGAAGCATAAACAACTCTACTGCTAAACATACTTACTACAGTTAAATCCTCTAGATCTGGATGAAGGCCAACTGGAAAAAAAATTTTTTTTTCCTTAAATAACAACAAAAAAACCCTGCACTGAACAGGATATTTCATCAAACCTGTAATTTGAGAAAGGGGGATTGAATCATCCCTGTTAGAGGACTTAAGATGCAAGGTTAAAGAGCTCACTTAAGAAGCCCAGCCTCTCTCCAGCTCTGGTGCTGTGATCCCAGGCCACAGCCTGTGTGACATCAACTCTGAACACGAGCTCTTCCACGGAGTTCTGAATTCTGTTCCACGCATAGGTATATTTTAGCCCCCATGAAACAGAAAGATCATTTGAATCACTTAATTCTAAGTCTTTACCTTTTCAGGTCTTATGTCCCTTTCAATAATTTTCAGGTTTTGACTGGTAATCAAAAGCAGGTTTAAAATTTCAGTGAAAAAAATACAGAAATGTGGGGAGGTGAAAAACACTCTTACATTTACGAGTTTGATTATAGAAGACTTTATGTTACAATAAAATTTTATTGTTACCACACAGTAAAATAATACAGAGGCATTTACTAGGATTCAAGCATATGTTTATTGACATTGGAAGATTTTCATACAAGTTAAAAGGGTTACAAATCAAAGCTGAATAGGATACCTGTTCTAAGTCAAGTGTATAAAGGTACTTGTGCCCAGCCACTCTAGTAACATGAAAAGAGGAGACTCCAGGTGCCGTTTCGTTTTCACTTGATTTTAGGCATGAGGGATCTTAGTTCCTCCAACCAGGCCACAAACCCATGCCCTCTGCAGTGCAAGTGTGGAGCGTTAGCCAGTGGACCATCAGGGAAGTCCCTCCAGGTGCTATTTTGATCCATTTTTTCGGTGACACTGGGGCTCCTGAGCCCCCAGCAGTGCTGCCTGAAAGAACTGGAGATTCCCCAGCTAGAGCCATGGGTGCATCTAGGTGGGAGGAGGAATCTCTGGCCCATGGGGGCAAAGATGACTGTTATGGTGGGATCCCTCTGGGTTGCCAACTGGCACACCCATCAGTGGAGGGGAGGAGTCTCGTGACCAGGTCGTGAGCAGAGCACGTCTCGGAGCTACAGCTGTCGGGGGGTTCCTGCACTTCTACCTTGCCACTGGTGCTGGGCTGGCCTGGGCTTATCAGCAGGACTCGCATTAAATTCAGGGGGAATCAACCCATGGGTTCTGTACCTTTGGAGTCTTGGGGAGTCTGACCTCCATGGGCACAGAGAACAGAGGATGGAAACAGGAGAAGGAAAGGAGTCTTGGATTCCAGGCTCTTTCCCTCCATTTTTGATAGAATGGTTGGCAAATGTTGTTTGCCAGCTCTCTGAGCCTGTTGTTTCTTCTCAAATGTGAAAAGATAACGAACGCAGTGTGGTCTGATGGTCATGGCGGCTGTTAATGTGTGAGAGGTTTTGGTGCAGACAGACTTTGTAAACTGTGATGCCGGTGTGAGCAGCTGACCCCTTTGATGGTGGCTCGGATCCAGCCATAGATGTGTTCTGTTCCTGAGCTTGATCCAGATGGAAAGTGTGGAAGCGAAAAGATTGATTTGATGCAACCTTCACCGAGGATTCTCTGCTGGGCCCCACCACAGAGATTCTGATTCATTGATTTGGGGGTAAAAGCTGGTGAATTTGCCTTTCAACCAGTTCCCAGGTGAGGCTGATGGGATGTCTCTGGGCTGAGCTGTACCAGCTCAGCCCGTCACATAATAAGAATCCTAAGATCTTCTGAAAGGCCCCTGTTTAGAGACCGCTTCTCCCTCTGGTTTGATTCCTTAGAATGGGTTGGGCTGTAGAACCTGAACGATTAACAAGTTCCCCAGCTGATTCTGGCAAAGCCTGCAGAACAAGTGAGTAGCAACTGACTTAACTCATCAGTCAGATGTTACATGGTTCTACTGATCCACTCACAGCACCCAAAGCAGGATGCCAGGAAATCCTGCAAGCGAGGCCAGGAACAAAGCTCTGCTCTGGTCTTTTTCCCAAGGCCCAGGGTAATCAGGTCACCCTCCTGCTTGAGCTGCTGCTAACTTGGTGCTAAAGATCTGCAGTGAAGCAGTGATGGTTTTCCTGAGCCAGACCCAGGCTACTACCTTTTCAAGCCTTTCCTCTATCTGACATGCGTCATATGCTTGAGTCAATCTAAACTGCTTTCAGTTCAGTTCAGTCTCTCAGTTGTGTACGACTCCTTGCGACCACATGGAAAGCCGCATGCCAGGAATCTGTCCATCACCAGCTCCTGGAGCTTACCCAAACTCATGTCCATTGAGTTGGTGATGCCATCCAGCCATCTCATCCTCTGTTGGTCCCCTTCCCCTCCCACCTTCAATATTTCCCAGCATCAGGGTCTTTTCATATGAGTCAGCTCTTCACATCAGGTGGCCAAAATATTGGAGTTTCAGCTTCAGCATCAGTCCTTCCAATGAATATTCAGGACTGATCTCCTTTAGAATGGACTGGTTGGATCTCCTTGCAGTCCAAGGGACTCTCAAAAGTCTTCTCCAACACCACAGTTCAAAAGTACCAATTCTTCGGCACTCACTTTCTTTATAGTCCAACTCTCACATCCATGTATGACTACTGGAAAAACCATAGCCTTGACAAGATGGACCTTTGTTGGCAAAGTAATGTCTCTGCTTTTGAATATGTTGTCTAGGTTGGTCATAGCTTTTCTTCCAAGGACCAAGTGTCTTTTAATTTCATGGCTGCAGTCACCATCTGCAGCGATTTTGGAGCCAAAAAAAGTCAGCCACAAGTCTGCTACTGTTCCCAGTTTCCCCATCTATCTGCAAAGTGACGGGACCGGATGCCATGATTTTAATTTTCTGAATGTTGAGCTTTAAGCCAACTTTTTCACTTATGTCCCCCTAAGAAGAGCCTTCAGTGTTGTCTCTTTAGGTTTCGCTTGTCCAGCCACTTGCTGAGGAATGGAGAGAGCAAGGGCAGCTTCATGAAGGCTGCACCGGAGCTGAGCTTTGGACAGTAGTGTGACAACTGTGATGAGGCAGGGAGAGGTCGGGGGGGGCGGCGGGGTCAGCGTGCAGGAGGACTGGGGCCAGCAGCCCGAGGGGGCTTGGGAAGAAGGGGCAGGCTGCAACAGCGGGTCCCATGGTGGTGGTGGCCGGTGCGCCTGGAAAGCTACCCCGGGGCCGAGTGAGGCAGCGCCTCCAGTGAGCCGCTCGACTCTTCATGACGAGTCACGTAGCAGCAGCATGCGGGCACACTCTCTGTCCTGCCCTTAAAGGGCTGAAAATCCAGTGATGACAGAGACATGGAAACCTTCATATGTCACCATAGGAAAGATGGAGACGAAACAATCCTCAAAGGGGAGGTAGTGTGGAAATTAAAATACATAACCTGTCTCCTGATCTCATTTTGATCACCCACACATCCCGTGCAGCCACCTCTAACTGCCGTGGCTACCCTGACACGGGTGCATCTGCCAACCCTCATTGCCCAGGCTGGACTTAGCAGCTGTGCCACCTACAAGTAGAGAAAAGTTACGAGAAAAAATAAGACTTTAATAGAGATTTTGTACATACTGTGGGTCTGCTCCTCCCGTTTGAGCAAATTCAGGCAGTATTTCCTTAGGCAATAATGATTTTAACAAAGCAATTACATATACACATGTACATATACACATGTATAGAATTTATAAATGTAAGAAAATCAATACCTATGATCCGTGGTTTGGGAAGATCCCCCTGGAGTAGAAAATGGCAACCCACTCCAGTATTCTTGCCTGGAAAATTCCATGAGCTGAGGAGCCTGGTGGGCTACAGTCCATGGGGCCACAAAGAGTCAGACACAACTGAGCAACTGAGCACACACATAAATCTCTAATACATTTAAAATGTAATTTAGGTCTTTATTAACATGAAAAAAATTTAAAAATGGAAGATTAGGAATTAAAGCTCATCTGAATTATTTATAATCATAAATATTGTATTTAATTATTTTATAAAACACAGCATATGTGTTCTAGTTACATTAAGCAATTTGTGAATCAAAAAATAGACTACAATTATCAGAAGCTGTGTAAACTATTAATGAGAGGGTTCAACTTTAAGTGAGACACATTTCTCTTATGTGCTAAAAGAAATGCCATCTAATGGCTACATATGTTGTTAATAAATTAGGAAAAGACTGATAAAAGTTATATATTGTACAATCCTACTCCAGGAGATGGTGAAGGACAGGGAAGCCTAGCATGCTACAGTTCATGGGGTCGCAAAGAGTCAGACACAACTTAGCTACTGAACAACAACCTCATGTCCCTAACTTCAGAGTGATTTATAAATGAATAAACTTTATATTAGTTCTCACTTCAAAGAACTAAATTTATCAAAATACTAAATGAGTGTAAACCATCCTTTTTCACCTTAACTATTAGGTGAAAACATTTAATTTCCAGAGTGAATTCATTTATTTTTTAGAGGCAACTATATCACCTAACAACACATATATGATAGGTATAGTTCCTGAAATTAAGTCTGCCAGAGAGAACTGTAATCTCTTTGATTTATGTGCCTTAATGCTTCAATGCAGAATCTCGGCATTTCATACATTAAACAGAAAAGGGCTCTGGAAAGAAGAACCTGTACTGGTTCAGAAAAGGAGAGAGTTCCTTCTGCTTCCTGGGTTGACTGAGATAAAACAAGATGACATCTCTCATTTTACACCAAACACTGAATCTGAAAGTAATAAGCCTAACAGAGAATGCTATGCCAAGTCACTTCAGTCGTGTCCGACTCTGTGCGACCCCATAGATGGCAGCCCACCAGGCTCCCCCATCCCTGGGATTCTCCAGGCAAGAACACTGGAGTGGGTTGCCATTTCCTCCTCCAATGCGTGAAAGTGAAGTCGCTCAGTCGTGTCTGACTCTTAGCGACCCCATGGACTGCAGCCTACCAGGCTCTTCTGTCCATGGGATTTTCCAGGCAAGAGTACTGGAGTGGGGTGCCACTGCCTTATAGGTCAGTTCTAATTATTAGTTTTCTATCCACAACTACAATGTGACAGAACACAAAATTATCAGCCCCAGTGTAAACCAGTTTTACACATGCCAAACATCACATTTAATTTTTTATCTGAAATAAACAATAAAAAAGCTAACATGGTGATTTGAAATTAAAGGTTGCAAGTCTTAAGTACCCAGTTTTATAAGAATAATTAATTAGAAAAAGAAAAAATATCACTTACATATTCTAAGCACTTTGTATACCCCTAAACATAAGGTCTTTGTAAAAATTACAAGAGTACTCCAATCAAACACATATATAGTACAAACTAATGAAATGCTTTAGAAATCCTTAAAACAATCTGAACATCTGAGCAACCCAGAAGTGTATCTGAATTTCTTACAAAAGTGAAAAATATGGGAAACAAGAATAATTTATGACCCTACCACATTAAATCTTAGTGTACAGTACCAGATTTATAGTAACAGTACAGTAAAAAGAACACTGAGGTCACTTTATGCAAGTAAACAGCGATCCTCAAATGACATTAAATAGTTGCTTTAACTCTTGGCGGTTTGGTTTTATAATAAATATGTAATAAATATCTGTAGTACTTTGTACATGTTGAGCGTTTATCTTTCTCCATTTGAAAGTCCTTCTCCAGAGTCATAATGTCTCAGAGGCATCCCAGAGGGTGGGGAGTTGGGACGTTGCAGCAAGTCCATTAACAAAGCAATCTTATTATCTATGTGCTCCTGGAGTTTATATATTTGCTGATCAATGTAGTCTGTAAGTTTCTTTTCCATCAGTTCCAAATTTTTAGAAAGAATCTTTTCCAAGTAGGAACAAATGGATTGCTCTTCAAGTCTAGAAGTAAATTTAAATAATAATGTAACAATTTTCCTTATAACAAAAACAACCAAGCTGTAGTACAATAAAGTAGCCACAACTGTGAAATTTGTCTCCACAACTATATTGTCTCCTTGCAACATATTTCCAACACATACCCAGCAGGCAACCACAACGCTGAATGCCCAAAGCCTTCTTATTTCTTTAATTCATTAAACATTTAAGCACAAAGTGAAGTGAGAGTATAAAAATGAAGATGATGGAACTTCTACCCTCAAAGAATAGATCATTAGATAGAAAGGGTCTTTTTCTATTTTGAGCTCCAAATCTAAAGTCATCTTGTGAATTTTTTTAAGGTCTTCTTCTAAGTACTTCCCTAAGCAATGATACAATTGAAATAGTTGTGGTTTTTTTTTCTTTTTTTTTAAACCCACACAGCCTTACTAAATTACTAGAAGCTTCTATGAACAACTGTGTACAGGCTTTTATGTGGACAGATGTTTTCTTTTCTCTCGGATGAATGCCTAGGACCATGACTGCTGAGGCACACAGTACCTATATATGCTTAGTTATTAGAAACTGCCAGAGTATTTTTTTAGAGTGGCTGTAGCGTTTTACATCTCCATGAGTAACGTATGAGAGATCCTGGTTCTCCACACCCTCATCAGAATTTGGTATTGTCACCGTTTTACACTTTTTATTTCATCCATCTGAATAACTGTGGAGTGGTATCATGTGGTTTTAATGTGCCTTTCCTTAATAGCCACGAGGTCAATAGCACATCTTTTCACGTGCTTATTTGCTTTTGTATGTCCTCTCTGGTAAAATGTCTCTCTCTGTCTTCTGCCCATGTGCTAGCTGGATTTTTAATGTTGAGTTTTAAGAGCCCTTTCTATGTTTTAGATGTAAGTCATTTATTGGACTTGTGATTTGCAAATTTTTTCCCAGTTTGGAATTCGTATTTTATTTCACTTCACAGAGTCCTTTTAAAATTATTGTTCTTTTTTAAAAAGAGTTTGCTTATTAATTTTTGGTTGTGCTAGGGCTCTGGTGCTGCACGGCCTTTTCTCTCTAGGTGTGCCCAGCAAGATTCTCAGGGCAGCAGCTTCTAGGGCACAGGGGCTTCAGCAGTTGTGGCTCCTGAGCTCTAGAGCACAGACTCAACAGTTGTGGTGCACAGGCTCAGTTGCCCTGTGGCACGTGGGATCTTATCAGATTCATGATCAAACCCCTGTCTCCTGCACTGGCAGGTGGGTTTTTTACCACTGAGCCACTGGTAAGCCCCCAGAGTCTTTCACAGAGCAAAATTTTGCATTTTCATGTGGTCCAATATATTTTCAATTATCCTGCTTTTCATGTCATATCTAAGAAATCTTGTCTAGGTTCCCAAAGACGGTCTCCTATGGATTATTAGAAAACTTCCATAGCTTCACGTTTCATTCACACTTACGGCTCTGATCCATTCTGAGTGAAGTTTTGTATAAGGTACGAGGTTTGGGTCATAGTTCACTTTTTGCTCTTTGGATATCCATCTGCTCCAGCACCATGAGTTAGAAAGACTCTTCTTCCTTTACTGAACTGCTGCTGCACCTCTGGCAACACTCAGCTGAGCACACCTGTGCGGGTCTATCTCTGAACCCTCTATTGGGCTCCACTGACCCCGTGTCTGCCCCTCCGCCATCACTGCCCTGTCTTGATACTCTCGCTGTAGAAGACTCAACACTGGAAGACGGACTCCTCCCACTCCATCCTTCTTTCTCAAGGCTGTCTTAGCTATTCTTCCTCTTTTGCTTTTCATAGAGTTTTTAATATAATCCTGTCAATGTCTACAAAATATTGTGGTGAAATTTTAGTATGTATTGCATTAAACCTTCATATCAATGGGGAGAACTGACAACTTTACTGTTAAAAACTGAATTTGTAATTTAACAGTCTCTGAGAAACAACTATCCAGGCCTAGCTGGTTGCACTGAGGACTCCTATCAATATGAAAAGTCTTAAGAAGAGATAATGCCATTTGTACACAATCTCTTTTAAGATGTGGAACTCATTTTATGAGGCCAGTATGATCCTCACAAGAAAAACCAAAGACAGGACAAGAAAAATACAGACCAGTATCTCTAATAAATTAGATGCAAGAATACTCAACAAAATATTAGCAAATCAGATCCAACACTGTATAAAAATTACAGCCCACAACTAAGTGGGATTTACTCTAGGTATGCAAGGTGGGTTTAAGTTTTGAAATTAATGTAATTCACCATAAGAACAGATTACAGAAGAAAATTCATGATCATATAAATGGCCATAGGAAAAATATTTGACAGAAACCTATTCATGATGAAAGAAATTCTCTGATAATTAGGAAGTAAGGAAGTCTAAAGTATTAAAGTAACTTCATACTTTTAAAGTATTAGGTTGGTGCACAAGTAATTGCAGTTTTGCATTGTTGAAACCTGCTGGAATACATTCTTAGACAAATGTGGTTATGTTACACATCATTTTAATGTGCATTCTCACTTTATGATTTTTTTGCTAATGACTTATTACTTGTGTATTTTATATTTATATTAGGTTAGGGAAATGATCTTAGACAAAAAGCAAATTCAAGCCATTTTCTTTACCATCTGAGCAACCAGGAAAATCCTTTCAGTGATTTTCTTATCCCACTTCAAGATGGAAAATAAAGCAGTACAGACAACTCCCAATATCAAAACACAGTTGGTCTAGGAACTCCTAAGGAATATATAGTGCAGTGGGGATTCAAGAAGTTTTGCAAAGGAAACAAGAGCCTTGAAGATAAGAGCACAGTGCCAGCCACGGAAGCTGACAATGACCAACTGAGAGCAATCATTGAAGCTGATCCTCATACAACTACCCAAGAAACTTGTCTAAGAACTCAGCGTTGACCATTCTATGGTCATTTGACATTTGAAGCAAATTGGAAAGGTGAGAAAGCTGGATAAGTGCTTGCCTTGTGAGCTGACCAAAAACAAAAAAAAATATCATTTTGAAGTATCATCTTCTCTTGTATGCAATGATAACAAACCATTCCTCGATTGGATTGTGACATGTGATGAAAAGTGGATTTTATAAGACAGCCAGTGATGACCAGCTCAGTGGCTGGATTGAGAAGCAGCTCCAAATCACTTCCCAATGCCAAACCTGCACCAAAAAAAGGTCATGGTTACTCTTGGTGGTCTGCTGCCCATCTGATCCACTACAGCTCTCCGAATCCAAGCAAAACCATTACACCTGAGAAGTATGCTCAGCAAATCAATGAGATGCAAAGAAAACTGCAATGCCTGCAGCCGGTATGGGTCAACAAAAAGGGCCCAGTTCTTCTCCTCGACAATACCTGAGTGCACGTCACACAACCAATGCTTCAAAAGCTGAACGAACTGGGCTACAAAGTTTTGCCTCATCTGCCATATTCATTTGACCCCTTGCCAACCGACTACCACTTCAAGCATCTCAACAGCTTTTTGCACGGAAAATGCTTCCACAACCAGCAAGAGGCAGAAAATGCTTTCCAAGAGTTTGTTGGATCCAGAGGCACAGATTTTTACACTACAGGAATAAACAAACTTATTTCTCGTTGGTAAAAATGTGTTAATTGTAATGGTTCCTACACTGACTAAGAAAGATGTTTTTGAGCTTAGTTACAATGATTTAAAATTCATGGTCCAAAAACCACAATTAAGTTTGCACCAACCTAATATTAAAGTAATTTAAAGTATTAAAGACTAATGTTATCTTTCCTTGTCCTTCTCAAGTAAGAACCACTTTTTTGTTTCAATAATTTATTAAACTCCTCAAACTGAATGCTATTTTGGAACATTTAAAAAAAATTCAACCAACAGAACTACCTCATTTTATATGTAATAAAAGTATAAATCCAAAGATTGAAATAGTTAAGTCAAATAGTTAAGCCATGACTATGATTAGAGTCCTGAATTCCAGTGCAATATTTGGACACATTCCATTTATATAAAGGATGGGGGACACACTAAATAGCTACCACTTAATCAAAGCAGGACTGGAAAAAATTGGAATTATGAAACCAGAGAATAAGAGGCTGTATACTATAAATAATTAAGAGCTGAAAACTCTTTGGATGACTCCAAAATTAGCCTGGTCACACATGATCTACAAGGAAAATCCACTGCAATGGCTCACTTCATACAATCAGACAAACAGTGTACACAGCATGGCTACCACAGTTCCTCTCCCTTCACACAGGTAACTCTCTACTCCGACCCTTGTCTGCTGCTTACACTCCTCCCACCAAACGCCTGAGAAGTGCTTGGCACCTCCAATTTACACACTTCTTTCAAAGCAACGCATTCTGCTCTGCAGAATATTTCTTTCCTCTATTTCTATCTGTATCAATGGTGAAAAGTCAAAGGTTCTACAGTTCTCTCCGGAAACAATTTCAGACAGAAGCTACTGAAACAAACCTCTTTCCTCCACCTGCCTCCGCACCCTCCCCCACACCCCACCTCGACCACACGGGTCTAAACACTTACGTGACATCCCCAGCGCCTCCGCCGGGCTTGGTGATGCTGTCCTGCCACTGGGTGCCGGGTCCCACCCGGAGATGGCTCACCTGGCTACACAAATTCTGCAGAAGAGGCAGCAACTCGGAGTTAGGCGTGTGTGAGCTGTCACTTGCTTTCTTTGATACGAAAGAAGATACTGCATTCTTCAGCTCATTCTCAAGAAGAGAATGGCTTTGTGGCACAATTTTACACTCTTGGAGGCTGCTCATACTTCCTCCACCAGCCGGCTGCAGACTTTTCTCAGTGTTAGCCTCCGAGTCTTCAGTCACGTTTCCAGATGTCAATCCAGTTCTGAAAGGAAAAGGTGTGGAGGATGACTTGTCGAAGGCTCCCGGAGTGGACGAGGACTGCAGCCCCATCACGTGCCTGGGTCCCGTGTTTCCCAGTATCGACTGCAGCTGCTCTCCGATGGCAACACAATTCTAAGGAAGGCAGGTAAGGAAAGAGCAGGAACATTAATGATAATGACAGCTAACTCTGGGGTAACCTAGAGTCAGGCAAGGTGCCTTCTTCCATCGGAGCCTCAGAACGTTCACATGGAGTAGGCTGCAGCCACTGGCCCAATACTGAGTTGAGAAAAGACTAGAGCTAATCCGGCCAAGGCAACACAGCCATCCGTGGCAGAGCTAGGACTGGAACCCGGACACCCAGCTCCAGAGTCAGGGCTTCTAGTCATTTCAGTGTAGTTTTGCTAAGGAAAATCTTCAAATAAATATAAGCATACTTAGTAAAATTGCACAGGCATATTTTAACGTTTCTACTACAAAGCCCTCCTTAATCTATGGTATTTTCTAATGAGTCACAATAATGGATAATTTTCCTAGAATTAAAAATCACCTGCCACTGTCACAAATGTAGGCCACCCTAAAGAAATACAATTTGTTTTCACTGGAAGATAGATTAGATACTTGCTTAAAGTTTGATGTTCTGCTTATATACTTAAAGTCTGCATATTTTTGTGACATTTTCAACGATTAAAATGAGCTAGCTACCTTTTGGCCATGTCTGCTGTAATAATTTATTATAGGGTAATGATTATGTTTTGTGGCCTCAAGTTAACCAGTTAGGCTATATTCATTCCTGAGAAGACTGGCTCACATCTGATAGGAGGTTACACTGTCTCCTATAGGGAGGCATACTCTTGCTATGTTCTTCAATTTTTCTGCAAAAGAAAAGCAAAACTACCTCTAGCCTAGCTAACTGTTACATTTTATGGCTGCTACTGCTGCTAAGTCGCTTCAGTCGAGTCCGACTCTGTGCGACCCCATAGGCAGCAGCCCACCAGGCTCCTCCGTCCCTGGGGTTCTCCAGGCAAGAATACTGGAGTGGGTTGCCATTTCCTTCTCCAATGCATGAAAGTGAAAAGTGAAAGTGAAGTCGCTCAAGTCGTGCCCGATTCTTAGTGACCCCATGGAATGCAGCCTACTAGGTTCCTCCGTCCATGGGATTTTCCAGGCAAGAGTACTGGAGTGGGGTGCCATCACCTTCTCCTTACATTTTATGGTGCCATCCTAAATTCTAAACCCAGATCTCTACTAGAGATACTTATCAGGGAATATCATCTCACAGTGATATTATTGTTCAATACCTTGTATGAGAGACTAAGAAAAGTATTATTCAAGATTAGGTGAAGACACTCAGTCCATATATTCTGGATATTTGAAAAATGATTCTTGGATTAAGTGAGCCTCAAACTTACTCATTCAACAAATAATTTTCCAGAAATTTACTCTGTGTTAGGTACTGTTTCAGGCCCTGGAAATAAGCCAGTGAACAAAAAATGAAAATCACTGATGTGTGGACAGTACAATCTAGGCAGCAGAGAGAGATAGACAACAAAGAAAGAAAGAAATCCTGTGGATGGAGACGGCAATACTTTAGGGAAAATACAACAGGACATACAAATAATGAGACAGGGAAGTTGCTGTGTGGGAGCAATAAGGCCCCAAGGAACTTCTACTGAACTGTCCACTGTAGAAACTCCCTTTACAACAAAATCTTACCTTCTTCTATTGAATTCAAGTTTTAAGTAAATATTAAATTATTCCTAAACAATGATGATTACATACAATTATACTTATAAAATTTAAAAATTAGAACACTCTTCTTTGGTGAAAAGAAGCTTTACTCAATCATAAAGGCAAAACTCGATTATTTTTGGTGGTAGCATAATTTTGATACTATTAGAAAACTTTATGACAGAAAATTGAAAATTCTACAAAACTGCAATTACATAAACACTGGACTCAATGTCAAAACTGTAAATGACAATTAATTTGCCAGAAATTTTAATTAGAAAAATCTAAATGCAATTAAGGCATCTGCTATATGAATTTTTCTTTTCTGATATAATATTATTATAAGAAACTCACTGATCATAAAAACTAGTCATATCCTTCTAGAGAAAAGCGCCTAAGGTGATTACTCTTTACTTTGTATTAAATGTTGAGAAATTCACAGGTTAGTCTATATGACAGTGCAGGAAATGAACCAATTTTAGATGCTGGTGGCTATTCTTCTACTTCTTTTGTTTGCCTTTAATCAATTCTTAATTTTCTTGAGTTGTCATATGTTGCCTTGCAAGGGACATCAAACCTTTTTTAAAGTAGGCAGAAAAATATGTATAAAATGATTCATATGAACTGATTGTTTAGGGCACATGTCATATGCTATTAACATGTGGGAAAAAACATACAGCAGGCTAAAAATCATGAAAGCATTTATGTAGAATTGTGTCCATATACTTGTACATGTATATTTAATTTCATATATGTATACATATACTCCAAGATTTCTGAAAAAATTTTTATGAACATCTTGTAGGATTTCTGAAGATCATCTTTAATTTTTTTAATTATTAAGAATGTGCGTGTATAAGTATCACTTTGAAAAAGCAAGAAAAAAGATCTTATTTTTTTAAAGATGTAAAAGGTAAACGAATAACTGAATATGTTTTCTTTGAGAAAATATATTTTCTCACAGCTTTCACTCAGATAACTTTAAATAACAATCATACACCAGGTGGAGAAGGCGATGGCTCCCACTCCAGTACTCTTGCCTGGAAAATCCTATGGATGGAGGAGCCTGATGGGCTATAGTCCATGGGGTTGCGAAGAGTCGGACACGACTGAGTGACATCACTTTCACTTTTCACTTTCATGCATTGGAGAAGGAAATGGCAACCCACTCCAGTGTTCTTGCCTGGAGAATCCCAGGGACGGGGGAGCCTGGTGGGCTGCCATCTATGGGGTCGCACAGAGTCGGACATGACTGAAGCAACTAAGCAGCAGCAGCAGCAGCATATACCAGGAATTTAGAGACAGAATTCCCACTCAATTATTCTAAACTGTTGAAGTAAAAACATTCAGCACATTTGAACTTCAAGAAAATAANGAGCCTGGTGGGCTGCCATCTATGGGGTCGCACAGAGTCGGACATGACTGAAGCAACTAAGCAGCAGCAGCAGCAGCATATACCAGGAATTTAGAGACAGAATTCCCACTCAATTATTCTAAACTGTTGAAGTAAAAACATTCAGCACATTTGAACTTCAAGAAAATAAGAAATCACTTTAATAAAATTTTTCACAAGGCACAGGTGAAACAGGGAGAGGCCAGTAAGCTGCTCCCAGGTCCTTCCTTTCGCCTTCTGGACAGGCCCTGCCCCAATTAACACATGAAGGTTCTAAAGAGTACGTGTCATTACACCCCTTCCACAGGAGGAGGGGTTCTGATTATGAAGCATTCCCACTTTATACTCAACAGATAGTTACAGAGCTCATGTGACACTTTACATCTTATCACCTAACCTGGTGGCTCAGATAGTAAAGAATCTGCCTGCAGCATGGGAGACCTGGGTTCTATCCCCAGGTGGGGAAGATCCCCTGGAGGAGGAAATGGAAACTCACTTCAGCATTTTTGCCTGGAGAATTCCATGGACAGAGGAGCCTCGCGGGCTATAGTCCTCAAGATCGCAAAGACATGGACACGACTGAGTAACTAAACACTTTCATCTTATCACTATTCAAATTGACTCCCTGAAGATCTCTAAGGAGTACTTATTGATAATCTGAAGAAAGAAAGAAAGTTGCTCAGTCGTGTCCGACTCTTTGTGACCCCATGGACTGTAGCCTACCAGGCTCTTCCATCCACAGGATTTTCCAGGCAAGAATACTGGAGCGAGTTGCCATTTCCTTCTCCAGGGGATCTCCCCGACCCAGGGTTTGAACCCGGGTCTCCCATATTGTATATTCAAAAGCAGAGACATTACTTTGCCGACTAAGGTCTAGTCAAGGCTATGGTTTTTCCTGTGGTCATGTATGGATGTGAGAGTTGGACTGTGAAGAGGGCTGAGCGTCGAAGAATTGATGCTTTTGAACTGTGGTGTTGGAGAAAACTCTTGAGAGTCCCTTGGACTGCAAGGAGATCCAACCAGTCCATTCTGAAGGAGATCAGCCCTGGGATTTCTTTGGAAGGAATGATGCTAAAGCTGAAACTCCAGTACTTTGGCCACCTTATGCGAAGAGCTGACTCATTGGAAAAGACTCTGATGCTGGGAGGGATTGGGGGCAGGAGAAGAAGGGGACAACAGAGGATGAGATGGCTGGATGGCATCACGGACTCAATGGACGTGAGTCTGAGTGAACTCCGGGAGTTGGTGATGGACAGGGAGGCCTGGCGTGCTGCGATTCGTAGGGTCACAAAGAGTCGGACACGACTGAGCGACTGAACTGAACTCCTGTACTGTAGGCAGACACTTTACCATCTGAGCCACCAGGGAAGTCCCTCCAATGATATTTCTATTAAATTAATATTGGCAAATCTCACAGAAGTTATATGATTTTTTAATTTGTATTTCTTGTTTTAAAGTTTCACATCTAAAATTAAGTACTTCCAAATTAAACTCCTTTTTCCCAAGTCACTCCCTCCGTAGTGTTCCATGTATATTATTAGTATCAGTATCTTCAAAACTTTAGTTTCTCACTGGACTGTTTTTCTCCCACAAAACTCATACTAAGTTATGGTCAAGTTTCCCCAGTACCACTGTTGTAGCATCTCACAGCCAGCACCAGGTTCCTCCTTCAAGTTTAGGCCCTCTTTAACCTTCATCTGGATGAGAAATAACAGATGTTTTCCATCTTGCAGCCTCACTTCCTGCTGACCCATCTTTATAAGTAATCAGTTCAGTTCAGTCACTCAGTCATGTCCGACTCTTTGTGACCCCATGGACCAAGTATGCCAGGCCTCCCTGGACATCACCAACTCCCGGAGTTCACCCAAACTCATGTCCATTGAGTTGGTGATGTCATCCAACCATCCCCTCCTCTACTGTCCCCTTCTCCTCCTGCTTTCAATCTTTCAAATGAGTCAGCTCTTCGTTATCAGGTGGCCAACTATTGGAGTTTCAGTTTCAGCTCAGTCCTTTCAATGGACACTCGGGACTGATCTTCTTTAGGATGGACTGGTGGATCTCCTTGCAGTCCAAGGGACTCCCAAGAGTCTTCTCCAACACCACAGTTCAAAAGCATCAATTCTTCAGCACTCAGCTTCCTTTATAGTCCAACTCTCACAACCATACATAACTACTGGAAAAACCATAGCCTTGACTAGACGGACCTTTGTTGGCAAAGTAATCACTGCTTCTTAATATACAAAGTTGGTCATAACTTAGAGGAGTAAGCATCTTTTAATTTCATGGCTGCAGTCACCATCTGCAGTGATTTTGGAGCCCCCTAAAATAAATTCAGCCACTGTTTCCATTGTTCCCCCATCTATCTGCCCTGAAGTGATAGGACGGATGCCATGATCTTGGTTTTCTGAATGTTGAGATTTTAAGCCAACTTTTTCACTCTCCTCTTTCACTTTCATATAGGCTCTTTAGTTCTTCTTCACTTTCTGCCATAAGAGTGGTGTGATCTGCATATCTGCATATATGAAATATCAATAAATACTTCTCCCAGCAATCTTGATTCCAGCTTGTGCTTCTTCCAGCCCAGCATTTCTCATGATGTACTCTGAATATAAGTTAAATAAGCAGGGTGACAATATACAGCCTTGACGTACTCCTTTTCCTATTTGGAATCAGTCTGTTGTTCCATGTCCAGTTCTAACTGTTGCTTCCTGACCTGCATACAGATTTCTCAAGAGGCAGATCAGGTAGTCTGGTATTCCCATCTCTTGAAGAATTTTCCACAGTTTATTGTGATCCACACAGTCAAAGGCTTTGGCATAGTCAATAAAGCAGAAATAGATGTTCTTCTGGAACTCTCTTGCTTTTTCCATGATCCAGTAGATGTTGGCAATTTGATCTCTGGTTCCTCTCCCTTTTCTAAAACCAGCTTGAATATCTGGAAGTTCACGGTTCAGTATTGCTGAAGCCTGGCTTGGAGGATTTTGAGCATTACTTTACTAGCGTGTGAGATGAGTGCAATTGTGCGGTAGTTGAAGCATTCGTTGGCACTGCCTTTCTTTGGGATTGGAATGAAAACTGACATTTTCCAGTCCTGTGGCCACTGCTGAGTTTTCCAAATTTGTTGGCATATTGAGTGCAGCACTTTCACAGCATCATCTTTTAGGATTTGAAATAGCTCAGCTGGAATTCCATCACCTCCACTAGCTTTGTTCATAGCAATGCTTCCTAAGGCCCACCTGACTTCACATTTCAGGATATCCAGCTCTAGGTAAGTGATCACACCATCCCGATTATCTGGGTCATGAAGATCTTTTTTGTACAGTTCTTCGATATATTCTAGCTACCTTTTCTTAATACCTTCTGCTTCTGTTAGGCCCATACCATTTCTGTCCTTTATTGAGCCCATCTTTGCATGAAATGTTCCCTTGGTATCTCTAATTTTCTTGAAGAAATCTCTAGTCTTTCCCATTCTATTGTTTTTTTCTATTTCTTTGCACTGATCACTGAGGAAGGCTTTCTTACCACTCCTTGCTATCCTTTGGAACTCTGCATTCAGATGGGTATATCTTTCCTTTTCTCCTTTGCTTTTCACTTCTCGTCTTTTCACAGGTATTTGTAAGGCCTTCTCAGACAGCCATTTTGCTTTTTTGCATTTTTTTTCCTTTCGGGATGGTCTTGATCCGTCTCCTGTACAATGTCACGAACCTCTGTCCATAGTTCATCAGGCACTCTATCAGATCTAGTCCCTGAAATCTACTTCCCACTTCCACTGTACAATAGTAAGGGATTTGATTTAGTTCATACCTGGTCTAGTGGTTTTCCCCACTTTCTTCAATTTAAGTCTAAATTTAGCAATAAGGAGTTCGTGATCTGAGCCACAGTCAGCTCACAGTCTTGCTTTTGCTGACTGTATAGAGCTTCTCCATCTTTGGCTGCAAAGAACATAATCAATCTGATTTCAGTGTTGGCCATCTGGTGATGTCCATGAGTACAGTCTTCTCTTGTGTTGTGGGAAGAGGGTGTTTGCTATGACAAGTGCCTTCTCTTGGAAAACCTCGATTAGCCTTTGCCCTGTTTCACCCTGTACTTCAAGGCCAAATGTGCCTGTTACTCCAGGTGTTTCTTAAATTCCTACTTTTGCATTCCAGTCCCCTATAATGAAAAGGACATCTTTTTTGGGTGATAGTTCCAAAAGGACTTGTAGGTCTTCATAGAACCGTTCAGCTTCTTCAGCGTTACTGGTCGGGGCATAGACTTGGATTACCATGATATTGAACGGTTTGCCTCGGAAATGAACAGAGATCATTCTGTTGTTTCTGAGATTGCATCAAAGTAGTGCCTTTCAGACTCTTGTTGACCATGATGGCTACTCCATTTCTTCTAAGGGATTCTTGCCCACCGTAGTAGATATAATGGTCATCTGAGTTAAATTTACCCATTTGAGTCCATTTTAGTTCACTGATTCCTAAAATGTTGACGTTCACTCTTGCCATCTCCTGTTTGACCACTTCCAATTTGCCTTGATTCATGGACCTAACATTCCAGGCTCCTATGAAATATTGCTCTTTACAGCATCAGACCCTGCTTCTATCACCAGTCACATCCACAAGTGGACATAGTTTTTGCTTTGGCTCCGTCTCCTCATTCTTTCTGGAGTTATTTCTCCACTGACATCCAGTAATATATTGGGCACCTACCAACCTGGGGAGTTCATCTTTCAGTGTCCTATCTTTTTGCCTTTCCATACTATTCATGGGGTTCTCAAGGCAAGAATACTGAAGTGGTTTGCCATTCTCTTCTCCAGTGGACCACATTTTGTCATACAAAGCTAAAAGACACCCACAAACTTTATAACAGCATTCAAAATCCTCTATGATTCAGCCCCAGTGCACCTGAAGCTTCTCCTATCACATCTTCACTCCTGGGAAATGAACTTCTATTCCATTCCTAGCTACATCCTACTCCTTCCAGCACTGAAGATTTAATCTGAACTATTCTCTATCTCTTAAGTTGCATCTCTCCAAATTCACTTGCTTAATCCCACCCTTTCTCTTTAAAGGCCCAGATAAAATGCCACTTTCTTTAATAAGCCTTTCCTAGTCTTTCTCACGGAGAAGGCAATGGCACCCCACTCCGGTGTTCTTGCCTGGAGAATCCCAGGGATGGGGGTGCCTGGTAGGCTGCCGTCTATGGGGTCGCACAGAGTCGGACACAACTGAAGTGACTTATCAGCTGCAGCAACAGTCTTTCTCAACATTCCCCACTTACATGCCCTGAGTTCCCTATTAAGTCTATAGAAATCCTTAAAGACAGGCTGTAGACTAATTCTACCTTAGAACTTTTTTAAGTAATCGAAACAGTGCATTATTTATGAAAAAGGGGCTAAGTAAATGCTTGCTGAATGAATGAGCTAGAGAATTCACAGAAAATTGTGAAGTCTATAAAAACCATTTTTTTTTTGCAAGATGCAATTTTTACATAAATCAGTAAAGATAACAGGGAAATCAACAATAATAAAAGCTAAAAGGAAAAAATTTATGTCACCACATGTTGTAATAAAGTGCTATCATTTAAAGAATTGTAATGGTTTCTGGAAAGAAATCCATTCCTACTCACCTGCTGCTGGAATCTCACCATATTCATCAACTGCTGAGCTCCAGGTGATAACTTTGACCCCATGGACTCCATGATGCTTTGGACCCTCTCCAGGTCTATCCTTGATCCTAGAGTGGGAGAGCCTGCTGAAGAATGTGCCGAGACTGGCCTTACGTGTACCACAACTTTACTGATGAACACACAGTTTTTTTCACCAAAGGAGAGCAGCTATTATAACACAAAAGACCAGGAAAATTAATAATGGTAATAAAAACAACCATTATTTAAGGTCATTTCTTGTCAATATTGAAGTAACACTGAAGCATTCAAAAGTCTAAAAATTAACCTCAAGTACATTTTAAAGTTTCTCTAGTCAGAGAAAAAAAGCTATAAAGAACTACATCAACTTTAAAAAGTCTTTTTGTAACTAAAAAAAATTAAGTGTAAATAATGTTTTACTTAATAGTTTAAAGAATTAAAGATAAACTATTCCAATCTGAGTCCTTAACATACTGAAACTTTCCATAATATTATGTGATATTAAATAAGACTCACTAGAAGCCCATGCAAAATGTTGGCTGATAGTTAATACAGTTCAATATTTTAGAATAAATTCTAAAGGAATTCTAACAGAATGTCCAGATGACTTAAGAGAGCTCAATAGTTTGCACATAGAAAAGATGAGTTCACAATGATTTTCTAATTTGTCAAAAGAGTAAACAAAGGTCAATCTTTGAGCCTAGTTCTTCTGACTTCTCTCCCAGGAGCTTTTCCGATGTTTTATGCTGCCTCATTTTGTTCATGCTTCTAAATCAAGATGTTTCCTGTGTGCTGTAGGACTGCAAAGTAGCAAGTAAAGTAAATTAAAGTCACTCAATCTTGTCCACTCTTTCCGACCCCATGGACTGTAGCCTACCAGGCTTCTCCGTCCATGGGATTTTCCAGGCAAGAATACTGGAGTGAGTTGCTGTTTCCTTCTTCAGATCTTCCCGACTCAGGGACTGAACCCAGGTCTCCTGCATTGTAGGCAGATGCTTTACCATCTAAGCCACCAGGGAAGTTCAAAGTGGAATGCAAACAGGATTTAGAATCAGACAGACCTGAGCTTGGTGAGGGCTGTGTCTGGGTGAACCTGAGCAGATGCCAAACTTGAGTCAGGGGTAAAATCAGTTTACATGGTTGTTATAAGGATTGTTTGTTAAAATGTCCAATATGTATCACTGAGTGAGTGCTCAAAGATATGCATCAGTAACCATCATTTAACTTTCATATACTATTAAAGGTACTACTGGCCCAGAAGAGGCCTTCATACAAACCCAAAGATTTTCCTAAATGAAACTCTCTGCACTCCCTGGTACTTCCACAGCACAGTTACAAATCCCTTTCACCTTCAGAGACAACAAACCCCTACATCACACAAAGACACAGGTGAATACAGGTCCAAGATCTAAAAAGAGTGTTGCACCAAAGATGTGACTGTCATCAGCAAGTGAGTAAATATCTTATGAAACGTATACACCCACATTTCAACTTCCATATTATTCCTATTCTGCTTTTTAATCCCCAAACCTTTCTCAGGAGTGAATGTGGTGCCTATTTTCCACACTGAATCAACCTATTATCTGTCTTGCCCACTATAATATTAGCAATGCGATGGCTTCATTCCAATTTATTTCATAACTGCTAATTCCTAAATGTCAAGTACCATAGCTGTCATTAATAGGCATTCCAATATGTGTGGATGAATGAATCACCTTAAACAACTTTATAAGCTATTAGTACATATACCTAAACATTTTTGCTCTTCTGTAATAATCAGCACAGAATTTTAGAGATAAAAATAATCAATTCAATAATCTATGTTCTTCAGTTCTTTAATATTACCCATAAAGTAGGTCCAAACAAAAATGAAGAAACTGGCTCAAGATTACTCTGCTAGTCAGCAAAAGAGCCTACTTAATAGCCAGGGCTTATGGTTTCCAGCTATATACCCTTTCCCTACACCCGATAACATCAGTAAACTTCACTTTAACAATATTGTTCATGCTGAAGACACCAGTCCAATTCTCTTCAAGTTTGTGTTACCCTTCTCTGAAAGTTCTCTAATTATATTTTATCTTTCTAAATATCTGGGGGCCAAAACTGCATGTGCCTTTTTTTGACACCTACGTTTCATAAAAAGATAACAAATCTTTTAAACTTACATATTCAAGTAAATAAACTATAACTTAGTTAAAAAAATTTTTTTAATCAGTTTTTGAGGCTTAAAAGTAAAATACCACTGTATTATCAACAGTACATGTCATGACATTGCAATGTAATAAATGTTCAAATTTTAAAAGAAAAATGCATAATTTTTTAGAAAAGAAGTTTTTTCTTACAGTTTACTAAGTATTTCTGAACTAGAACTAGAGACCAAGTTGGACTAATTATTCTACCAAATCAACAGAAAGTAAGTGTATATACAGTAGAAAAACAACTATAGTTTTCAAATTAGTTAAAATTTAGGAATGACTTACCTTTATTTTACAAGCATGTGTGGGAGACTCCAATTTTAGATATTTTTGGTACAAAGTAATCTTTTCATGTTCACTAAAAATAAAAAAAATTATAAAAAGTTTCATACATTATCATTTATAATAGTTACATTTAAAAATAAAGGTTTCCAGGACAATATTTAAATCCTGAAATTCAGTTTTCCTGGTGAGACATAAACAGTGGGGATTTCCTGTGGAGTTGCCCTGGATATAAAAACACTATCTGCCACTTACTAGCTACATGCAAAAATTAAATTATACCAACTGTATAATCATGTAGCACAGAGCACAACATAAAGCTCAAGAATATATCCATTATATACAACATGCATGGTTCACATTTTGACACATATTAAGGAACGATTAAGACAGAATCTTCGTAAGAAATTGGGGGAAAAAAATCAAAAAGTATAATAATGGGTTGAGTATGCTGACATGGCAGTCTTAAATTCATGTACTATTTGTAAAGGGTTTCTTACAGGAAAATGTTCAAAGTTCTAGACTGATAAGACAAATTAATTTTTGGAAAACAGAGCCTTGTAAGTTAAATAAAACAAATGTGAAACCCTTACCAGAGTTTCATTCTAATAAAACTCTTCCACTAACTAGCTATGATATTTTATTTATTTCAACTTCTCTCTCTTCCATTAGCTCTCCATTTCCACATTTATAAAAACAACTAGGCTGCTCTAGACTGTCTTTAAGATCCCTAAAGGCCTAAACTACTGCGTCTGCTGGTATGTTTTTATCTTCTCTCTCGTAGTGTTTAGCACCAATGTCAGAGAATCAACAAATACTGCAAAAGCTCAAGAAAATAAAACACTACTTCAGAACACTTCCACATTCATTAAGTCACAAACCTGTTATCCAGAACATTACAAACATTCTTGCCCCTACTGGTTCCACAGTACTCCTCTCCTAAGTACACTTCCATATTTCTTGCTGAACTTAAAATGCCAATAGAAACGATTTCTTCACCTCCACGAGGGTCACATCTCAGGTAAAGGAAGCAGGGGTTTTCATCTTGGTTGTTCAGGTTCCTTTTCAAAATCACCTGACCCTGGCTGAAAAGAAAATGAAGAATATACCTATAGTTCTCTGAACATTCTCGTTAATCCACTTAATGGGCCACAGGGCTGACATATTATCCAATTCACTTAGGTCTGCGTTTGGAGTCTAAGGGAACTCTCTCAGTCGTGTCCGACTCTTCACGACCCCATGGACGGCAGCCTACCAGGCTCCTCCGTCCATGCGACTTTCCAGGCAAGAGTACTGCAGTGCGGTGCCGCTCCCTTCTCCATGTTGGAGTCCAGGTGCACTCCAAAGTGAAAGTGAAAGTGAAGTTGCTCAGTCATGTCCGACTCTTTGCGACCCCATGGACTGTAGCCTACCAGGCTCCTCTGTCCATGGGATTTTCCAGGCAATGGTACTGCAGTGGATTGCCATTTCCTTCTCCAGGGGATCTTCCCGACCCAGGTATCGAACCCGGGTCTCCCGCATTGTAGACAGGCGCTTTACCTTCTGAGCCACCAGGGAAGTGCCCACTCCAAAACACTGACCAAATAAATGCTCAATAAAGAAATCATGACAAAATGATGCTTTAGACGAGGGTCTCCACTCCCTTGACTTCTATCTACATTGTATGCGACTTCCTGTAACTGCCTGAATAGTTAATGAAATAAAGGACAAATGTGTGCCATTTTCAAAATCAAGCTTATGAAGATTTTCGACATTTGGATTTTTAAATGCCTATTTTGGTAGACGGGAGGTCTTTACTTCAGGATAAGAGGCCGGTTCTGATCCCGACAAGGGGCCTCAGGAGCCGCCGGGACGGGCTCAGGGCGGGTGTGTGCACCGCCGTCTCCCGCCCAGCGGCCCCCGCCCCAGCCTTCCCGCCCGCGTCCCCTCAGCGTTCCCGCGGGCGCCCCGCTGCCCGCCCGCCCCCCGGGCCCCGCCCTCTCGCCCGCGCCGCCCCGTCACCCGCTCGGCTCCCGCTTCGGGCGCAGACCCTCTCCCCTCAGGGTCCCCGTCTCCCCTCGCGGCTCCCCCAGGAGCGCGACTCTGGCCCCGGGCACAGCCCAGGCCCCGCCGGCCCAGCGCACCCCGAGGCGGGCGGCGCCAGCAGCTCCTCGCAGTCGGCGTCCCGGGCGCCGAGACCAGCCCGGGTGAGACGGAGACTCTGGGCCAAGGCTCCGCACGCGGCCTCCCAGGAAGAGGCCAGGGTCGGGCGCCGGGTCAGCGGCCCGTGTACGGTCTCGGTCTCCATTCGGCCACCCACGGACCAGGCCGGCTCCGGAACCTCTCTTTATAGCTCTTTAATTTTCCGTCAGACCAAGGAAGGTTAAGGGCAACTTCCGGCTCGGCTGGCGGCAAACCCAGTCGGCGCCGAAGGGCCGCCGCAGCCCTTCTCTGGTCGATAGCTTTGTGCGTACGCGCACGGCCGGCCAACTCCGCCGCCCCGAGGGCTCGACGACCCCTCTCGACCTCCCTCCGCGTACGCGTGACCGTCGGAGCAGGTTTGGGACCCTAAACGCGTCCGCGCCACGTCTCGCGCGCCTTTGCGGCGCCAATAAGCTGCAATGGGGATCTTGACTTCGTCAACCACAACGAGGGGAAAACGACCGGACTGGCTCAACCCAACCAGGTAACTCCTCTCAGGTAGCGCTTAAGCTACATCACAGGCAAGGAGAGCTCTAGACTTCCTGAATAAGAGCTGGGACCCACAGAGACCTCCCCTCCGACTATCAAACACGACTACCGTCAACACCACGCTCCCCAACCCCCGACGCGCCCGCCCGGCACCTCAGCGGGACAGTGAGGAGTGGGCCGAGGGTGTGCGTGAGAGGAGGCTCCCATAGTCCACCTACGGGCGTCAAGCCGAAAGCGGCTGCTCCAAACCTGTCACATGGGGCGTCGACACCTCGGCCCCGCTTAAAGATCCCTTCCAAACCCCGGGAGCCTGCATTGGCTAGGCTTGGGGAGAGCCCAGGGGGCCCGGGGTCCTGGCCCGGGGTGGCCCGGTCTACCTTTCACCTCTTTCTGTTCCCGGCCTTCCCCGAACGGGGTGACCAGACGTGGGGTCCGGGGTCCTCCTCGTTAATCCTTCCGCCGGAACCCAGACAACACCTCGACATCTTAGACTCGACCTGGACTTCCCGGAAATTTGAAACCAGTCCTTTTCACCATAACCTACCTTGAAAGGTCTACGGGGCCCCCTATCGATTTGGATACTACGGAAAGACGGGGAAAGACAGTCGGGGTGGAACACTTTTTTTTACCTGGAATGTCCACTGAGTCACCATTTCTTAGGTGGACGGTTCGCTCTCTGACTCCAAGTAAGGTGGTCGGGAAGATTCCCTGGAGAAGGAAATGGCAACCCATTCCTATATTCTTGCCTGGAGAATTCCATGGACAGAGGATCCTGACAGACTATAGTCCATGTGGTCACATAGACTCCAGTGAGACTTAGGGTCTAAATAGCAGCAGCAGAATGGTCTCAGAATAAACTTCACAAATCTAATTGTAAAAAATATATCTCAAGAGTGTTGAAGCAAAACATTGAAAGCAATGACATTGACACAGAAGCATGTAACAGTTTGGAAGAAGATAATCCTGAAAAATCTAGTATCTCCTACGTTTTTAGTTGTTAGATACTTAAGTTATGGAGCCTTAGAGAATAATATTGTGGCATTTCACAAATTACAGGTGAGCTCTCTTTTGCCACCCCTGCCACAGTTCATTTGTGTGAAGGAATCTAACCTGAAAATGCTGGGAAAAAAATAACTTCATGGTTTTTATTTCTTTCACCGAGGAGGTGTTTTTTTTTTTTTTTTTAGCATTTTTTTAGCATTTTTTTAGCATTTCGGTTGAAGTATTTTTATTTCTTCACTTGCTTTAGTAAGTCATATTTACATTATTTACATATTTACATTATTTACATATTTACATTATTCTGATGTATTTTTCAGTAAATATGCAATTATGAAAAAAATTTCTTTGACTCATATCCTTTTCTGGTGATGTACGTTTTATTTTTTTATTTTAAAAGTTTTTGTATTATCCACTTTGAGACTTGAGACAGAAGTTAAAGGAGATTTAACAGTCTGAGGAGAGGATACATCTGATGTTCCATCAGAGATTCACAAGCTTTCTGTAAAGAGCCCAATAATTTTTTTTGAACTGTGGTGTAGGAGAAGACTCTTGAGAGTCCCTTGGACAGCAAGGAAATCCAACCAGTCCATCCTAAAGGAAATCAGTCCTGAATATTCATTGGAAGGACTGATATTGAAGCTGAAACTCCAGTACTTTGGCCACCTGATGCGAAGAACTGACTCCTTGGAAAAGACCCTGATGCTGGGAAAGCTTGAAGGCAGGAGGAGAAGGGGCCAACAGAGAATGAGATGGTTGGATGGCATCACCAACTCTATGGACATGAGTTTGAGTATGTTCCGGAGTTGGTGATGGACAGGGAGGCCTGGCGTGCTGCAGTCTATGGGGTTGCAAAGTCCATGGGGACACAACTGAGCGACTGAACTGAACCAAACTGAATAAATTTTTAAAATTTTGTAGGCTGTTTTCTATTGACACTATTTGAGGCTGCTGTAGTAGACAAGTTCTCAACAAATGAGTGTCACTGTGTTTCAGAATCTTTATGGACGCTGACATTTTGAATTTCATGAAGTTTTCATGGGGTAAATGGTATATCTGAAATTACTTCTATGTCTGAATTTAGAGGCTCCGGTGGGGTAAATTGTTACTCGATTGATAAAATTCATGTTTGAGTCATTGTCCATAACACATGGTAACCCCTTTTGGGTTCTAGACTCTTTCTGATACTTGGGGGATCCAGAGTTTGTTCCTAATAAGATTCACACCCTGAAAAAAACACTTTCAATGTACAGTAACTCAGCAATCAAGTAACCACAGGAATAGAAGGAAACCGAGAGATGAAGTAGTTAGCTCTGTAAGGAAAGTCAACATAGCCTGTGTCCTTAATCATGACTTAGCTCATTCAAGACTGTTTACCTCAGAATCATTGCACTTCAACTGGAAGGAGTAGGAAAAAAAAAAAAAAAAAAAACTTGGAAAAATAAAACATTTTTGAGTGAGAGGAAAGGAAACCCACAGTTAATTTAATTCAAAGTGTTGGATTCAGTGAGGGTGAGCATAGTAGGTTCCTTTACTTAAGACAAATGTTTGTTTAGAGTTAAAGCAGGAGCTGGAAAACCTTAAGGTAAATGAAATTCACATTTTCAGAGACGTACAAGTGAAGGTCATGGAGGCAGAGAAAAAGGAGCAACTAACCTGGGAAGCGGGCCGGATGGGAATCAGTGAAGATTTTACAGAGGAGATGGTGTTTTAGTGAAGCTTTGCAGGATTAGTATTTCAGCAGATAGCGAAGGAGAGACTAACGAGCCATCTAGCCAAGGCTCAGGCATGAAGATACATTGGGTGTGGGGAAATACAGCAGGAAATAAGGCTGGAAAGATACACTGAGATGTGGACATGCCCTATTTTAGGGGCCTGACACAGGTGAAGTGCCTGGGGTGCAGAGTTTAAGATGTTCACTCGGTCAGACAAGTGAAGGATTGGCACATCGTTAAGTAGAGGGTTGATTTCAAAATCTCCCATGTTCTGGTAAGATGGAGTATATGTACCTTTCCTTTAGTCAGTTCAGTCACTCAGTCGTGTCTGACTCTGCGACCCCCCATGAAGTGCAGCATGCCAGGCTTCCCAACTCCCAAGGCTTGCTCAAATTCATGTCCATCGAGTTGGTGATGCCATCCAACCATCTCATCCTCTGTTGTCCCCTTCTTCTCCCTCCTTCAATCTTTCCCAGCATCGGGATGTTTTCCAGTGAGTCAGTTCTTTGCATCAGGTGGCCAAAGTATTGGAGTTTCAGCTTCAACATCCATCCTTCCAATGAATATTCAGGACTGATTTCCTTCAGAATGGACTGGTTGGATTTCCTTGCTGTCCAAGGGACTCTCAAGAGTATTCTCCAACAGCACAGTTCAAAAGCATCAATTCTTTAGCACTCAGCTTTCTTTATAGTCCAACTCTCACATCCACACATGACTACTGGAAAAACCATAGCCTTGACTAGATGGACCTTTGTTGGCAAAGTAATGTCCCTTCTTTTTAATATGTTGTCTAGTTACCTTATGTTTTGTGTTAACTGTGCAACTAAACCCTGAACGTGTAAAGCAAGACTGTGAAAGACGGAGAGAAGAAAACAGACTAGTAACTAGCTAGTAACCTTGGAGATTCAAGGAAACCTAGTGGTGAGTCCCCTGGATTTTGTTTTTTCCTCACATTTCCAGACTTGGATCTGAAGAAGCTGGCAACCTGAAAACACTTGGGGGCAGAAAAAAGGCCCAACAAAAGCCTATGTTTCTATCCAAAGGAGTAGGAAACAGGCAGCCTAAAAGACAGTATTCCAGCCAAATACCAGAGAAAAAACTATGGCCCTACTCTTCCCTGTCTCCCCACTACTCTCCTCTCCCAGCAGAGACTGCGTGGAGAAGCTATACTTCCATTCCACCAGGCTGTAAAGAAATTTCCCAAACCCCTCTCTCCAGGTTAGTGCCAGAGAAGGCTGAGTAGAGCTGAGACTTTCATCCCTAGGTAATAACACCTCTTCTTATTCTCTGTGGTGTCAGTGGAGACCTTGGGGACTCTGGACTCCCACACTCACCTGGTAGATATGAAACACTATTCCACCTAACAGGTAGGGTGATATCAGAGGAAGCCTACAGGAAATTCAGGAATTTTACTATCTCCCAGCAGTAACAAGGAGAAGGCAATGGCACCCCACTCCAGTACTCTTGCCTGGAGAATCCCAGGGACGGCGGAGCCTGGTGAGCTGCCATTATGGGGTCGCACAGAGTCGGACACGACTGAAGCGACTTAGCAGCAGCAGCAGCAGTAACAAAGACACCTGCACAATGGTGTCATTGGAGACCAAAAGCATGAGGGATTTTTTTTTCAGTGTTCACCATAAGAATCTAATTGATCTCTTAGAGATAAAACTCATGAAAGTGTGGCCCCGTTCACTAAAACCAAAACAGACCCCAGGGGGAATGTGTTTTTTTTTTTTTTTTTTTTTTTTTAAGCTAGTCCTCATTGATTCTCCAGCAATTCCTCAATTACTATTTAAGTGTTACTACCCGTTTCTGGTTCCAGCAGTGGCTTCTGCTCCTGGTACGCTGTATGCTATGATTCTCTGTATTCACCTGCTTCTTAGCTTTTTTGGGGAGTGAAGTGAGTGAAAGTAGCTCAGTCATGTCTGACTCTTTGTGACCCCATGGACTGAATTTTCCAGGCCAGAATACTGGAGTGGGTAGCCTTTCCCTTCTCCAGGGGATCTTCCCAACCCAGGGATCAAACCCAGGTCTCCTGCATTGCAGGTGGATTCTTTACCAGCTGAGCCACAAGGGAAGCCATTGAGGAGGAGGGGTGGCTCTTTTTCCTGTGACTTCAATTCTCTTGTTTACTTAAGAAGACTTGGTTTTCAATTTGCTCTGATTTTTTTCTTGTTTTGAGGATGACAGTTCCCAAACTCTTTACGTTTTGGAGTGGAAATTGGAAGTTCATGTTCATTTAGTTTATTTTTTCTTTCTGTTCCTCAGACTGGATAATCTCAATTGACCTATCTTCAAATCTACTAGTTCCTTCTTCTGCCTGCTCAAATCATTTGTTGAACCCCTCCAGTGAATTTTTCTTTTTTTCCTATTCTCATACTTTCCTTTAGTTCTTTAGAAGTGGTGTGTTTGCTGCTGCTAAGTCGCTTCAGTCGTGTATGACTCTGTGCGACCCCATAGACAGCAGCCCACCAGGCTCCCTCGTCCCTGGGATTCTCCAGGCAAGAACACTGGAGTGGGTTGCCATTTCCTTCTCCAGTGCCTGACAGTGAAAAGTGAAAGTGAAGTCCCTCAGTCGTGTCTGACTCCTAGCGACCCCATGGACTGCAGCCCACCAGGACCTCCATCCTTGGGATTTTCCAGGCAAGAGTACTGGAGTGGGGTGCCATTGCCTTCTCCGGTGGTGTGTTTAGACATGTTTGAAATAGCTGATTTAAAGTCTTTGTCAAGCAGCGCCAACACCTGGGCTTCTTCAGGGAAAGTTTTTACTGATTTCTTGCCTCCTCCTCATTTTATGGGCCATACTTTCCTGTTTCTTTGCATGTCTTGCCTTTTATTGAAAATTGCACATTTAAAATAACATAGAGTTCCCTGATGGCCTAGTGGTTAGGATTCCAGGCTTTTATCACATGGCCTGTGTTCAGTCCCTGGTTAGGGAAAGGAGATCCCACAGGTCACATGCTGTGTCCTCCCTATTCCTCAAAAGCAAGATAAAACACTGTAATACAATATGGCAACTCTGGAAATCAGGTTCTCCCCATTCTCCAAGTTTTGTTATACTTGTTTAGTGACTTTTCTCAACTAATTCTGTGTAAAGTCGGTATTCTTTGTCATGTGTGAAAACTGAAGTCTTTATTGATTAACTTAATAGGCAGCTAATGATTGGACCTTTCCCAGTCCTGTGGCCACTGCTGAGTTTTCCAAATTTGCTGGCAGATTGAGTGCAGCACTTTCACAGCATCATCTTTCAGGATTTGAAACAGCTCAACTGGAATTCCATCACCTCCACTAGCTTTGTTTGTAGTGATGCTTTCTAAGGCCCACTTGACTTCACATTCCAAGATGTCTGGCTCTAGATTAGTGATCACATCATCATGATTATCTGGGTCGTGAAGATCTTTTTTGTACAGTTCTTCCGTGTATTCTTGCCACCTCTTCTTAATATCTTCTGCTTCCGTTAGGTCCATACCATTTCTGTCCTTTATCGAGCCCATCCTTGCATGAAATGTTCCCTTGGTATCTCTAATTTTCTTGAAGAGATCTCTAGTCTTTCCCATTCTGTTCTTTTCCTCTATTTCTTTGCATTGATCACTGAAGAAGGCTTTCTTATCTCTTCTTGCTATTCTTTGGAACTCTGCATTCAGGTGCTTATATCTTTCCTTTTCTCCTTTGCTTTTCGCCTCTCTTCTTTTCACAGCTATTTGTAAGGCCTCCCCAGACAGCCATTTTGCTTTTTTGCATTTCTTTTCCATGGGGATGGTCTTGATCCCTGTCTCCCGTACAATGTCATCCTCTATTTCTTTGCATTGATCACTGAAGAAGGCTTTCTTATCTCTTCTTGCTATTCTTTGGAACTCTGCATTCAGAAGGAGATCAGCCCTGGGATTTCCTTGGAAGGAATGATGCTAAAGCTGAAACTCCAGTACTTTGGCCACCTCATGCGAAGAGTTGACTCATTGGAAAAGACTCTGATGCTGGGAGGGATTGGGGGCAGGAGCACAAGGGAATGACTGAGAATGAGATGGCTGGATGGCATCACTGACTCGATGGACGTGAGTCTGAGTGAACTCCGGGAGATGGTGATGAACAGGGAGGCCTGGCGTGCTGCTATTCATGGGGTCGCAAAGAGTCGGACACGACTAAGCAACTGAACTGAACTGAACTGAATGATTGGACAGGTGAAGTCACTCAGTCGTGTCTGACTCCTTGTGACCCCATGGACTGTAGCCTGCCAGGCCCCACTGTCAATGAAATTTTCCAAGCAAGGATACTGGAATGGGTTGCCATTTCCTCCTCCAGGGAATCTCCCCAACCCAGGAATCGACCCCAGGTCTCCTGCACTGCAGGCAGCCTCTTTACCATCTGAGCCACCGGGATCCAGTATACTGCCCAGTCTTTCATGAGGGGCTCTGTGTGCATACTGGGGCATGCCTTCAGTAGTATCAGCCAAGAAGTTGAAAACTGCTTTTACCTTCAATTTCCTGCTTGGAAAAAGGTCAGCTGGGATATAATGCACAGAGCCATCTCTTGTCTTTCTGGAGAATACTCATAACTCTGCATGCACACAGCTCTACATATGTGCACAGACTTTAGATTTGTTCAAAACCTCTATGGATTTAATTCACCAGTTTTTCCATAAAGAAGGTTAAGCACCAAAGAATTGATGCTTTCAAAGGTGGTGCTGGAGAAGACTCTTGAGCATCTCTTGGACTGTAAGGAGATCAAACCAGTCAATCCTAAAGGAAATCAACCCTGAATGTTCATTGGAAAGACTGTTGCTGAAGCCGAAGCTCCAATAGTTTGACTACCTAATGCAAAGAGCCAACTCGTTGGAAAAGACCCCAATGCTGGGAAAGATTGAAGACAGGAGGAGAAGGGGATGACAGAGGATGAGATCACTGACTCAATGGACATGAATATGAGCAAACTCCGGGAGACGAGGACAGAGGAGCCTGGCATGCTACAGTCCATAGGATCACAAAGAGTCAGACATGACTTTGCAACTGACTGACAACAATCATTTGCCCCAAGTATTATCCACGGCTCAGAGAGCCAGGAAGTGAAAACTTTTTGCCAAAATTTCTGTGAGAAGACTTCTTGCACTGAGTGGACTCTAAGTTGGGTCAAATACAGATAGCTTTTGCAAGTGAGGTCTTTCAGAGAAACAGCAGATGAGTCAGATAATGACAGTTCTTGGGAATGAGGCTTTGAAAGAGCTCTACTTCTCTTCTGCTCCATCTGGTTGGCTGCACTGGAATCAAGGCTGTTGAAAATAAGGCTTCCATGGAGCTGGAGAATGAATGATGAGACAGTGCCACCAAGCATGCTAGCATGCTGTTCATACTGAAATTCAGTTCTTAAATATTCCTTGAGCTGCTGAAAGCTTATAGTTAGTATTCAAAGTCAGAAAAACCTGATTCTGACACATTTTTTTGGGTCAGATTTTCATTGCTTTTATAAAGGAGAGAATTTTCAGAGATCTTATGCCACCATTTTTGGTGATAACTCTCTTGCTGTTTGTAACCTCATGCAGGGTTTGGCCAGAGCAGCAAGGGCTAACCCTTCGTAGTTAAATTAATTATTTCATTTAATGGAACCAGCTTTGCTGGTGTGAGTACCTTGAAATCATAGAATCCTGTCCATTGAGTCAGTGATCTCATCCTCTGTCATCCCCTTCTCCTCCTGTCTTCAATCTTTCCCAGCATCAGGGTCTTTTCCAACAGATGTACTGTTCCCTGACATTCAAATTGCTTTTTGAAATCTTTTTGTCTTAACCATAAAGTATATAATATTCTGAAGTCAGTGAACCTATGCTTGCTAAGTTGCTTCAGTCATGTTCAACTCTTCGTGACTCCATGGACTGTAGACCACCAGGCTCCTCTGTCCGTGGGATTCTCCAGGCAAGAAGACTGGAGTGGGTTGCCATGCCCTCCTCCAGTGAACTTATATCTGAATTCTATTAAGTGGCTACAAGTATATACTACTTCCTTGTGTTGCTAAAACTGAGTCTAAGCAGACTTTTATAATTGTACTTTTAGAAATATTGAGCATTTTTAGATATTAGCCTTCCCACATCACTGTCTTTTTATTATATTGAACCCCCAGATTTGCTTTTGATTAACAGTCAAACCTTAAAAAAGTCCTCTGAGAGAAACAGAACCTGAAAATGTGATATTGAAATGAAATGATTTAAAATAGTATTTGGGCATTTACGTGTCCATTGGTGCCACAGTATATCTGAACATGGAATGGAATTCAGAACTCCATGAAGGAGCGCTAGTGTCCAAAGAGTTGATGTCACACAGAGTATGGCCTGATTGGCACAGAAGTTGGAGCTGGCCAGTTGATTCCCCATTCTGCTCTGGTGGAGGCCGCACTTCTAAAAGCGAGCTCTTCAAACTTACATCTCAATTACTCCTAACAAGGACAGTTAGAAGTTTCTTTCTCAAATTAAACACTTGAGAAATCCCTGATAAGATGTACTGTTCCCTCAAGTTTATTTTAATTGTAATTTTTTTTTACTGTCAGCCTTCATCCAGCTTTGATGACTTAGATTCTCGTAAGTATGCTTTGGTGGTTGGATGGTTTCATTCTCTCTTCCGGGTCACTTTACCTCAGTTTAAGGGCGTTAGATTAAATAAACTGTTTATTCCACATAACTTGGACTTCCTGGAAAGATTTAGAGTTCAGGAGAAAATTGGCAGTTGTCAGAGGGAGAATGGAAAAACTTCCTTTTCCTGAAACACGTATCTCTTACAAAAGAGATAAGTATATTCTTAAGATTAATGAACATAACATTTAAAGAAAGTTGTTCCCTTAATAATTGCTGTCGGCGATTTTTAAGCCTAATGTACAGCAGGGGTTTAATTCTGACTCTGAAAGTGAACAGAGGTGACTCTGAAAGTGAACCTGGAGGCCCAGATGTTTGGAAGTAAAACCATTTGCTCCAATGTAGGCAGGTTTGTTATTTACAGCTGCACTTTACTGCATGTGAAAGAGAGAAAAAGATTCTTCCCACTATCTTTCCTTCTTTCTCTCTGGACTTTATGTTTTAGTCCCATCTCACTGAGAAATTAACCTTTTTCCCCATCTCTGGGCCCACTTCTGGTCCTGGGCACCCCCCTGGGAAGACTCATTTGTGCTCTACAAGCATTGGGTTCATTCTCCTTCCACTGAAGGAAGCATATAGTGGTTGCTACGGGACTGTGGGGAGGGCAGCCACGTTCACTGCTTGCCTGTACTTCTCTGCCTAGATAAAAGCTCCAAAGTTAACGCGATAATTATGTTCTGCATTGGCGGCGCTATCCTGTTGGCCATGCTCATTCTGATGGCTGTCGTCATCTGTCTTTACTACAAAGTAGCCAACGCGCTGAAGTGAGTGATGTGGGTGAGAGGGGCTAACAGCCCCTCACATGGGATCCCGGGGCTCCGTGCTTGAGCGGGGTCATCCCCGGCCCTGTGGCCGCACCCTGGGTGAGGTCAGGAACGGTGGGAGGGTAGAATCTGGCTTTCTGCCCCTTGCGGTCTGGGGCTGTGAGCTCACAAGGGAATGTTCTCAGCCGCTGGGGCTGCGCTGCTTTGGCCTCCCTTGCCTTCCCTTGCCCTCAGCGGGCTGATTCCACAGGGCTGCAGACTGAAGATGGCGTGACTGAGTGCCTCTGCTCACTCGGAGGATGGGCTGAGCTGATGCCCCCCGCCTGAGTGGGGGAGCTCTCAGCGGGTCCTTGGCTCTGGGCACAGTGGGTCCTTGGCTCTGGGCACAGTGGCATGGGCCTGTAGGACCCTGGGGAAGCCGAGTTGTGTGAAGATCCTGGGGTTTGCCTCACCAGGGAGTGTAGATCTGAAAAGGGAGCATTAAGTTCGGGGGAAAGGAGCCTTCAAATATGGGCGAGACTGGTCGTCAGAAGCAGTGGTGTTCCCACGCATTAACGTTCCAAGGAGACAGCATGTTTTTTGAACAGAGTCCTGCATCAAGCTTTGAATGACCTGGTTTTTATTTCCAGCTCCTCCTCTGCTTGTATGTGTTTGATCAAGTCGCTGTGCTTCTCCATGTCTCAGATTCTTTATGTGATAAGTGGGGAGAATACATTAAAAAAAAAAAAAGCAGTCGCATTCCCATTCTAGGGAAGTTCAGTCTGTGAGCAGGAAGGTAACTCCCAGCACCTGGGGGCGGCTGACTTGGCACCCTCCCAGGTTGTGCTCTGCCCTTGGCGGACTTGCAGTGATCACCTGGGTGACCTGCACTTGTAACTCACTCTCCCTCATTTGCTGGAACCTGATCTTACATTTTTGGCACTCAGGAGAGGAAGGGGTTGGACAGGAACTTGGGACGAGGGCAGAGTTGCTTTCATCTCAGGCTGGTGTCATGGGTTTGATTGGTTCCAGGCCCAAATTCTCCAGATCCCCTGACAGTTGTAACAGGTGGACCGAGAGGAAAAATTCTAATCCTATGCTCTGTGTATGTCTTTTCTTAAGCATGCCAAAGGTACCTGTTTGTTTGGCCTTAAAAAATAATCCAGCCATGGTCAGCCCGGACAAGGTCAGTGCGGCCCTCACCGCTGGGTCTTATCCCAGCCTCCAGTACTGTGACGAATGTAACTTGTATCCCGGCTTCGATGCCCTGCCTCCATGCTGCTGTAATGTAAACGAGGGGCTCTGACTTGGGTGGGTACAAATATCTTCATGAACAATATTTCTTTCTTAGTAGAGTCTTTTATTATTCAAGTCAAGTTTTATACTGTTTCCATTATATCATGTACTATATACCATATTTATGTGCTTTTGAATAAATGCAATATTGAAAATAACCCTTTCTGCCTCCAGTATTATTGTTGTTGTTAGTTGGAAAAGTACTTACATTTGTGTTTTACCTACTTTGGGACTTGGGGCAACTAGCTTATCATGTTATATTGCAATATAAGGAGAGTTAAGAGTAGAAAATACATCTATATATACAACCCCAAGGGAAAAAAAAAAAAGATGTTAGACTGTTTCCAGTTTCAGACTCTGCTATAAACTTCCCATGCCCGAGTCCTTCTCCTTCTACCGACTTCCTTTCCTCTCACCCAGCTTGCTCTGCCATGGATATTGTAATATGGCCAGGCGGGAACCGCCATTCATCCCAGAGGGTATCAGCCAGGCCGGCTTTCTCTGGGTGGAGGGCGCTTGATTTGTGTAACGATGGGATTGAGGTCTGTGGTGTCAAAAGGACATTTTAAAAAACTGAGATGCCTCCTCCTGCTATCCTCCAAATCTTCAGAAGCCGATTTTCCTTCTTTTTGCATCGCTGTTAACACTGATTTTTGCTGACTCACCTGTTTCAGTATCTTTAACTGCAGACAGTGTCTTTAACCTGCTGAGTGGTGAAGCCCAGATCCTTCTGGTCTCAGCAACAGGCAGGAGGATGCACCCCTCTTCATTCCTGCTCGGGCTGCTCCTTTCTGTCCCTGCTCTTCAGGGAGGCAAATTCAAGGCTGCACCTTCCCTGGAGGCTGCCCCAAACCTGCCAGCTGGAAGTGACGAGTCCTTCTTGGGTGTCCCTGGAGCACTTCCCCTCCTGGCATCTGCTACTTCCTGCCTCATCTTAGGAGTTCAAGTGCGCTTGGATTTTCTCTTGTCACCAGCAAGCTCCTGAGCATCAGCGCAATTTCCCTCTGAGCCCCACTCAGTGGTCAGCACAGTGCCCAGAACCCGGGAGGCGCTGTGCAAGTGTGTTCCAAATGTGGGGCGCACACCCTAAGTGCAGGCATTGCAGGGTCCTTGCGGGGGGCAGGATGGAGGAAGGGGGTTCTTTGAGACACCCCTCTGGTGGGCAGTAGGAACAGAACGTAACAGAGAGGTTTTAGAACCGGGCAGATTTGGTTCAAAATCAACTGTGCTTTTCACAAACTCATGCCACTGCAGGAGTTGCTTAGCCTCTCTGAGCCTCAGTTTCCTTAATGTAAAATGGGAGGGAGGGCCACCTAACCAGCAGCCACTTTCCTAATGCCCAAAGGCTTTCTCTTTACTCCTGAAGTGAAGTGAAGTTGCTCAGTCATGTCCGACTCTTTGCGACCCCGTGGACTGTAGCCCACCAGGCTCCTCAGTCCATGGAATTTTCCAGGCAAGATTACTGGAGTGGGTTGCCATTTCCTTCTCCACCCTTTACTCCTATGTATGAGTATACAGTGTGCCAGGGGATACACCGTGGAGATAAAGGCAAACAAGTCCTTCCTTAGATGCCCAATTGAATTCCAAGTCCAAATCAAAACAGATTCCCCCCATTTTCTTGTTAATAGTTTCATGTAGATCTTCCAAATACTTCCGCCAGTGGCCATGTGGGTCAGTCTCCTCTGCATTCCTTCATACATCTTAAACGCAGCTACTGGCAAGATCTTTTCTAATGTGAAAAGAACTTAACTAGGTTGGGAAAATCAAATTAAGTATTTACAAGCAGCACTTGAAAACTGTCTGGTTACTGGCCCATCAACCATTCTTCCATCAGGAACTGACTGAACACCTGCTGATGGCCATGAAGAGGGGTGTTCAGAGGTGCATCAGGTGGAACAGCGTAATACTATGAAACCGGTCAAATGTTGTGACCCACTAGAGAGTGTAAAATCCCATCACCAGGAATTATTAAAAAAAAAAAAAAAAAAAGCCTCAAAGGAGTGTCTCAGACCTGCTGGGTGGAGCTGAAAGTCCAGGCTCCACCTGACTTGAGAATGCAGGGGGATCCTCATTGCCCAGCTCTTTACTCTGCCTTCTCTGATAACACCCTGGGGAGGGGAGGGGAGGAGAGGGGAGAGGATAAGTAAGGGGCACTGAGAGCAGGTGGAAGGCCAGGCTCCCCACTTCACCTTTGCTGGCTAGGCAAGGGGTGGGGCCACAGTTTCACCTGTGGAGCAAGTAAGTTATGGCCTTAGAGTTTTCTAGAATTGCCCGGCTGCCTCTTTGTTGGTCCTCTGGCTAGAGAGAGCAGGCTTCTCTCAAGCCATTTTTGTCTGTACTAATTGGAGCTTCCGGTTTGTACCTTTCTTCTTGATAAGTGCATTTTGATCCGTTTGACATGAGATGCTGAACAGTAGCCGTGGTTTTCAAACTTCATCGTTCCTAAGAATCACCTGAGCGCTTTTGGAAAAAGCAGCTTCCTGGGTCCCATTCCCTGAACTACACCCAGAGTACCTGAACTGGAAGTTCATTGGACTCTTATTTATTTTTCTTAAAAAAATTTCTTAATAAAATTTTTCTGTATTTATTTGGTTGTGCCAGGTCTTAGGCGGGCATGCGGGAACTTCAGTTGCAGCACGTGAACACTTAGCTGTAGCATGTGGGATCTAGTTCCCTGACCAAGGATTGAACCCAGGGCCCCTGCCTTGGGAGTGTGCAGGGTTAGCCACTGGACCACCAGGAAAGTCCCTCATTTATTTATTCTTGAAAATTCAGTGCATTAATTGTCAACACTTTTCACATTAGGGATTTGCTAAAGGCCATAAGGTGCTAATTTTGGAAGCTCTTAGCCTTTCTCTGCAAGATTTAGACAAGTACAGTTAATGGGCAGGCGAACTTTTAAAAGTGGGAACTCTAGCAGCTCTTGCTAATCTGGAAAAACTTTTTTTTTTTTTTTAAATTTGAAGCACTTGCACAAAATAGATGCCAGATGCTAAAATCACTGTTTCATGTGACTGAGGATGAAGCTACTTGTGAGAAATAATTAACTTTGGACATAAAGATGCTATCTTCATCAAACTGACCATTAATTACATATCAACTTCTACTATGTATCTGCAGGGAACTTACTTTTACCAAGATGGTTTTCGGTGAAGGGCATGCTTGCAGTGAAACTGACATGCCTCTCTTTAGAGGCAATGTCCCTCCTCCAGTCACTTATCAGATTTTTATCTCTCAGGAATTTGGGGTTCACTTCCAGGCCCCATCAAACCCTGCCCTCCTCCCTGAGGGACTTGACAATAGTGTATTATCATCTCATACATGCTATTTATTGACAAAGATGGGAACAATATCCCCTGGACTTGAGAGCTCAGGTGTTAAATACTGTTACTAAATATGTCTTGAAAAACAAGAGGAAAAAAAGTCTGTTTCTTTAAAGACAACTTTGAGGGCACTGAACCTAGTGTAGAATTCTTTCTGTTCAGATATAATGAGAGATTAGATTACGTGGGTGCTGCCCTTCTTTTCAGGGAGGACATGGGACTATGCTAATCTTTCTTTGTCTGCTTTTCAGGTTTCCCGTAAGGCTTTGAAGATCTGGGAATCAGACTAAGCATGTGGTAGCTCACAGAGCAGTCCTGAGGGGTTCCTGTGATTGTTGCTCAGGCTCTCATTTGCAAGCTTAACCCAAGCTCAACAAAGCCAAGGCCCAATTTGTTTTCTTTGAAACAGACAAATAAAGCTCATTTTGTGTCAACGACAATGAGTAAATGACATTTGATTCAACTGACCAATGACTATGGTTAAAAAAAAAAAAAAAGCAGTGATTTTCTGATAGACAGTTTATTCTTCACAGGGCCCTTGGCAAGATCTGAAAATAAATTCTCCCACCACTAGAGGGACAGAAACAAAAAGATCCACCTACTAGCATCTAAACATTAAGGAGTCAAAAATATCTTTAAGTGCAGTGTGGTATCAAGAAATAACTATTCTTTATGACATGTTGTACAGTTTAAGACTGTGATCGAGTTCTTGATAGTGAAGAATTATAAAATGCAAGGCTCCTAGCTGCAAAGACAGCAATTGCCTTAGAAATTTGGAAATCAGACAAGATTTACTTAGCAATCAACCTCAAAGAGAACCTCGAAGAGAACCTCTTTAGCTCTTTTATCTGTCTCTACGAGGATGACCTCAGATTTATCCAACATTACTTTGCTGAGCAGAAATAGAATCTGCTTCTAATTTCTAACAGGTTGATGTGGAACTCGGAGAAATCACCCACGAGTCTTTCTCTGATCAGTTCCTTTGTGGATCTCCAGTGGTCCCACCATTCGGAAATGCTCAGTCTGCTCTCCTGTGGCCTTCCTGGGGCCTGTGCCCCTCTTGCTCCGCCCTGCACAGCCCCGGGAGCAGCGGGAGGAATGGTCCCCCACTTTGCAGACGGTGACCTTACACTGCAGATAGATCACGTCATAGCTGGTGAGAATGCTGAAGAGGTTGAACTTGAATTGGGCTACATTCTTTTGCTGGGAGTGCAGGTTGATATAAGTATTGTCTTTGATGCACCTGATGGGAAGAAAAACCCCAGGTCAAGAGGATTAACTTAAAGCACGCTGTTATTGTTTGGTCGCTCAGTCGTGTTGGACTCTTTTTGACTCCATGGACTGCAGCCTGCCAGGTTCCTCTATCCATGCAATTTTCCCAGTGGGTATACTAGAGTGGGTTGCCATTTCCTACTCCAGGGGACCTTCCTGACCCAGAGATCAAACCTGCATTTCTTGTGTCTCCTGCATTTGCAGCTGGATTCTTTACCACTGTGACACCTGGGATGCCCCAATTTAAAGCATGGTGTGGATTAATTCTGGCTCAAATAATTGGGCTTGGACACAAACCTCTGAATTTCAACCAGAGTTCCTCCCACTACCCACTCTTTCTTTCTTTCATGAAAAAAATGAGATGGTTGGATGACATCACCGACTCGATGGACATGAGTTTGAGCAAGCGCTGGGAGTTGGTGATGCACAGGGAAGCCTGGCGTGCTGCACTCCATGGGGTCACAAAGAGTTGGACATGACTGAGGGACTGAACTGAACTAAACTGATGAGAGGAAAAAACCACCCTTCCTAGCCAGAAACAGAAAGGCACTGCAAAACACAACAGAAAGACAAAAAAAAGCAAATGTGAGCCAGAACTATTACCTACTCTGTTTTTTCAAAAGGGTACATTAAAGGTAGTAGCTATATTATTTGAGGGGCTTCCTTGGTAGCTCAGCTGGTAAAGAGTCCACCTGCAATGCAGGAGATCCCAGTTCGATTCCTGGGTTGGAAAGATCCCCTGGAGAAGGGATAGGCTACCCACTCCAGTACTCTTGGGCTTTCCTGGTGGCTCAGATGGTAAAGAATCCTCCTGCAATGCGGGAGACCTGGGTTTGATCCCTGGGTTGGAAAGATCCCCTGGAGAAGGGCATGGCAACCCACTCCACTATTCCTGCCTGGAGAATCCCCATGGACAGAGGAGCCAGGCAGGCTATGGTCCATGGGGTCGCAAAGAGTCGGACATGATTGAGCAATTAAGCACAGCACAGTACATATTATTTGAAGGTAAACTTAATTTATTTTAAATTTTATTTTGTGTAACTACTGAAAAACGAAAGAAAGAAGTAAATGATATATTGAGAGGAGATAAAATGGAATAAAATAAAATGCTCAATTAAAACCAGCATATAAAATGCATTAAACCTGCATTAAAATCAGAGACAGCAGCAAAAGGAGAATTGAGGATAGAAACAAAGAACAAATGCAACAAATAGGAAACAGTTACTAGGATGGCAGATTTTAATCCAACTATGTCAACTATCACTTTAAATGTGAATGATTTAAATATACCAATTTGAAGACACAGACTGCCAGAGTAGATTAAAAAAAACAAGATCCAACTATATGCTGTCTATAAGAAAACCATTTTAAATACAAAGACAAAGATTAATTAAAAGTAAAAGGATAGAGAAAGATTTACCAAGTTAATACCAATCAAAAGAAAGCTGGATTAGCTATATTAATTTCAGCCAAAATAGACTTCAGAGCCAGAATAATTAGACATTACACAATGATGAAGGGGCCAAAAGAGGATGAGATGGTTGGATGGCATCACTGACGCAATGGACATGAGTTTGAGCAAACTCATGGAGATGCTGAAGGACAGGGAAGCCTGGCATACTATAGGCCATGGGGTCACAAAGAGTTGGACATGACTTAGCAACTGAACAACAACAAGCTCCCACCTTCGGAAACTAGAGAAAGAAGAGCTAACAAAACCTGTTAATAAAATAAGCACAAGTATGACCGTTGTTAAATTCTGGCCTCTCTGATGTATATAGCCACTCGGCTTACAGGATCTTGGTTCCCTGACTCGGGATTGAACCTGGGCCCCGGCTGTGAAAGCACTGCTCCCTAAGCGCTGGACCACTAGGGAACCGCCTCTCCTCGACAAGTTTTGAAATGGGAGCCCTGAAAAGGGAAGAGCTCTCTCTCTCTGACTCAGTGCGGCTTAGCACCACATCTGTGCACCTCCCACACCGTGGCTCACTCTGCCTGTGAAAGCTGCTGCCTCTTGCCCTCCCCACTTTTGGAATCAGGCACCATGATGCCTCTCAGGGGCTTCAGGAAGTGCTCACCACTTTAGTGGCTCTCACCACTCTGGAGCTCCCATCAGAAAGTGAGCTTTGATGTCTTCTCACCGGTTGCCAATTACCCATCCATAAGCATTTTGCGGTGGTCGGGTAAGAGAGCTATAAAGGCAAACATCTTGCCTGAGTTCTAATTTGGCAAATGTTCTGTCTAACCAAGGGTGCCAGAATAAACCTCATCACTGTAAGAGCTTAGCCTGATAACTCAGCAGCCCATCAGTGCTGGCCAAATACCCTGAAGAATGGGGAATACAACAGTTATAAAACTTGGAGAGAAGAGAAGCATGACTCAGCAGAGCCTGAGACAGCACGGGATCTGCCTAGGACTCTGGGGATTCAAGGGACGTTGTCTAGACTTCCTATAATTATCTGCCCTCAGCTGGGACCAGAGGGATGGTTAGGGTCTGGGCTCCACCTCTGGACAGCATGAAGACTGGGCACAACGTTCTGATTTAGGACTGCCAGTTAAGAAGACAATGGTCAGACTTCCCTGGTGGTCCAGTGGTTAAGAATCTGCCTGATAATGCAGGGGACACAGATTTGATCCCTGGTCCCAAAAGATTCCATGTGCCATGGGGCAAACTAAGCCTGTGTACCACAGCTACTGAAGCCCCGTGTGCTTGCGGGCCCACGCTCTGCAACCAGAGAAGCCACCGCAACGAGAAGCTTCTGCACCGCAATGAAGAGCAGGCCCTGCTCACCACAACCATAGAAAGCCCAGCGAGCAGCAGTGAAGACCCAGCACAGGCAAAAATAAACATAAATGAATAAATTGCCATTGTCTAGTCTCTAAGTTATGTCTAACTCTTTGTGACCCTATGGACTGCAGCCTGACAGGCTCCTCTGTCCATGGAATTCTCCAGGCAAGAATATTGGAGTGGGTTGCCATTTCCTTCTCCAGGGGATCTTCCCGACCCAGGGATTAAACCCACATCTCCTGCATTGGCAGGCAGATTCTTTACCACTGAGCCACCTGGGAAGCCCAGATAAATAAACAAAATGATTAAAAAACAAAACAAAACAGGTCCCCCAAAGGAATAACAGGTAAATAGTCAACCACACCAACCAGACAGGGCCTTCCATTTTCCTTACCCTTGCTTGATCAAATCATACTTGACAGTTGTAAAATCACTGGGGTCTGGAGAAGCCACACAGGTATCCACAAAGAGCCGCAGGCTGGGGTTGGGGCTGTGGAGTGTGGCCTGGAGGAAGACCTCTTTCTTCTGGCTGGCGTAGTGTGGCCCCGTGTTCTCTCCGTGCTGGGACGGGGGCAACTCGAGGAAAGATATGGACACATCGTACCCAGCGTTCTCCCCAGGGACGACTTCCACTGCTGACGGGCCGTCCACCCTGCAGGTGAACTTGAGCTGAGGCAGCCTGTGCCGCATGACGACTCGGCCCAGGTGGCCCCTGGTTCGGCCTCTGACGGAGTTGGAGTAGCTGAGGGAGCCACGGCTTTCCTGGGAGGAGAGGGGAGAGTTGGTGGCCTGTGATCCCGGCTCCCTACCCAGCGCTTTCTTCACAAGCGGAGACCTCTGCTCTGCGCCCGCGACTCGGAGCCAGTTTGCTGAGAAGCTGGAGGGTATGAGGCCTCAGGCATGACCTCTCTGGCACCTGAGGTCGTGAGGGGTTGACCTTATGTCTCTGCTTCTGGGAGTTTGGGATGCATGCAGGGAACCCCTAGTATGCGAGTCTGGACTCCCTTCTGCCCTTTGTGGGGGCCAGGCTTGGGGAATACGAGACAGGGTGGGAGGTCCACACTGGCTGCTAAATTCCTCTACTGTTCCGCCCTGCTCTGACCCCCAGACCAACCCTGGTCCCTTGTGTGTGAGCTGCGGCCTGGCCCTACGGACCCTCACTCTCAGCCTTGCTCCCTCAAAGCCAACATGACTTCAAGGGGCCAAGAAGGTGCTGGAGGCTGATGAGTAGGGGCCTCCAGCAGCCTCCCTCCCATAGCCTGCTGGGTCACAGAGACTCATCCTGGCCAGGGATGTTTGTTCGAGGGAGCCTTGCCCGTGCGACCCAGATCCAGTGGCAGTCTGCCCTGAAACCCTCCAAGGAAAGCCCCGACAGCTTACAGCATGTTTCTCACTGGTCTGCCTTGTTTTCCTTTCTTTTTTTTTGCCCCTAAGAACCCATATCTCTCTTCCCCCTTGAGGGGGATGTCACCCTTGTTGAGAACGCACAGCTTAGAAGAAAAACTAAACTCTAGGACCGTGTGGCCCTGCCCAATTCCGACCAGGCTTTGGGCTTCCTGTGTTTCACAGCCCTGAGTCTCTCCCGTGACCTCCTCAAGCTGGCTGCTGCCTCGGGGCCTCTGCACCCCTCTGCTGACCCCCTGCTTGGAGCCCTCCTCCTCCTCCTCTGTATGTCCTTTTTCAGGCCTCAGCTCTCTGACCACCATATTCAAAAGTGGTCTTCCACCCCAAAGCATTTTCTAGCCTTTTCTTTGTTTGACGGTCTCCTTAATCCTTTTCGGGCTTCCCTGGTGGCTCAGAGGTTAAAGCGTCTGCCTCCAATGCGGGAGACCCGGGTTCGATCCCTGGGTCGGGAAGATCCCCTGGAGAAGGAAATGGCAATCCACTCCAGTATTCTTGCCTGGAGAATCCCATGGACGGAGAAGCCTAGTAGGTTACAGTCCACAGGGTCGCAAAGAGTCGGATGCGACTGAGCGACTTCACCTCATTAATCCTTTTCACGGCAAAGGACTCTCATCGGTGTGTTTATTCAGGACCTGTGTCTCCTTCTCACCAAGGTAAGAGCCTTGGAGCTGTGGTCCTGTCAATCACATTGGCTGCTGGGTCCTCAGCACCTAGAAGGATGCTCATTCCCTGACTCTGAAATCGGACATGGGCCCTTTTTATAGCGCTGCCTTTCCCCATAGGTGCTTGGGGACTTGCCACCACTGCAGGCGGTTCCTGACTTGCTATCTCCTCTGGCCCCAGAACTGGGGTCAGCACAGGAGGCTTGCAGGGGGAGCTGGGCCAGCCAGGGCCAGGGAGGACAGCTCAGGGTTCTCCCCAATGGACTGGAAATGTCCAGGGCCTGCTCGTCTCCCAGACACTGGGGAGCTTCCAGCAGACTGCTGGGGAAGAAACCTCTGAGGTAAAAATTAGAATTTCTAGAACAACGAGGATAAGAATGACCACAGTCTGCACAAATAGATGCAATGTGAAGTATGGACTTAAAGTGGTTATTTGGCACCATGCAGACTGTTTGAATGCATTCAACCTCCAACAATGTCAAGTGTTTGGGGTGCTGTTTTTGGGGGCATGTGTCCAAACAGGGATGTGAAAGAATACATGAATAGCATAGGGATCTTGCTTTGTAACTTGTTACATTATTAAATGTGCCTACAAACATGAAATTCTGGTTATACACTCTTCCTGTATCTTTGGTATACTTGTTTCCTTAATTTCAATGATACTGGTTTGTGAAATAAGTAGGTGGTTAAGCAAAATGAAATAAACATATTCATTTCATTATACATAAATATCTTAATATTTATTTCCTACGTTGGGAAACCTGGTTAGAAACACGGCACTCAGCCTGTCTTCCCCAAGCCCAACACTATAGCTTGCACATGGTAGGTGGGCACTATTGCTAAATAAAAAAGCATGTGGTAACAAAACGCTTTGGCTTTGCAGCTTAGAGAATAGCATCCACCTATGCATCCATCTGTCCGTCCGTCCGTCCATCCACCCATCAGCCCATCAGCACTCTGTACTTGTTACTATGTATTCCAAATTCCCAAAAGGAAGGGCTGCTGCTGCTGCTGCTAAGTCGCTTCAGTCGTGTCCAACTCTGTGTGACCCCACAGACGGCAGCCCACTAGGCTCCTCTGTCCCTGGGATTCTCCAGGCAAGAACACTGGAGTGGGTTGCCATTTCCTTCTCCAATGCATGAAAGTGAAAAGTGAAAGGGAAGTCACTCAGTCGTGCCCGACTCTTAGAGACCCCATGGACTGCAGCCTACCAGGCTCCTCTGTCCATAGGATTTTCCAGACAAGAGTACTGGAGTGGGGTGCCATTGCCTTCTCTGAAAAGGAAGGGCAGTTTTAGACAAATTAATGAGTTGCTCCAGGTCTCATGGAACTCAGAACCAGAGTCATGGTTGTGCCTTTCCTCTGTCCCTATTCAGGTGTTTAACAGGGGGTTGATTCTCCCAAGCCTCTCTTTTTGGCCTCCATCCACAGAAGGGTACCACCCACCTTGTCAGTTTCATACCTGTCTGACGGTGCCACAGTGGCCATAGGGAACGTTGAAGATCAGGTAGTGCCCCCTGACTCGGGGGCGACACAGCTCATCATTTAAATGGATGTCCCAGGACGAGTAGCCCAGCCTCCGGAGGTAGCCTCGGTCAATGATGACTTGGAAAAGGTGAGGCCAGCAGGAGAGCTGGGCTGCAGAAGGGGGAGGATGGGGAGAAAGTTACAAAGAGAACCTGAAGCACTGGACATATAGTGCACTCAGGGGTGTGAGTTGTTTACTCTATAAAAGTACCATGGACAGTGCCCTGGGTTGGGGCTGGTTTGGCTCTCATCACCCCCTACACTCAACTTGACTTTCATTGACTTTGTATTTCCCCCTTTTTCCAAAAGTCATGTCATATCGGGGTCCTACCCACAGAACATGTCCCAGAGTCAGAGCCTCTTCTAAGGATTTAAAGGACAGCTCATCTCCTATGGTAAGAACATCTGAGCCTGGACATGCATCTGAGCCTTTGTACGAGGGTTAAGTTAGAAAAAGGGAATGGAAGCCAAGGGAGGGGTTGCAAAGGGGCTTCCTCCCCAGCCTCCCAAAGCCCAGCAAGAGGATGGAGACACAAGAGATCTCAGGGGAGACACACAGTCTGTTCATTCTTCCACAGACAATGGGTCTCTTAGCTCCCCCTTTTGGAGTCTCACACCCTAGGAGGGAAGAAGCCTTTACCGTTGTCCTTGGGTGCCACAGAGTCAGCCGCACCTGGTGACGGGGGACGAAGAAAAGCAAAGGTCAGCTGTGCAGAAGCACTGGACGGGGACAACAGAGCCAGCAGTGGACGTGAACCGCAGGGAAGGGGCTCATTGGATTCACCTATTAGAGCTGAAGCAAAGGCCTGGAAATACTCCAGGGCATTGCAAAGGAGAGGGCCCAGGGCCTCCTGATGGAGGGAGGGATTCTGGCATGGATAAAGTAGTGTTGAGAATGGGGTCATCAACACCAAGATTTGTCGGAGAGAGAGACTAGGAAACACAGAGCTTTGCAGGTTATAAAACTCATCGCATGGTTGAACCCTGGCTGGCGCCCCTTCCCATGCACGTGGTGTGCGTGGTAGCCCAGGCTGGGAAATGCACACTTCATGGCTATCAAGCCCTCCCAGAAGCAAGGCAAGACAGAAACCCAGGGCCAGGACCCAGAAGGAAGCAGGGCTGGCCAGATTCCCTCAGCCCTTCAAACGCTCTTAGCCCCAGACCACTGGTCCTTTGGCTGCTGAACCTGATGAAAAAGAAACCCTTTGGTGTATAATCTGAGAATAGAAGATAAATTACCATTTACAGGGGGCCCCCCAAGGGCATGAGGAATGGCTGGAACTGTGAACAGACAGTAAAAGTGAGGATCTGGAGAAAAAGGACCCCTCAGCCCCAAGGCTGACTCACACTACATGGCTCCCTGTGGAATTAACTGTCTCAAGGAGGCTCTGATAGCCTATTTGGGCCCCATTTCTATGCAAAACAAGAGAAACTCCCACATAAAGGCATAAGGAACAGCAAGGATGCCTTTGATTCACCTACAAAAAAGTGGAATGGAAGAGCCAAAGTGAGTTAACCTTGTTCACCAAATCTTAGAATTCCATCACTCTGTGAGATTTAGTGGATAAATTAAGGACAAATATAGGGAAGGATGATTCCACACAGAAGGTCTCCCCATGGAAGTCAAATGCCAAGACAGATGCTGGTGACAAAGACTATTCGCTGAATCTTGGATGAAAGGGACCAAGGGGAACCCAGGACAGTGCAGGGTTCTGACTTCCAAGGGCTAGGTCAAGGTGGGGAAGGGACCCCACCTAGGACTGTGCCCTTATCAGAGGTTGAAAAGGGGACAACAAATTCCATATTTTTTAATCATTTTTTAAAGCTGTCACTTCTTTCTGTGGCTTCATAAACTTTTAGCTATATTTCAGGACAAATACTGCGCTGAACCAGAAATAGAAAAACCTGGCTAATAAAGTGCCACCTCTGTCTGATTAAAACATGTACCACCATGGCTATGTAATAAAATACGCTGTTTTATCCTAGAATCTGGGACCATGGCCCATCTGACATTCCTCGGGCTGGTGAATTCTGACCTTAGGGATGCTTGGAGAGGAAAGAAAGGGTGGGGCCTTAGGAAGACCCCGGGGAGGGCCTGGGCTGGTAGGGGAGCCCGGGTACCTGCGCAGACCACGCTCGCGTCCTCCCAGTGCTGGCAGTCGTGGTGAGCCCAGCCCGCGTGGGCGCAGCTCCCCAGCGCATCCTCGGTGCCCGCACAGCGCACGTCGTCCAGCAGGATGGGCCCTGAGCCTGGGCCGAAGCGGCCGCGCCAGAGGGCGCCCAGCGCGCGCCCGCAGCCCAGGACGCGGCACACCACGCGGGCGTCCCTGATGCTCCAGTGGTCGTCGCACACCGTGCCCCACACGCCCTCGTGTCGGACCTCCACCCGGCCCTCGCAGCGGCCGCGCCCGCCCACCAGGCGCAGGGGCAGCTCTGCGGGAGGCAAGAGGCACTAACTCATCACACCTACCCAGTGGAGCTTCTTCTAATGAATAAAAGTCACATTGTAAGAACTGTAAGAACTATTATGGATACAGATTTTCAATTATAAAATAATTCCTGGGGATGTGATGTACAGCATGGTGACTATTACAGTTAATAAGACTGTATTATGTATTTGAAAGTTGCTAAGAGAGAACTTGCAAATTTTCATCTTAAGAAAAAAATTTTTGTAGCTCTGTTTGGTGATGGATGTTAACTCAAATTACTGTGGTGATCATCCCAGTATATACAAATATTAAATCATTATATTGTACACCTGAAACTAATGTTTATTGTTTATGTTATGTTAATATTAATTATATTGATATGTTATGTGTAAATATATTAATATGTTAATTGTGTTAATATGTTAATGTTTATTGAGGTATAGATTATACCTCAATGAAAACCTCTATACCATGTAATGTAGTTATTCCATTCCTAGATATTTACTTAAGATAAAGAAAACACATGATCACAGATGTATAAATAGCAGAATTTTCAGCAATACACAAAACCTGGAAACATTCAAATGTCCTCCACAGAAGAATGGACAAATAAATTGTGGTATGCATGTCCATAATAAATTGTGGTAGTATGTCCACACAATGCAACATTATTACTAAGCAGAAACAATAAAAATGAAAAAAAAAAAGAACAAATTATCAACATATGGAACTGCCTGGGGCAAATCTTAAAAATAATTTGTTGGGACCTCGCTGGTGGTCCAGTGGCTAAAACTCCAAGCTCCCAATGTAGGGAGCCTGGGTTTGATATCTGGTCAGGGAACTAGATCCCGAACACCACAAGGAAGACCCATTGCAGCCAAATAAATATTTCTTTAAAATTTGTTAAGCAAGGTTGAGAAGTCAGACACAAAAGCACATATGCTTTGACTTCACTTATACGAGATTCTAAAAAACCAAATCTAATTTATAACGACAGGAAACAGATCAGTTGGCGTGGGGGAAGTGGAAAGGATTTACTGTAAAGGGGCATGAGGGAACATTCTGGAGGGATGGAAATACTCTAAATCTCTCTTTTAATTTAATTAAAAAAATTTTTTTGCCTCATCCTGAGGCATGTGGGATCTTAGTTCCCTGATCAGGGATGGAACTGCACCCCCTGCATTGGAAGCACGGACTCTTAACCTCTGGACCACCATTGAACACAACTGAGGGACATGACTGGGCGACTATGCGAGCACACACCCCACTGAAGTCCCAGAATGCTCTAGATCTTGATTGTGGTGTGCTTACACAGTTGTATATATTAGACAAAACTCATAGATGTGTGCAATTTACTGTACATAATTTTAAAAGAAAACCTATATTATGTTGGTGGTGCTTCACCCACTAATGTGTATAAAATGATTTGCCTTCATATAAATTGGTTGCTAGTGACAATTTTTCAATTTCCTGCTCTGCTCAGCACATAGAAGATGCTCAGTGGGTGTTAATAAACATCTCCGGCATCTGCTTCTCTGTGACTGAAATGCCCTGGTCCAGGCTAGTTGCTCTCCTCATCCGATTTGTTGCTGAGATACTGGAAGCAAGATAACAATTCTTGTTCAAACTATGAATAAAGGCAAACATCTTCTGAGTGAGGTCTTGAGAGGTGAATCGAAGCTTCTAACCTACAAAATGTATGTGTGTGCACACATCTGTACCTGCACATACACACCTAAAAGCTATAAAGTTTTTTGTAAAGGGTAGGAAATTTCAATAAAAAGGAAATAACAGTATTAATAGTGATATGATAGTTTTAGTGCTTAGAAACAAACAAAAATTACCAGGTAACGGGGTCATTTCCTCATCAACTGAAACTGACACTGTAAAAAAGAAAAAATAAGCTTAAAAATATGCATAACCTCAAAGTCACATATTTATATTCCAAGCTGAAAATGAACCAAATGTTTTTTCTAAGTTTAGACCCTAATACTTTTAAAAAAGTTTTTACTTTAGTTTGGGTGCCGAAATACTATTCATTAGGTTTTATTTTATTTTTGTCCATTAAGCTGCATCAAAATGTAACAAGTGGTGTTGTGTGCTGTTTATTTTCGAAAAATTAAATTATTGATTTATCTTTAAATTTTTCGGCCGTGCTGTGCAGCATGTGGGATCTTATTTCCCTGACCAGGGACTGAGCCTGTGCTCCCTGCGTTGGAAGCATGGAGTCTTAACCGATAGTTATCAAACAATTTATTCAATTATCAGAAAAATTTTATAAATGCACTGAAGTTTTGAAAGGAAGAATTCAAAACATTAGATTTTTACAAGGGCTGAAAATGAAATGTAGAAAATCAAGTGAGATTCCAGAAATATTTTTAGATAAGAGAGAGACCATATCTAATATTAAAATCCCATATGAAAGTATTCAGAAGGAAGCAAGATAGGAAGAGTAACAATGGGCTTTATGACAGCGTTTGGTTGTATAAACTACTATAAAACTAAGGATTAATTTAGCAACAGGCATATGATTGTTACCAGGTGATGATGTCGATTCTGTTGAAACCAGATCTGTGGCTGCCAAAAAAATTTTTTCCAGTGAAAAGAAAGCATTAACATTTGAATTCATTGAAATTTGATACTGTAGACAACAATTAAAAAAAATAAGACTGTTTTAAGCTGTATATAATAGAATCCACTCTGCTTATTTATCTTGTGGACTTGTGCATGCAGGGGGTGAAACAGTGTATGTGAAGTTAGTCTTTAACAAGGTAGATTAACAACAATTCCCATTGTGAGCATTTACAATGTGTCATAATTTATGACTCTAATTCTTGCCATAAACATGCCAGCTAAGTATTATCACTATTTTACGGATGAGGATATGGAGACTCAGCTTATACACCTGTCTGTGAGTGCATGTGTGTGATAAGTCACTTCAGTCGTGTCCAACTCTTTGCAACCCTATGGACTGTAGCCCGCCAGGCTCCTCCGTCCATAGAATTCTCCAGGCAAGAATACTGGAGTGGGATGCCATGCCCTCCTCCAGGGGGTCATCCCCACCCAGGGATCGAATTCACATCTGTTACATCTGCTGCATCAGCAGGCAGGTTCTTTACCACTAGCGCCACCTGGAAGGCCCTGTGCACATGCCTGGATCACCCACAATTCAAACCCGAGAGACCCCAAAGCACACTCTTCCGACACCCCTCTGCCTTTCAGGGCATAGGATGTGGGAGTCGCATTCACTCTGGCTCCACGAGGTGAATCAGGAATGCGGGGTGCGGGGTGGTTAGTGGCTTGGAGCTTCCCCAGCCTCTCCTGTCCTCTCTCCCCACCTCTGTTAGGGAAAAAGGAAGCATCTCTTCTTGGCTGGATTCTTCCAGAAAGCCACTCACAGAGCTACTACAAAGAGCAGAGAGATACCTGGTGAAGAAGGAGCTTCGCTTGAAGTGGGAGTCATATCTGCAAACAAAGAAGGATCAAACTTGGGTATTAGTGAAAAGGAGATGGGATGATTTTTTTCAAAAACAGTGTGGTTGAAAACAGAAGAATGTGAAAGTGAGAAGCTCAGTCATGTCCGACTCTGCAACCCCATGGACTGTAGCCCACCAGGCTCCTCTGTCCATGGGATTTTCCAGGCAAGAATACTGGAGTGGGTTGCCATTTCCTTCTCCAGGAGATCTTCCCAACCCAGGGATTGAACCGGGTTCTCCCGCATTTTGGGCAGACACTTTCCCTGAGCCACCAGGGAAGTGGTGAATGGATAAAACCAGCCCTGTCACAGTCCATCCCCCAGTGGGTGTGTCTGGGTGAGGGGTCAAAGCATCGCCTGAATCAGAAACTGACCACGCAGCAGGCGGAGGTGTGGACCCCCAGCCCTTTTGGGCACATCCGATTATGACCACTGTGACAAGCAGAATGTGTTCCCTGGTGGAGGGACCACTTCTGTGTCTGTGCGTGAAAGAGAACATGAAGCTTAATTTCTGTGAAAAGGAGGCTGGGACTTCTGTTTACATTGGGGCTTGTTCTGTAGACAAAATATTCAATGTGTATGTTCACTTCTTAAACAGAAAGAGGGGAGTTTGAACTTAGGAAATGTGACAGGCAGAAAACATTACCAGAGGGGGTGTCCACTTCTGCTGAGGCTGAGAACACATCTGTGCATGAACAAAGAGAATAGGACACTTAGCGCCGAGAAAAAAGATACTCTGTGTGTCTTTTCATTGGGGTTTACTTTGTGGCCAAAATGGTTGTTGAGTGGGCTTGTTTTCTAAATAGGACACGAGAAGTAAGAAGCTAGTCTGGTTCATTTAAACACCACAGTGAAAGAGCATTTACCAGATGGAGAGGTCATATCTGCTGAGGTTGAAGAGAGATCTGTAGAAAAAGAGATGAAGAAACTTATATACCAGTGGAGAAGACTCCTGGGTTTCTGTTTTTATTGAGGCTGTGTTGGGTACAAAATATCCGTGTGACAGCCTCGTCTGATAAATGGAACTCTATGATATACGGGACACTAGAGAGTGTTTTACCTGGTGTGGAGGTCACACTGGCTGACAACGAAGCTGCAGATGGACAAAAAGAACACGGCAGCCATCAGACAGCCATACCATGCATGCCTGTTTCTATAAGATACAGAAGACGTAAAAACGGCCAGCGAAGATCAGTATGACTGACTTGGCTTGTCTGCCTACTGTCTAGCAGGGCATCTCCAAATCCTCGACTGCCCCAGGCCACCCCTCTATTCCCTGGGTCTTCTCTTCATGACCCTTCCCTTCTCCCCTTAGAGGCTACCTGTTCAGAGGGCAACAACCATTGGTCCAAGCTTCTCCATTATACAGTGTTCATCTAACAAAGATTCCATAGATGGGGGACTTGCTTTTCCCTGCCTCCCCTTAAATGAGTGCGAGACCTCTGCAGACTGGAACTTTCCCTAGGTAGGCTGTCTCAAGATCTAGACTGAGGGTGAGGAGGAGTATAAAAAGTCCATTTGTCTCATCCTAAGAGATGCCCTGCATCTCTTAGCTATATCAGTAATAAAGACCATATTTTGGTTTTGACTCTGATGCTTTATGTGGTAATTACTTCAACACCTGGAGTAGTGTAGAGCATCTTCTTTATTGTCCTCCACCCAAATAAATCTCTAACACTATTTGTCAAATTATTAAGTCCAAAGTCACACGGGTGAAAATATATGGGTTATTTTCAAATATCTTTTGATACTGGTTTCTAACAGTATTCCACAGTGATAAGAGATCAGACTCCATATGAGTCCATTACCTTCAGACCATGAAATTTTTATACCTCGTCTCGTGTTCCGGGATATGTTCTAGTGTTTCCTAGTTTACAGTCTGTGGAAACTTGAATAGAATTTGTATCTTATTTGTGTGAAAATTGTATAAATCTTAATTATGCTGAATTGCTTCATGGATCTTTTCCTTCTAGTTTTCTGTATATTCATTCTATTAATTTTTGAGAGTTTGATATTCAAGCTCCAACTAAAAACTCTTAATTTATCTACTTTAAAATAACTGCAATATATAGTAGAACTATATGTAACTTTGTCCTGTACTTTCCAAGTCTCCTGAAAATGTGTTATCATACTTTCATAATTTAAAAAATAAGAAAGAGGAAAAAAAAAAAAAAACAAAGTTACACAGTAACTCCTCAGATAATGGCATCACTCAAAGTCTAACAACATCCAAGAGGAGAGCTATTTGTTACCCTGGTCAGCTCTGCATTCCTCACTACCTTGGCACGTGGCCATCTTCACTGAATGCTGATTCAGAAGGATCAGTATAAGCCGTGGTCTGACTCGCCACCAGCCTGACAACACCTGCCTTCTGTCTGGTGTTCAGGAGAAGGTTCCGTCATGGACAGTTGACATTCGAGCACCAGTCCGTCCAGCGAATGATTCATTGCTTGTGTTTGGCTGAATCAGCTGGACTAATTTCCCCCTTGGCCTTTTGAGTGTGACCTTTTTTGAGTCAGGTCAGTGTAAACATATTTTAAAGCTTTCAAAGAATTTATCATAAACATACTTTAAAACTTTCAAAGAATTTATCAGGACATAAACAGTTATTTAATGAGCTCATTGGAAAATCAAATAATTTATAAGCAAGTAATTTATAAGACAGACAAAGCCCGAAATAACATCAAAATTAATACCTGTTGAGGTGGTTACAGCAATACTCAGAGATGCTGGAGATAAGAAAAGACAATTGATTAAAACTTGCCAAATGGCAAAAAATAGTTGCATGATAGTTAATTAATTTTCTTCTCTCTGTCCCTGGAGCATAGAAACCATGCGTGCATGCGTGCGTGCTTAGTCATGTCCGACTCTTGTGACCCCATGGACTGTATTCAGCCAGGCCCTCAGTCCGTGGAATTTTCCAGGCAAGATCACTGGAGTGGGTTGCCATTTCCTACTCCAGGGGATCTTCCCAACCCAGGGATCACACCTAAGTTTATTGCATTGCAGGTCAATTTTTTTTTTACCCACCGAGCCTTTGGGGAATGGCATCCGGTCCCATCACTTCATGGGAAATAGATGGGGAAACAGTGGAAACAGTGTCAGACTTAATTTTGGGGGGCTCCAAAATCACTGCAGATGGTGACTGCAGCCATGAAATTAAAAGACACTTATTCCTTGGAAGAAAAGTTATGACCAACCTAGACAGTATATTCAAAAGCAGAGACATTACTTTGCCGACTAAGGTCCGTCTAGTCAAGGCTATGGTTTTTCCTGTGGTCATGTATGGATGTGAGAGTTGGACTGAAGAAGACTGAGCGCCGAAGAATTGATGCTTTTGAACTGTGGTGTTGGAGAAGACTCTTGAGAGTCCCTTGGACTGCAAGGAGATCCAACCAGTCCATTCTGAAGGAGATCAGCCCTGGGATTTCTGTGGAAGGAATGATGCTAAAGCTGAAACTCCAGTACTTTGACCACCTCATGCGAAGAGTTGACTCATTGGAAAAGACTCTGATGCTGGGAGGGATTGGGGGCAGGAGGTGAAGGGGATGACCGAGGATGAGATGGCTGGATGGCATCACGGACTCGATGGACGTGAGTCTGAGTGGACTCCGGGAGTTGGTGATGGACAGGGAGGCCTGGCGTGCTGCGATTCATGGGGTCGCAAAGAGTCGGACACGACTGAGCGACTGAACTGACTGACAGAAACCACAGACTTCATTTATTTAATCAGTTAGTCTTGATTCCTTTATCTGTTCTGGGAGGCACGGTGCTACATGCTGGAGTGGGGCAAGCAACGAAACCAGGTATGGCTCCTGCTCTGCATAACTGCACTTGTGACAAGCGCTATGGAGAGCTGCGTGATGCTATGGGAACCTGCAACCGGTGAGCTGACCTGGCCAGGGAGAGCCCCTCTCTGCCTTCCTGACCCCTCGAGTCCCCAGGCCTGCTGCAGGGTCTGGCCCACACGAGGCACTCTGCTCAAAAGACAACAACCACCTGACGATACACCTCCCCCAGAGCTGTCCTAGTCTTGGCCCTGGTGGCATGACAGAGGCAACCTTGCTGTCTCATCCGTCTACATTTGCAGTGGGCAGAGGGCATTACCAGGTGAAGGAGTCACTTCTGCTGAGGTCGGAATGATGCCTGAATATGAAACACAAACAGCAAAGTTAGCCAGTGGATCAGAAAGTTCTTATTCTTTTTCTAATATACACAATTCTGCCTTTCCTATTATCTCATTAACCAGGCTTTGCTGTTGGAAAGATTTAAGTGTGAGAACTAATTGTTTCCCACCCTCTTGAATAAAAGTTTAAGTACCTCAATTAAAAATACATGAGTGGTGTGTCCCCTGAACTACTGTTTGTACACACACAACAGTCAACCAAAGTGGAAATACACACTGCAGTCATTTCTCTGTTATCAGGCATTGCTCTGAAGTTAAATGTTTATTAGGCGGTTTTAAATCTTTTCTATTCAATGATAATTGACACCTATTGCCATTTTAGTACCAAAGTCAAATTGTCTGTTGTATTCTGTTAATTTTTTCCTATTTTGTTGTCTTCCTAATTAAAGCTTATCACTTATCCTGTCTCTTCAAGATAAACTGTACATTTCTCTGTCTCTTAAATACAGATCTTCTGTTCATTAGAATATCGGAGCCTCTGGCAAAATGGCAAGAGGGATGGTGTGAGCAGATGCAAACTAGTATATATGGGATGGATCAACAACAAGGTCCTGCTGTATAGCACAGGAAACTATCCTGTGATAAACTATAATGGAAAAGAATATAAAAATATGTTTATATGTATGTAACTGAGTCACTAGCTGTACAGCAGAAATTAACACTGTAAATAAACCTGGAAATCAACTATCCTTCAATAAATTTTTTTTGGATGGCAAAAATAAAAACCCCACATGAGCTGTTATCAATTAAAAGTATCCTAAAAGAAAACAAGTTTCCCTGTCCTCTTAAACAAAAGATACTGGTCATATTTTAACTTGCGTGATTCAGGCTCATTAAGAAGAAACCATTGCTGTTCAAGGTTGTATTAAGGAAGTATCTCAAAGGATGTTGAGTTTAGTGGGTATTTTTGCTTCATATTGTGATATCTAGAAAGGCTGTTGACACTGATTTTCTGAACCCTTCTGTGGCTGTCTGTTAGCATTTCCTACTCTGCACCCCCTCCCTAATCTGTTGTCTCTCATAATATACAGTCAGCAGGGAGACCAGAGAGCCAATTGCTAATGTGTGTGTAGGAAGTATGAATAGTAGACTCTGTGGATCACTCCCAAGTGTACGCAAGTGCTTTACTTGAATGTTGGGACCTCAACTTCACTGTATATTTGTCTATTTCTGGATTCTAGTCTATTTTCCAAGGGATTAATTCAGCCAAGTGACCCCTGGGCCAACAGTACTCTTTAGGTAGAATTTCAACACATCAATATCTCTTAACATTAGTAAGAGGACAAATCCTCAGAAAACTTGTTACCAGTTGTAAGGACCAAATCTGTGGCTGAAACTGAGGCAGGAACTGTCAAAACAAGCACAATTGATAGAAAACTGTAATTAAATACCATTCTTTTCAATCACGTTCATTGGTAAAATTTTTAAAAGAATTACCCTGCTTACAAATTATATCATATTTGATTATGCTCTGTTACTATTTGATTCTCCTGTTCTCCTTTCCATTAAGCTAAGGGAAATAAATAGTGGGGGAGGTGATACTTGGGTCTGGGACCCAGGAGATTTGGGTTCTAGTCTCTTCTCTGTGTGTAAACAGGCATGTGACTTTGGACAAGTTCCTTTGCATCTCGAAACTTCAGAGGATGCATCTGAAAAACGGAGTCCAGGATGCATCTGTGCCATCCTGTGAGAAAGGCAGACATTTAAAACCCCACCCCGCCCCTCACTCTCGCTCAGGGAACTGAAGTGAAATCTGCATCTTAACAAGATCTCCAGGTGATTTATAGACACATTAAAATTTGAGAGGCACCAAACATCCAAGTGGAGATGACTCCAGGTCCAGAAATAATTGGCACGGGCCAGGAGGAAACTAGACAGACAGCACGTGCCCATAAAGGGAAACCGGTCCCCTCTCTGCCCTGGACAATTGGTACCCTGTGAAATTTCTCAGCCCCTGGCTTCCGCATCAAAGCTTGAAATCTGGACTTTTATATGAAATCTCCACTTTTATATGAAATCTCCTACTTTTAAAATGTGGTATTAAAAAGAATGAAACTTCGCATAGGCAAAACTCTGTTGTCTGAAACAAAACACATCCACAGGTCAAAACTGGTCTGCCAGCTGCATCTTTGTAACATCAGGTCTGATCAATCTCTAAGATTTCTTCCGACTCTTGTAAAGCTGTTACGCTGTGATGATGCCATATTGAACTTGTCCTTGGCTGAGAGATCTGGTAGCTGATTCTCGTAGCTCCAACAAGGAGACATATCTGTTTCATATTCTGATTTTCCATAGAATGTCCATTTCTATCAAGTTTGGCTGAGGGCTCCGAGACTTTAAAAATAGGAACCATGAGCTACTTACATAACTGTTAACAGTTTAGAGAATATTTGGGTTGAATTGAGCTGGGTTGAGATGGTATTTCTCCAACTTGCTTGGTTGTATATTGATCAACTCAGGTCCTAAGATGATCCCCAGTGTCCACAAGAGGAAGTTTACAAAAGGACACGTGAGTTGCTCACCTAGAGAACCAGGCAGGTCCCAGGAGGTGGCACACGCACATCCCTCAGGGATGCGACAGCAAGCTCCCATCACCGAGAGCTTGCCCAGGAGTGTGCCACCCAATCCTCGGACAAGTGCCACTCTCCCATGGCGCAGATGATGAAGCAGAGGCTCTGAGAGGGAAGGGGATTTGCCCAGTTTTCACCCAAAGGTTTAAGGCTGGAGCCAGACCATAATTCCAGGTTCTCTGGCTCCAAATTCTGTGATGCTGCATTTCTACTCAAACCCGGAAGGTCTCAGCAGTCAAAGAAGTTTGAGAAACATTGGATACAGCCAAGTTTAAAGAAGATCCCTTATGGTAGGGCTTGTCAGAGCTTTAACATTTTAATAGACTGAATCCTCAAGAGAGGAGTATTATATTTCCCCAACTTATTATGGGCTTCCCTTGTGGCTCAGCTGGTAAAAAATCTACCTGCAATGTGGGAGACTTGGGTTTGATCCCTGGGTCAGGAAGATCCCCTGAAGAATGGAAAGGCTACCCACTCCAGTATTCTGGCCTGTAGAATTGCATGGACTGTATAGTCCACGGGGTCGCAAAGAGTCGGACAGGACTGAATGACTTTCACTTTCAACTTATTTAGTCATGCAAATGCTTTTTTTTTTTTGACCACGCAGCAAGTGGGATCTTAGTTCCTGGACCAGGTAGCGTATCCTTGTCTACTACAGCAGAAGCACAGAGTCTTAAGCACTGGACCACCAGGGAAGTCCCATAAATGCTTTTAACAGATTCGCCTATCATTGGATTGGTGTGCTATACACATGGAGATGTGGGACTCGATTATTTCCTGAAAATGCAGATTAGAGGTATAATTTTTTGTCTGAGACACCTGAAGCCCTGTGAGTTAAAAATTTACTCATTGAATTTCCAAATGCGTGAACACTGTTGTGAGTATGAACAAAGCTCCTGACTTCTCTACTGTGGCACCAAGGAGTGAGAAGCACGTGGAACACAGTGCCTTACGCACCGAAGGCATATAATCAGTATCTGTCCAATTCACTCCTACGTTACTCAAGAAATATATGAGTACTTTATGTTAGTTTGATATGAGCTTGATGTTTATCTTCATATGAGGTATAAACTTTAACCCTAACCGTATGCAAGGCAGTCTATATATATATGATTTATATCAAGCAAGCAAGAAAATAAAATTACCAGGTGAGGTGATCATTTCTGTGGCTGATGCTGAAATGATAAAAACAAACCAGAGACCAAAATAAGATAAAATCCAAACAAAAATCCCACCCACTTGTAAGAAATTTAGAAGATACTGTCTTATTGGGTTGGCCACAAAGTGCGTTTGGGTTTTCCGGTTCCAGCTTATGGAAAACCCTAACTGCACTTTATGGCCAACCTAATATTTTAAAGATTTGTACCTCAGATATGCAAATTAGATACAAAATGACCTGAAATGTGACATTAAAGATAAAGGCTGCTTGGATGAGACTGGAACAGAGACAGGGATGCATGCGGCAGGAAGTGGGAAGCAAACATTTATTGTTGTGGGAACAGTGTGATCTCCCTGGATGGATCAGAAAGCCTGTTTCCTGGATGCAGTGAAGAGAAAACATTTCCTAGAATTGCAAAGTACTAGGAACCTTCCTGGGCTTCCAAGGTGGCTCAGTGGCTAAAGAATCCACCTGCAAAGCAGGAGATACACGGGACAGTTTTGATCCCTGGGTCAGGAAGATCCCCTGGATAAGGGAACGGCAACCCACTCCAGTATTCCTGCTTGGAGAATCCCATATACAGAGAAGCCTGGTGGGCTGCAGTCCATGGGGTTGCAAAAGAGTCAGACATTACTGAGGCAACTGAGCACGCACACACAGGAACCTTCCTAATCCTGACTTTAGGTTTCTAACATTGGTTTCTCATCTTCATCCAACAAACTAGCTTACGACATAGTACTAAGTTGTCTAAGTGTTAGGAGAAAGTGGTTGTTTAACACAAGAAAGGGTATTATGAGCCCCGATTCAGTGTTCATTTATTCTTGTTAATGATCTACCGTGGCTGAAACACAGATGTGACCTTGAAGCCTCGCACTGGAGTGTACGCACCCGAGGCCGGATGGCTGTCTGCCGCTCGTCACTATATCCACCTGAGTTGAGTCTGGTGAACATAAAGCGCTCAGTGCCTGTGCGCTCAGTCACGTCCGACTCTTTGCGACCCCATGGACTGTAGCCCACCAGGCTCCTCTGTCCATGGAATTCTCCAGGCGAGAACACTGGAATGAGTTGCCATTCCCTTCTCCAGAGGATCTTCCCAACTCAGGGATCAAACCCACATCTCTTACATCTCCTGCATTGGCAGGGAGATTCTTTACCACCAGCACCACCTGGGAAGCCCGAAGTGCTCAGTAAATATCTGTTAAATAAATGGATGGATGAACTAAATCCTACTCTTCTGGTCCTTGCTCTATAAAAATAAGAGAAGCTGGGCAGTGGGTATTTGCATTTCATCTGATTTCCTTTTCTATTCTACATTTTTTGGCAGTCTCGTGTAGTGCATAATTGGGCTGAATTAACAAAAGAAGAAACGGAAACTATCTCAAATCATTGGGGCCAAAAGAAATAGCATTTACGCTTTCACAAGGGGCATAGGTGAGAGGAACCCGGTTTTGTTCATGGAATTTCCCAACACAGCACTACTAAGTCAGCTTTAAAGCTCACAACAGATCACTTCAAGACACAGGAAGTACAATGAACTACCCCAGTGGGTGGATGACAGAGGGGACCTGGCAATTCCTTGAAGATGGGAGAGACTGGACTCTAAAGTGAACTCAAGGGTGTTGACTCAGCACTGGGAAGATCAGCAAATGAAGAGAGGCTAGGAATGACTCAGAGGCCCGCTGAACAATGTTGAGAAGGGGCCTTGACCTTGTGTTTGGGGGACCCTGATGGGACTCAAGCTTCCTTGTAAGTTGTTCACCTGCCCTGGAGCCCCAAACCCTGTGGGGTCAGCCTGCTTGGGAGACGGGGCTCTGCTGCTTGGGGAGGAGGCTGGATCTCAGGGAAGGCCTGGTACCTGCGCAGATGGCCCTGGCATCCTCGTGGGGTCCACAGCTGTGGATGGACAGGCCGAGGTGCTGGCACCGGCCCAGGTGGGCCTATCGCCCACGCATGGCACGTGGTCCAGGGAGATGGGGCCGAAGCCATCACCAAACAGACTGCTCCTCGGGGCTGCCAGCCAGCTGCCGGCACAGCACCTGGGTGGCCAGCAGGTCCCGGGGTCGTCACACACTGTCCCCCAGGTGCCGTGGTGGTGGATCTCCATGCGGCCCTCACACCTGCTCCTGCCACTGGCCAGCCTCACCACAGGCAGATCTACAGGAGCCCAGAACCAGGCCGGCTTGAGAAGCTTCCCTCCCTTCTCAAATGAGAGGGCTTTCCAGCTAGAGAATCCACCCCAGTTTGCGGGCGCTTTGCATACATTCACGGGGAATGACATGCACAGAAGAAAGAAAAGGACTGCTTTTCTGTATCTGAAATTTAGCACAGACTCTACAGTGTGTTCCTCACTGGGCAGTTTCTTTACGGGAATGCTGGCTTTGTAGCAGACGTAGTATGCGTATGCATGCATGCTCAGTCACGTCCAACTCTGCGACCCCACAGACTGTAGCCCACCAGGCTCCTCTGTCCATGGATTTCCCAGGCAAGAACACTGGAGCGAGTTGCCAGTTCCTTCTCCAGGGGATCTTCTCGACCCAGGGATGGAATTCGCATCTCCTGAGTCTCCTGCACTTCAGGCAGATTCTTTACCACTGAGTCATCAGGAAAGCCCCTTGAAGGAGACACACACACCTAAAAATAATCTTCTGGAAATTTCCCTGGTGGTCCAGGGGCCAAGACTCCATGCTCCCAGTGCAGGGGATCAGGGTTCAATCCCTGGTCTAGGAATTAGATCCCACACGCCACAGGTAAGGCATCACATGGCCAAGTAAATAAATTATAAAGAAAGAAAAATAACCAGGTTTCATCCTCTCTGGGGTGTCATTTCTCATGTTGTTTCTCTCAAAACTAAACACAGTTCAGCTGAAGGCTTAGGATTCAGACTTTGCTTTTCTAGCCGTGATCTCTCAAAGTATATTATGAAATTTTCAGGACAAAGTTATTTTCACTTTTCTTGAATTTGAAAACTATATTCATTGGAGAATGATGGAGGAAGTCAGAGGTTAGGAGAACAAGTAGCAGAAGAGATGGAGTCATTGTTCAAGAAGGTAAAGGATTTGGTCAAGTGACACTGAGCCCTGAATTAAAAGAGGGTGAAGTCGATCCTCAGATTCCGAGTCCCAGAGTCTGGGGCTGGTTGGTGGGCTTCCTCTTTGAGAAGGACCCACCAGAGCCCTGTGTGGGTCAGGGCCTTAATAAGGCCTTTCCATGACTGAGGGCAGGTGGGTTATTTGTTCTCCCTGAAAAGGCCCCTACATGAGGAACACCCACCTTCCTTTAATGAGCAGATTTTACTCCATACAGGACTATGAAAATAATGTTGGCTACATTTCTACTGGCCACTAATGGCGGGACCCCAGCCTTAGAAAAACAGATACAAAATATAAGAATGGAAACAGTACCTATTGGTTGATAAACATGTGACTCTTCCCCAGGAGTTGAAGTAACTATAGAGATAAAAAAGAAAAAAAGGTCACCATGAGGACATTTCAAACAAGCACAATGAAATTTCATATTTTTCTCAGCGAAGTCAAAGTGTTAGTCTCTCGGTTGTGGCCAACACAGCGTGCCAGGCTCCTCTGTCCGAGGCATTCTCCTGCAAGACTACTGGAGTGGGCAGCCATTCCCTTCTCCAGGGGACCTTCCCGACGCAGGGATCAAAGCCAGGTCTCCTGCACTGCAGGAAGATTCTTTATTGTCTGAGCCACCAGGGAAGCCCATGTTTTTCTCAGGTACCATCCTAATCACACACATGAGTTTGCCTTTAAACCATCCCTTCTAATCCCTCATCATATAGTTGCCATTTAAAATATGAGAGCTCGTAAATGTGTACACATCATTCTGGTTAGGAATAAGGAAACAGCAGAAATAAGAATGATGCTGTCCCTGATAGGCCTCCCTGATAGCTCAGTTGGTAAAGAATCGCCTGCAAAGCAGGAGACCTCAGTGTGATTCCTGGATCGGGAAGATCCTCTGGAGAAGGCATAGGCTCCAGTATTGTTGGGCTTTCCTGGTGGCTCAGCTGGTAAAGAATCTGCCTGCAATGCAGGAGACCTGGGTTCAATCCCTGGGTTGGGAAGATCTCCTGGAGAAGGGAAAGGCTACCCACTCTGGCCTGGAGAATTTCATGGACTCTATATAGTCCATGGGGTTGCAAAGAGTCAGACATAACTGAGCGACTTCACTTTCACTTTGAGATCATGCAGATATGGCCCCCTGGGATGGGGGCGTCTTGTTAGTGCCACGGAATTCAGGGGCAGCATCCCAGGCCCCAGGTAGGGGTGCTCCCAGGGGAGGAGCCGCTTCTGCCAGGCCCACCTGCCCCCAGACCTTCCTGTCTCTGGCCCCCATGGCCTCTGCAGCATGAGCCACCATTCTGGGTCAAGAACTAGTGTCTCAGAGTCTCACCGAAAAGCAGCTCTCATATGCAGAAGCAATGACATATCAGCATGCTAACACCCAGGACAGCCTCTCCTTGGGTACAAAGCAGGGCCCCCACGGGACTAGGGGCAGCTTCACATTCTGGGAGGGGGAAAAGGTCAGGAGCTCAGAGCATCATGGTTAAGGAAAGTTAAGACTGGGAAGGAAGACCAGCGTGGGGACCCTGCACCAGATGGCTAGGCACCAATCAGCAAGTAAAATGGATGTGAGTGCACGAGTACCTGGATTCCCAGCAGCTGCGGAATCTGCAGAGATAACGGAAACGGGAGGATGGGTTAATAGAAGCCAGGGCGGTGAAGTGGTTCAAAGATCACGGCCTCAGTTAGCATGCTGCTCAACAGGCCTAGTAAACAACTGTCCTGAAGCATCCAGGGCTGCGCCTCTGGGTTTTCACAGCCAGCTGTGGGCTGTTTCACCTGGCTAAAATCTCTGAGCTAGTGATTCTGACAGAGTTTGCCTTGGCAACCAAAATACCACCAACAACAATAAAATAATTAAAGTTTTTGGACATTTGTGTTTTTTTGTGTGTATTTAGTCACTAAGTTATGTCCGACTTTGTGACTGACTGAACTGTAGCCCGCCAGGCTCCTCTCCCCATGAGATTTCCCAGGAAAGAATACTGAAGTGGGTTGCCATTTCCTCTTGCTGGGGATCTTCTGGACCCAGGAATCTAACCCAGATCTCTTGCATTGGCAGGGGGATTCTTTCCGTACATTGACAATGTGTCATATGCTTGACTACGTATTCTACATGGAATGTTTCACTTAATCCACCCATCAGCTTTATGAAATAAGTACTATTAGTTTCTTTATTTTACAACTGATTAATCTTTGCAGACACTCAAGCTGGATGGCGTCCTCCCGTATATTAAACAGCTGGCCTGTTTTTCAGAGTTAGAATAGAAATCTGCCATCTGGAGTACAGTGAAAGGTTGAAGGCATGGAGGAATTCCAGACTCAATGTGCAAATTTCAGGCTTGGCCTGGGCAGTCCCACGCCTGGCCCAGAAGACACCTGTGCTCACCTGAGCAGACGACACCAGCATCTTCATGGTGCCCGCAGTTGTGGGTGAACCAGCCGCTGTGAGGGCACTGCGCCAGGGAAGACTCACTGCCCGTGCAGTTGACATCGTCCAGGAGAATGCTGCCTTCTCCGGGGCTGAATCTGGCCCCTGGGAGGGCAGACACGGCCCGGCCACAGCCAAGCTGCCTGCAGACCACGTGGGCATCCTCGATGGACCAGCTGTCATCACACACAGTGCCCCAGGTGTTGGCATGGCAGACTTCCACTCGGCCCTCACACTGGCTTGACCCATCAGCCAGCCGCAGGCCCAGACCTTGGTGGACAATCCAAACAATGACCTCCATCAAGGCTCGTCCAGAGAGGCCACTGGAAGAGTCAGTATCTCTTTGAAATTGGGCGCTGACCATGGATGATAACAAATCTACTCCCCCCCTTCATTTTAAGTTCACCCTGGGTATTACTTTGTGTTTTTTCAGCATTACAGCTGGCTAAGAAATGGTTTTGCTCCTTAGCCAGCTGCTCCAGAGCCCTGCCTCCCAGCATAGCTGCCCCTTCTTGCTGTGATGTCTTGCTTTCTGGCACTCATAGGGTTTCTTGGATTTTTCATGAGAAGCTATCAAGCACACACTAACTGGTGTGTGGACATGTGTGTGTGTGTGTGTGTAAGATTCTCTGAGAGCCTTGTACACACTGATCAAGTGACGAGAACAATAATTTGCATCTACACTATCCCCAGGATCGGGTGTCACCACATGCAATGATGCTCTGGGAAGTACAAAGGGCAGTTATCGCAGGCTGCTCCCCACGGTCAAAGGGCAGTGTTACAAAAAAGAGTACAGGCTGGATATGCTTAGAACACAGCTGAGGGGAGCTCACAGCAGGACTGGGTGGAGATGTGGGGCCAGCCAGGTTCTCCCATTCCAGCCTTTCTGGGTGCTGGCTTCCGCTCTGGTTCCCACAAGCCATCCTTGCATCTCACAGCCTCTTTCCTCTCCCTTTCCAATCGCAGATTTTCTAGGTGAACCTGGATTTCATCAGCCCTTCCTTCAACAGCAGCCGTGCGTATGGCCTGAGGCTGCGGAGGAAGGTGCTTTCTGCAGGGACGTTTTCTCCCACGGTAATGCTGGAGCTTTTCTGACCTAAAACTGTGAAAGGGAAGGAAGTTGAAGAAGTGGGAAAGATTACCTGTTGATGTGGGCACCTCTGTTGGCACTGGAAAAGATGCTAAGGACAGACAGAACGTGAAAGAAAAAATTATACAACAACCTCTTTAAGTGTCAAACATATTTAACTCTCAGTCAAAGCTTGAGGGGGGAGGGCTCCCTGGCTTGTAGATTATCTAGTTTCTAACTTGATTCCCTTCCCAAGTCCTTTCTCTGTGGGGAGAACACACCAACTGATGTGTCTGGAAGGGTACAAGCCAACTCATACAAGCTCAAGAAAATAAAAGCATGGAGTAGGGGCGTTGATAGATGAACAAACAGTAGGTATATTTTAAAGTCAACAAGCATCCTTTGGGGATCACTGCTCTTCAGTATAACCTACTCTAGCACTCATTAAAGGCTAGGGTTCACTTCTTTTTTTTCCTAACTCTTCTCAGCATAATTTATTTTATTCTTAAAGACTATGGAAAAGGAGCTGACCTAATTCAAAATGTGACAATGACTGGGCCAATCAGAGTCAGGGAAAGACTTAAGGAGTGGTGATTTTGGCTCCTTCATTTACAGTTCTGTGAAGCAGAAGGCAATATTCAGAGGCAACACCCTGCAGGGTGATGGAAGGGAGGGGGTGAGAAGACAGGGAGATGTAAGTGGGGTTAAGAAGATAGCTGACATCTGACTGGTGAGCCCCACACAGCAAGCACCCCCTTACTCTACGTAGAGAGATCCAGTGAACCCCAGCCTGGCTTTACAATACCAATGCTATGATCTTCCTTCTCATCCTTAGCCAGAGGAGGAAACTGAGGCACGGAGAGGTTCAGGGATTTGCTCAAGGTCCCGCTGCTGGTGAAGGTGAAGCCAGGGCAACAAACCGAGGTCATCTGGTTCTTGAATCACTACCCTATCTCCCATGGTGACTTTGCCAAGGCAAGTTATAGCCACTTAGTTCAGAACAACTGCAATTACCTGAAGTTGGGTGGCCCACAGCTGCTGACAGTGTTGAGTAAGGCACGGAGGCTACGAGAGATGTAAATCAAGAGACATGTAAATCAGATTACATCCCTTGATTCTTCTTAAACCCAAGGGGGTAGATTTGCTTGTTTGAAGCAATAAGGTGTATGTCTTGTTTGGGGAAGAAAGTATATTCCATCTGGGCATCTGAGAATGGCCCTGAGTTGCCATGGCTACAACGTCCAGATGTCCTACTTCATTTCTGTCCCATTGCCGGAAACTGCAATGTCATTTTTGCGGATTTTGGTGGTGGGCGGGCGGGTAGCAAACAGAGGCCACAGGGATGGTCGACTTGTGTGGAGCACCTATCTTGCCAGTTGGTTTGGTTTTGTAATTCTTCCTGGGTGTGGACTTGCCTCCCAGACTAAACGTCAGTCTGCAAAGGGCAGAACCATGTTTGTCTCAAGGACATACACTGGCGAGGTCAGCACTGGGAAGGAGCAGATGGGCCCCAGAGTGGGTGGTGGAGCTGGGTCAGGCCCCTCTGCGCCCCCTCTCTGCCACCTCCTGGGTACCCAGGGCCCTTGCTCCAAACCTTCCTGCCCTGTAGGTCCCCAGCCTTGTCCTCTGATGCTACAGCTCCTGCTTTGCTGAGAGCACTGATTCTGCTCTTCACTTCTCTCCTCCTCTCAGAACCTTTCAGGCCTTTCACCCTCTACTTGTTCTTTCCTCCTGTCTCAAGTGCCAGTCTAGCTGATGAACCAGTTTGCCTCTTGCCAGTCAAAGCCAGAAGTATGTGGAGATAAAGGGGGGCTTTTGACTCCAAGTACTGAATTTATCTGCAGAGGCTCAACTGGGATACAACTGAGGAGCAAGAATGCTGGGTGAGGAGCTGGGCTCCCAGCTCTGTGACCTTCAGAGCATCCCTGGTTACCTGTGAAACTGGGGGGTGGGTGGGGGTGAGGGTCTGAACCGAAAAGACCATTCCCAAGGCATCACTCATCACTGGTGGGAGGCCGGAAAATCTGAGGTTACACGACTTCTATTTTCAGAGTCATGCATTCATTGAATTAAAATATAAAAGCTTACATTTAGTTCCGTTCTGCTTAAGGATATTTTCAGATGTAGGTGGTTGTGAATTGGTTAGATAGTTCACTATTTATTTTTAATCATTTTAACTTTGTTTCATTGCTGCTGTATTTATTCTTATGTATTTTCTATTCATGGCAAGTTATCCTGACTCTCTATATGGTGGTAATATAAATTTTCCTTGCAAAATGAATTCACTTAAGTGAAAAGCGTAGAGCTGATATAAAGGAAAGCATTAAGAAAACTCGACTGTGGGTATATCATGTGAAATGCCAGGATGAATCATAAGCTGGAATCAAGATTGCTGGGAGAAATATCAACAACCTCAGATACAGATGATACCGCTCTAATGGCAGAAAGCAGAGGAACTAAGGAGCCTCTTTATGGGGGTGAAGAGGAGAGTGAAAAAGCTGGTTTGAAACTCAACATTCAAAAAACTAAGATCATGGCATCTGCCCATCACCTTATAGCAAACAGAAGGGGAAAAAATGGAAACAGTGGCAGATTTTCTTTTTGGGGTTCCAAAATCACTGCAGACCGTAACTGCAGCCATGAAATTGAAAGACTCTTGCTCTCAGAAGAAAAGCTATGACAAACCTAGACAGCGTATTAAAAAACAGAGACATCACTTTCCCAAGATCTGTATAGTCAAAGCTCTGTTTCTTCCAGTAGTTATGTGTGGATGTGGTGAGAGTTGGACCATAAAGAAGGCCGAGCACCAAGGAATTGATGCTTTTGAATTGTGGTGCTGGAGAAGACTCTTGTGAGTCCCTTCGACTACAAGGAGACCAAACCAGTCAATGTGAAAGGAAATCAATCATCAATATTCATTGGAAGGACTGATGCTGAAGTTGAAGCTCCAATACTTTGGCCACCTGATCCAAAGAGCTGACTCACCGGAAAAGACCCCGATGCTGGGAAAGATTGAAGGCAAAAGAAGAAGGGGGTGGCAGAGGATAGGATGGTTAGGTACATCACCAACTCAATGGATATGAACTTAAGCAAACCCCAGGAGAGACTGGAAGACAGAGAAGCCTGTTGTGCTACAGTCCACGGAGTCATAAAGAGTCAGACATGACTTAGTGACTACAACAACAAGAACCGTGGGGAGTAGGTGCGCACGATGGGGACCACACAGGGCTGAAGCTTGGGAAACAGGGACCATCCAGGACGTCCTCACAGCTCTAAGTACACTTGGGTGAAGACTCATGGAGCAGGAATGTCATTTCGCCCACCCCGGGCCCCGGCATCAGGCCCACCTGAGCAGATGACGCCAGCATCCTCGTGGTGGCCACAGTTGTGGGAGAACCAGCCGCCGTGCGGACACTGCCACAGCCTGGCTTCAGTCCCCACACACTGCACGTCGTCCAGGGCAATGGGGCCCAGGCCTCGGCCGAATCTCGCCCTCCCGGGGGCTGACACTGCTCCACCGCAGCTCAGCTGCCGGCACACCACCTCGGCGTCCTGCAGGTCCCAGCTGTCGTCACACACGGTCCCCCAGCTGCCGTTGAAGCGCAGCTCCACGCGGCCCTCGCAGGGCTGGCTGCCGCCGTCCAGCCTGAGCACCGCGTCTAGGAAACAGACACACCTGGGTCACTGCTCTGCCTTCGAGGAAGTTCTGTGCCTCTCCTCTGAGCTGACAAGCTTCCCGGGCTCCCTTCTCATTCTAGTAAGGGACTGGGGTGGGTTAAGGAGCCTACAAAGGTACTCTGGGTTTCATCATTCAGGTCAATGTGATTTGGGGTGGCGTATGTTTTTTGAGGGCTTCCCAGGTGGCTCAGTGGTAAAGAAACCTGCTTGCTCTGCAGGACACACGGGTTGAATCCCTGGGTTGGGAAGATCCCCTGGAGGAGGAAACGGCAACCCACTCCAGTACTTTTGACAGAAATCCCATGGACAAAGGAGCTTGGCGGGCTACAGTCTATGAGTTCGCAAAAGAGTTGGACACAACTTAGTGACGAAACAAAACAACAACATGCTTTTTAAAGCTCTTTCCCAGACAGGACTGCACGCTCAGAGAGACCAAAGGAGGTCCCCAAGCTCCCTGTGTGATGGGGGGAGCACAAAGCTTGGGGACCCTGGCTGCTGTTGCCCTAGTCAGGACCCACATCGTCTAGGCAGGCATTCTGAGTGCGAAGGCTCGGGGACAACATCAGCCACACACCCTCTCACCCGGGGTCACGTGCTCTATCATCAGAAGATGTATGTGGACATGTGGTTTCATGGAAGCACTGGGCATTCAACCACTTTCTCTAGCCAGATCTGGAGGATAAACTAAGGCACTCGGGACCCCTTTCCCCAATCACAGAGTCAGTCATCCGCCCTTCCTGTCATTGCCAAGCAGGGCCAGGGGCTAAGATAACCTGAGAACCTACCAGTGTTGTTCTCATCTTGCAGGAGAGCCTCGTAGGATGCAGAAAAGCCAACATTGGTGACAATGGCGTCGCTCTGGAAGACCACGGTCAGGCGATTTGCCGAGGAGGTAAATACTAGGGTTGTGCCGGAACAGAACCTCCCCAGCGAAAAAGGTTCACTTTGTGGGCCATCAAAGATTTCAATGAAGTCATATGGACAGTTGTAGAAGTTTTCCAATCTGTGAAGTCATGGCAGCGTTCAGATCTAGCCACGGACTTTCCCCCAGGAGGCACCACCAAGATTGTTCTAGAAGGGCTCTGGAAGAGCTGCCTGTAACCTACAGCTCTGCAAACAGGATGGAGGAAGCCACAACCCCATTGGTGCAGGCAGTGCATATCTTCCCAACTCTAAAAATCCTCTAATTTTTTGAAGTTTTCATTCAAATGTATTTTCTGAATATGCATTACAAGCATAAGAAATACAGTTTAAGTGGTAATGGTGGGCACATGGTTAAAAGCAACTTTTCTTCCAGCTCTGACTAGTCCCCTTCCCACAAGGAGCTCCAGTGAACAGTTTCTATTTGTTTCCTTCCAGAGATGGTCTATGCATAATGTCAGTCCCTGTACTACTGGCCACGATCTTACAGATCATTCCATAGCAATAGACCCTACGTGTGAGACAGCAATCAAGATTGCTGGGAGAAATATCAATAACCTCAGACATGTAGATGACACCACCTCTATGGCAGAAAGCAAACAGGAACTAAAGAGCCTCTTGATGAAAGTGAAAGAGGAGAATGAAAAAGCTGGCTTAAAATCCAGTCCCATCACTTCATGTCAAATAGATGGGGAAACAACGGAAACAGTGGCAGACTTTATTTTCTTAGGCTCCAAAATCACTGCAGCCATGAAATTAAAAGACACTTGCTCCTTGGAAGAAAAGCTATGACCAACCTAGACAGCATATTAAAAAGCAGAGACATTACTTTGCCAACAAAGGTCTGTCTAGTCAAAGCTATGATTTTTCCACTAGTCATGAACAGATGTGAGAGTTGGACCATAAAGAAAGCTGAGCACTGAAGAATTGATGCTTTTGAACTGTGGCATTGGAGAAGATTCTTGAGAGTCCCTTGGACTGCAAGGAGATCCAACCAGTCCATCCTAAAGGAAATCAACCCTGAATATACATCGGAAGGACTGAGGATGAAGCTGAAGCTCCAGTACTTTGGCTACCTGATGTGAAGAACTGACTCATTGGAAAAGACCCTGTTGCTGGGAAAGACTGACGGAAGGAAGAGAAGGGGATGACGGGGGATGAGATGGTTGGATGGCATCATCAATTTGATGGACGTGAATTTGAGTAAGCTCTGGGAGTCGGTGATGGACAGGGAGGCCTGGCGTGCTGCAGTCCATGGGGTCACAAAGAGTCAGACACGACTGAACTGAACTGTGTGACAGCAATAGATAGATATACCAAAATCTATGTAACTGACCCTCTACTGGTAGGGAATAAGACAGTTTCCAACCTAGTGCTACTATAAGAATGCAGCCAAGACTTTTCTCAGTGCACAGGAGATTTTATCTGTGGACCAATTTCCTGGAACTGGAATTGCTGGGTTAAAAGGTTTACATGTTTAAATTTTGATCTGGGGATTTCCCTGGTGGTCTAGCTGTTAGGAATCAATCTGCCAAAGCAAAGGACACGAGTTTGATCCCTGGTCTGGGAAGACCTCACAAACCGAGGGGCAACTAAACCCGTGCACCAGAACTACTTGAGCCCGTGTGCCCCAGAGCCTGTGCTCCACAACAAGAGAAGCCACCACTGTGAGAAGCCCGCACGTTGCAACGAAGAGTAGCCCCCACTCACTGCAGCTGGAGGAAAGCCCACACAGCAACGAAGATCCAGCGCTGCCAAAATGAACAAATACAATTTTAAAAACTTTTTTGATCGGTATTACTGGATGGGTCTCCAAGGCCTTCCTTACTTTTGAGAACTGGCTTTTTTGGCGAGGGTGGGATGGGATTGGTGGTGGTAGCAAGCAGTATAACCGAGTAAAGAGGAGAGCGGAAGCAGGAGCTATTTACTCACTTTATCACTTCGAAGGCAAGTCTGACACGCGCCCTGCTATCCACTTGTATGTCCCAGGCACACACCACATTTGTGGGGTATTTTTTCGGATACCAGGGGCTGGAGAATGAGCCAGAATTACTTGTGAGCAAACCGCCACAATGGATATTTTCATCTGCAAGAAACAGTGAAGAAACCCCATCAGAAGGAGGCACCAACCTCTGCTGCTGTTTTTAGAGGGATCAAGAGGGGATAGGAACAGAATAAGGAGAACTTCTGGAGCTGCTTTTGCTTGTAACTATTAAAAAAAAATAGCTTTGGAGGCTCTTGGAGTTTCCCAAGTTGCTCTTTGTTAGATAAGGTCATTACCTGTGTCCTCTCAAGCTTATAGTGTGTGTGTGTGTGTGTGTGTGTTTTCTTTGCCATGTGTACAGTATGTGGGATCTTAACTCCCCAACCAACTATTGAACCCCGATTGGAAGCATGGAGTCTTCACCACTGGACCGCCAGGAAAGTCCCAAGTTTATACTGTTTTTGTGAGGAGAAATGATCAGGACATAAGGCTGAGAGGGCTTCATGAACCCATATGCACTGACAGGTCTGAGCACGTGTTTTAATGAAAAGGGAGCAAAGACGATGCAAGCCAAAGGCTCCCTGTTCAGTGCAACGTGACTTTGTGCTCACAGAACAGCTGTGTTGGGAGACCCTTTGTTGTGTTATGTCCAAACCCCAGCTGAAGTCAAGACCACAGTTACTTAAAGCATCCACTTTGTGGCTGAAATACTGGCTTTGATGCGGCTTTTCTAAAGGGTTTTCTGTGCTGGAGCTTCTCATATGTAAAAGGAAGCAAGAGCATTCATTCGGTTGCTTCAAATCCTACAACTGAAAACAAAGCAGACATCAAATCACGAGAAACTTTAAATACAGCGGAAGTACCTGTAGGAGAGCTGTCATCTGTCGAGCCTGTGAACATACAGAGAAAAAAATGATACTGTAAGCAAGGACTTTTATTCAGAAAACTCCTTTAAAGTACTCAAAAATATCCATGTGCAGATCTGTGACTGCTCTGTGCGGTAGCGGACAGAGATATTCCTTTGCTATGAGAGGCTGGGTGTCTGGACAAGTATGCAGACAAGTGTAGCTTGATACAACTTGTCCAGGGCTGACCCTGGGTTTCTGTTTCCTTGCTCTGCATGTAACTACTGCATGATCACCAATGCAGGCAGTTACCAACCCCACCTGTACAGCGACTCCACCCCACTGCCTGCGAACACTGATTCAGGAAATCCCAGTGACCAGGGACTGCATTCTGGTGAATCTGAATTTTCCTTCCCTCCTATCTCTCTCTCCTCTCACCCTCTGATGCCCCCTGCCCCCAAGCCCCACCATTTTGCCAACGCTGATGGACTGCCTTGCTCTTGTTAATTAACAAGAAGTAATTTAATCAGATGGTGTCCCAATTACAGGCTGAAAAAGTAGCTAGGATTCACTCATACCAGGGACCTGACAATGGGTTAAAATGGTTGGAATTTGGTCCTGCTTTGGGGTTGCCATCAATGTCTGTTCCAAGACAGAAGAGAGAATAAGAGATGGATTAAAACAGTCACACAAAGGAAATCAGGCTTTAAAATTTTTTTATTTGCCTGTTTTTGTTTTTGTTTTTAATCAAATGCATTGTGTTCTGGGCAGCTAGGAGTGTAGCGCTAAATCCATCAAAAGACCCTGATGCTGGGAAAGATGGAAGGTGAAAGGAGGAGAGGGCGGCAGAGGATGAGATGGTTGGGTAGCATCACTGACTCACTGGGCATGTTGCTGCTGCTGTTCAGTTGCCAGGTTGTGCCCAGCTCCTTGACTCCATGGACTGCAGCACGCCAGGCTTCTCTGTCCTTCACCATCTCCTGGAGCTTGCTCAAACTTATGTCCATTGAGTCAGTGATGCCATCCAACCATCTCATCCTCTGTCGTTCCCTTCTCCCCTGCCTCCATTCTTTCCCAGCATCAGGGTATTTTTCAAAACCCTGGTAATATAACCCTCTATTTAACCACTGACGCTTTCTTTAAAAAATATGAGTGATCTATGATGACTATTTATTTTTTTGCCATACAGCAGGTGGGATCTTAGTTCCCTAACTAGGGATCAAACTCATACCCCTTGCACTGGAAGCATGGAGCCTTAACCACTGGACCCCAAGGGAAGCTCCTCACCACAGCTTTTAAGGTGGGACTTTGAGCATTTTCTGGCTTCCCTTGTGGCTCAGCTGGTAAAGAATCTGCCCGCAGTGCGGGAGACCTGGGTTTGATCCCTGGGTTGGGAAGATCCCCTGAAGAAGGGAAAGGCTACCTACTCCAGTATTCCAGCCCAGAGAATTCCATGGGCTAATATATAGTCCAAGGGGTCACAAAGAGTCAGACATGACTGAGTGACTTTCACTTCACTTGAGCATTTTACAAGCACAACGATTCAAAAAAACCTCTTCAGCAAATTGACTTAAAACAATGGCTTGGAGCCCACAGCTCCAATTACTCCCAAGTCACCCCGCTTCCCAGAGGCTGCAGGGGTGACTCCCCCCCAGCAAGGTGTGCCGTGTCCCGGGGGCTCACCTGAGCAGACGACGCCCGCATCCTCGTGGTGCCCGCAGTTGTGGGAGAACCAGCCGTTGTGGGGGCACTGCCACACCTTGGCCTCATTCCCTGCACACTGCACATTGTCCAGGATGACATGGCCGGTGCCTCCACCAAAGTAGCTCTGCTTTGGGGCCAACAAGGCCTCGCCACAGCCAAGCTGCTGGCACACGACCCTGGCGTCCGTCAGGTCCCAGCCGTTGTCACACACGGTGCCCCAGGTGCCGTTGTACGAGACCTCCACCCGACCCTCACATCTGTGACTGCCATTCCCCAGCCTCAGGGACTCACCTGGGGACGGGAAAGCAGAGTCTCCTGAGCTGTGGGGCTGTGCCCCATCTCTCGGGAACCTTCTGCTCAAGAGAGGATCTCTGACATTTTCCTATGGGCACCTTTCTGCATATTCAGCTGCTGGACTCTAGATAGGGAGACCCTATGTCCTGATGTGCCAGGGATTGTTCAGTCACTAAGCCGCCTCCAACTCTTTGTGACCTCGTGGACTGCAGCATGCCAGATTCCTCCACTATCTTCCAAAGGTTGCTCAGATTCATGTTCATTGATTTGGTGATGCTACCTAATTATCTCATCCTCTGCCACCCGCCTCTTTTGACTTCAGTCTTTACCAGCACCAGAGTCTTTTCCAATCAGTCAGCTCTTCACATCAGGTGGCCAAAGTATTGGAGCTTCCACTTCTGTGTCAGTCCTTCCAGTGAATATTCAGGACTGATCTCCTTTAGGATGGACTGGTTGGATCTCCTTGCTGTCCAAGGGACTTTGAAGCATCTTCTCCAGTACCACAATTCAGAAGCATCAATTCTTCTGCACTCAGCCTTCTTTATGGTCCAACTCTCACATCCATACATGAATACTGGAAAAACCAGTACTTTGTCTCTACAGAAGGACCTTTGTTGGCAAAGTGATGTCTCTGCTTTTTAATAGGCTGTCTAGGTTTGTCATAGCTTCCTGGTTTATGACTGGGGTAGGTCAGTTAGTGCCTGTTGAACCTGCCTGCAATGTGGGAGACCTGGGTTGGATCCCTGGCTGGAGAAGATCCCCTGGAGAAGGAAATGGTAACCCACCCAGGTATTCTTGCCTGGAGAATGCCATAGGCAGAGGAGCCTGGTGGGCTACAGTCCACGGGGACACAAAGAGTCGAAGACGACTGAGCGACTAACGCTACTACTGGCAATTGTTTCAGAGTCCCTTTTATACTCTCCGAAGTCCCCGGACTGAGGGATAAGTTGCACAGGCACCCTCAGCATTATCTGCTGAGAGCTCCGTAATTGTCTTCCTGTCTTGTACAGGAAGTAGTCTGGATGGTTTCTGCATTGAACTCAGCTGGAAGCAGGTGGGCTGGCAGTTGTAGTTTGAGATGGTTTTGTTCTAGAAGGATCTGCTTTACTGCATTTCTGCTTCCTTGGGAGAAGGAGGAGGCTGTTGTCATGGGCCCTCCCTCACCATGCACGGCCATGGTAAGACGTGAGACTCGGCTCTCTATCTCTTTAGGGGGACATCTTGGTGGAGGAAGACGACGGTGAGGGGCAGAGCAGGGGGCGGGGTGATCTGGGGGCTGTCAGTGTCAGAGAGCTGTCACTCGGATGTCAGTAACGCGGGTGGAACCCACAGGTCAGATTTACAAAAGCGTCTCCTCTCTTAAAGGGAAAGGGGGCACATTAGACCGCACATCCCTCTGAAGTCTGCGTTAGGATACCCACCACTCTCCCTTTCGTTCTGCTGGATGGCGCTGTACAGGGCATAGAACCCCATGTTCGTGATCCTGGCGTCGCTCCTGAACACCGTGGTCAGGATGTTTGAAGAGGAGTGGAATGTGAGCTCGGTTCCAGCACAAAATCTGCCCAAGGAGAGCGAGGCAACCTGCTGTCCATCAAACACTTCGATGAAATCGTAAGGGCACCCGTAGACATCCTCTAAGCTGAGGAGGTGAAGGCAGAGTTAAGCTTCCCAAGGAAATCTGCCAGAATGCTATACATAAAGTCGAATTTTTGCATCACATGCAGCCAGAAACTGCAGTTACCCCTGCATCTCCTTCCAACCACATATCTCCCTCGTGGACTTGGCTCCTCTGATGCTGCCCGAGTCTGCCCTTTTGGCCCCCTCCCTGTTGGGACGGGTCCAGGTCAGCCAGTCTCTTGTCTTTCCTGGTCTATTTCAGTTCCCCCACCAAGGGGGGATATGAGGAATGAATGAACTGAGGGTATTTAATATGCAAAAGAAAAGTCTTAGTAGGAACAGGATAGAAATTTTTGGAAGTGGAAGATGATCTCTTGTGTGTAGCACCAGGCGGAAAGACAAAGGTCAGAAAAGGTAATGACGATGAACAGAGTGGGGTTCAGCCAGAGGAAGAGGCTGTGTCCCAAACGGAGCTGGCTGAGAGTGGAGGAGTGGGGTCCTCATGTGTGGGTCACCCCAGCTGGGGCTCCCTCCATGATGGCATCAGGGATGCTCATGGGGTCTTCTCCAACTGCATGGGAAGTTGAGCTCAGTGATTAAACTCCTTAAGTGATACTGGAGCCTATTATACAGAGTGAAGTAAGTCAGAAAGAAAAACACCAATACAGTATATTAACGCATATATATGGAATTTAGAAAGATGGTAACAACAGTTAGACTATAAAGAAAGCTGAGTGCTGAAGAATTGATGCTTTTGAACTGTGGTGTTGGAGAAGACTCTTGAGAGCCCCTTGGACAGCAAGGAGATCCAACCAGTCCATCCTAAAGAAAATCAGTTCTGGGTGTTCATCGGAGGGACTGATGCTGAAGCTGAAACTCGAATACTTTGGCCACCTGATGTGAATAACTGACTCATTTTGAAAAGACCCTGATGCTGGGAAAGATTGAAGGCGGGAGGAGAAGGGGACGACAGAGGACGAGATGGTTGGATGGCATCACTGACTCAATGGACATGAGCCTGAGTAAACTTCAGGAGGTGGTGATGGAGAGGGAGGTCTGGCGTGCTCCAGTCCATGGGATCGCAAAGTCCATGGGGACATGACTGAGCGACTGAACTAAACTGAACTGAACAATGACCCTATATGTGAGACAGCAAAAGAGACACAGATATAAAGAACAGACTTTTGGACACGGTGGGAGAAGGCGAGGGTAGGATGACTTGAGAGAATAGCATTGAAACATGTATATTATCATATGTGAAATAGATCACCAGTCCAAGTTTGATGCATGAAACAGGGCACTCAGAGCTGGTGCACTGGGATGACCCAGAGGGATGGGATGGGGAGGGAGGGGGGTGGGGGTTTGGGATGGGAAACACATATACACCCATGGCTGATTCATGTCAATGTATGGCAAAAACCACTAATATTGTAAAGTAATTAGCCTCCAATTAAAATTAGAAAATTAATTTAAAAAATAAAATACAATCTGAAAAAAAAATTTTAAAAGAACTCCTTAAGCTCAGATGACCAGACCAGTTTTCACCTAACATGTGAAGGGATTTGTCAGATGGTGCTGTAGGCAAGAGGTTTGTGTCCCCTCAAAATTCATTTGTTGAAACTTAACCCTCAATAGTAATAGTCTTAGGAGGTGGGGCCTTTGGCAGTGACTAGGTTGTGTTAGGGCAGAGCCCTCATGATGGGATTAGTGCCCTTATAAAGAGGCTGAGAAAGCTCCAGGTCCCCTCCCTCAACTGAAGTCATAGTGAAAGACAGCCATCTACGAGTCTGGGAGCAGATCCTCACCAGACAGTGAGCCTGCTGGTATACTTATCTTGGACTTGCCAGCCTGCACAACTGTGAGAAACAAACTTCTGTTGTTTATTAAGGCACCCAGTCTATTATATTTTTGTTCGTCACGTCATGTCATCTAGTTACTCAATGGTGTCCAACTTATGCAACTCCAGATCCGCCAGGCTTTTGAACTGTGGTGTTGGAGAAGACTCTTGAGAGTCCCTTGGACTGCAAGGAGATCCAACCAGTCCATTCTGAAGGAGATCAACCCTGGGATTTCTTTGGAAGGAATGATACTAAAGCTGAAACCCAAGTACTTTGGCCACCTCATGTGAAGAGTTGACTCATTGGAAAAGACTTTGATGCTGGGAGGGATTGGGGGCAGGAAGAAAAGGGGACAACTGAGGATGAGATGGCTGGATGGCATCACTGACTCGATGGACATGAGTCTGAATGAACTCCGGGAGTTGGTGATGGACAGGGAGGCCTGGCGTGCTGTGATTCATGGGGTCGCAAAGAGTCGGACACGACTGAGCGACTGAACTGAACTGAACTGAGGCTCCTTTGTCCATGGGATTCTCCAGGCAAGAATTGCCAGTCTTTTCTCCAGGGGATCTTCCTGACCTAGGAATTGAAGCCGGGTCTCCCACATTGCAGGCAGATTCTTTACCATCTGAGCCACCAGGGAAGCCCAAAAGACAGATAGGTCCCACAGAGATTTGAACTCTGTTCACTGGATTCAAAGTCCACAGCGCTAACCATTACACCACGGGGCCACTACAGGAAATAAACTTCTGTTGTTTATTAAGACACCCAGTCTATTAAGTTTTTGTTATAGCAGCTAATGACTCAGGCACTTGGAAAGGAAACCTCTTGGGGAAAGCACGGATTCAAATCCAAACCGGCCCTTGAAGCAGAGAAAGACACAACTGCTTACTTCAGGCTGGGGATCGTCAGCTCTACGCGGAACTTCTCGGCCAGGTGGATCACCCAGACACACTCCACGTCAGTGGGGTAGTTGGTTGGGTACCGGGGACTGGAGAAGGACCCTGATAGGCTTGAAATGACTCCCCCGCAGGAGCTACTTCTGCCTGTGAAAACGGGATGGAGAGACCCATGGGTGGAGTCTTCACACAGGTACCTTACCTTTTTCCAAGTATAGAACTCAGAATCCCACCAAGCTCAAGAATGAATCACAAAATGGGAAGGGATCATGCTGGCGTAGACATAGCCGTGGCTTGGCTGGAGTGTGGTCGTACCCCCAAGGGGTGGGGGTGAGGGTGGAGGAAAGATGTGTGATGGGTAGGCAGGACCCTAAGATTTAGGTGAGGCTGGAAATGGATTGGACATATACATGGCAGCTGTGGGGTGTCAAGGACACTTCATTAATCCTGTCCCAGCTTCCTGTCATGCAAATCAGCTCAACTGAGATGCAGACAATCCACCCATTTGGGAGTGCTCCATCCCCCACTTCCTCTCCCTCATGCAACCAGGACAGCAGATGTCTATCCTACTTTTATGAATTATCACCCTAATTCTAATTCATAAAAGCAGAAGAAATGGTTGTGTGGCATCACTGACTCAATGGACTTGAGTCTGAGTAAACTCCAGGAGATGGTGAAGGACAGGGAAGCCTGGCATGCTGCAGTCCACTGGGTCGAAGAGTCAGACATGACTTAGCGACTGAACAATAGTCATCATTCTAGCCTTTAGGGGTTATACTTTCAATGCAAGAGTGTTACCTGGTAGGACAGGCTCTTGGGGAACAGCAGCTGCAAAAATCAAAACCAAAGAGAATCAGGAAAGAGATTTGCCCGATGACATCACCTTCTGCTTAAGTGCAAATGAACGAAGCTGCTGCTAGTCTTGAGTCTCAATACATGGCGTGGACTCACTCATTCCTCTTAGCTCCCCGACCGAAATGTAGCTTCTCCCCTTCTCTCAGTGATTCACCAAGAAATCACAGACAATGCAGTCATGTGATTTGTTTTCTCTTCTGCGCTGGGCCCACCAACCCAAGGGCTGTCCTGAGAGTGAGCAGTCATGAGGCATCACCCACAGTCACAGGGCTCGTGAGCATGCCATTGTCCCTGCAGACATTTATCAGGTGCCAAAATGCCGAGGGACAAAAGCTGGGAAGCTGAGAGCCGTGGTGGGGAAAGGCAGGTTGGACAAGGAGTCCAAGGAAGTAAGACGGGCCCCTTCCCACGGACCCACCACTGCAACCCACCCCAGAAGGGCAGCCTACAAGGGATGGTGTCTTCCACCTGGGATGCCCTTGGGACCTGGACTGGAGGAAAAGAGGCCCCCACCAAGTGTCCCTCCACGTGTGTCATAGTGGCGCCAGCCCAGGATTGGGGCAGCTGCCGGCCACCTTGCCTGGCCCCCAAACACTGTGAGGTGCACCCCTGACCTTCCCCAACCCAGACTCCCATGGAGTGGGAGCACAGGGTGGCGGCAGTCACTGGGTAAGGCTGGGAGGAGGCTGGATGGGGCCCACGGTGCCAGTGATCAGGGAAGCTGGCAGCTAAGAACTTGTTCTGCAGAGGCGGGTGAGTGCCAGAGGCTCTGAGACAGCTGGAATCTCCAGTATGCGGGGCTGCGGATCACATGGATTTTGAGCTTACCTGAAGAAGGTGTACCTTCCTCTATCCCTGCTGTGTTGGCTAAGCCAGGAGGCCCACAGAGGAGCCCTAACCGTTTTTGCTTTTCACGCCCAATCTACTCTTGACCCACTGGGAGAGTTCGACCTTCCGTGCACCTTTGTTTGCCTGCGCACTTCCATTCTCTAACTCGTGTTCTTGAGAGGTAGACCTTCCCACCTCCTCTACTCCAGAGCAACCCTCTGCTCAGCCACTGCAACGGGACATCCCCTTTCAGTCCCTCCTGCCCCTCCCTGATCTGCCGTCCAGAGAGGAGAGTGTCGGATGCTATTTCCTTTGGGCAACATGACTCTCAGCTTCTCATACAAGCCGCTGGCTCTCAGCCTTGGCCACACACTGGAATTAGACAGGAAGTTTTAAATATCACCGATGACTGGGTGAGACCCAGAGGTTCTGATGTGACTGGCCTGGGGTGCAGCTTGAGCATCATAACATTTTAAAGCTCCCTGGGTGACTCCAGGGTCTAGGTCACTGTCCACCTCTGTCTGGATGCTGAAACAGGTTGTGCATGTTACTTGCTCAGTTGTGTCTGATTCTTTTCGACCTCAAGGACTGTAGCCCCCCAGGCTCCTCTCTCCATGGAATTCTCCAGGCAAGAATACTGGAGTGGGCTGCTATTCCCTTCTCCAAGGGATCTTCCTGATCCCGGAATTGAACCTAGATCTCCCTGAAAAAGGTTAGATTTCTTATTTACTTTGCAGAGATATTGGTAATGCAGGGTTAGACCTACCTGGGGGTGCAGGAGTCACGTCTGGAGCCCAGTCCCCTGCATCTGCATGCACTAAAAAAGATAGATTTAGGAAATCTGTGTTAAATTATATCAGGACAAGTGGTGGTTTTCCACAGGTCCCAAGCAGGCAGGTTTCCTGTTACACAAGCAAGAAAGGGAATGTTTGGTAAACAGCTCCAGACCTGAGAGGAGCTGCAGAAAAGACGCTCTGACAATTATGTGGCCCTGGAGTGTGTGTTCCCAAGAGAGCCCAGTTCTTGGCATTCTCTGTCAGGCTGGCTGAAGGGACACTTTCTGCCGGGTCACCAGCCCTGCTCTGCACACACCTTCCTCTATCCCTGAGCTGCTGAAAGATCAGAAAAAACTTGCACCTGGAAGAGAGAGACAGGTAGCTGAGCAGACGACGCCAGCATCCTCATGGTGACCACAGTTGGGGTCTGACCAGCTGGAACTTGGGTGCTGGCCAAGGTGGCTCTCACTCCCCGAACTCTGCAGGTTGTCCAGGAGGATGTCTCCAGAGCCCGGGCCGAAGTGGGCCTTTCCCGGGGCAGCGATGGCCTGACAGCACCCCAGCTGCCAGCACACTACCCCTGCTTCGTTCAGGTCCCACAGGTCGTCACACACAGTGCCCCAGGCTCCCTGCTGCCTCCCCAGGGCAAGATCTTACACATGCCTTTGGAATGTCAAATACATAAGGAATTCCCTCATTCAGAAACACCTTCCCCACGCCCCACCCCCCAGCCTTAAAATACAAACTGGAAGTTTCTACCTGAATTCCTAGCGACCTGAGTTACTGTGGCCCCACAACTGACAGATAAGTATTTTTTTGGGTGCAAACTGGACCTGGCTCTGGAACGATGAGCTATAGGGTCTATCCATTAAGGAGTCCCCAGGCGTCTAGTCAAGGTTATGGTTTTTCTAGTGGTCATGTATAGATGTGAGAGTTGGACTGTGAAGAAAGCTGAGTGCCAAAGAATTGATGCTTTTGAACTGTGGTGTTGGAGAAGACCCTTGAGAGTCCCTTGGACTGCAAGGAGATCCAACCAGTCCATTCTAAAGGAGATCAGTCCTGGGTGTTCACTGGAAGGACTGATGCTAAAGCTGAAACTCCAATACTTTGGCCACCTCATGCGAAGAGTTGAATCATTGGAAAAGACTCTGATGCTGGCAGAGATTGGGGGTAGGAGGAGAAGGGAACAACAGAGGATGAGATGGCTGGATGGCATCACCAACTTGATGTACATGAGTTTGAGTAAACTCCGGGAGTTGGTGATGGACAGGGAGGCCCGGCGTGCTGTGATTCATGGGGTCTCAAAGAGTCGGACACGACTAAGCGACTGAACTGAACTGAGGCCTCTAATGTGGTGAGTCTAGGGTTCAAAGGAGGCAAGATGTAAAGTGAGCCATCTGGCGGAGGGAGGAGGGTTCTTGGAAGTCAGCCTTTTGGAAGTCAGATCTTTCAGCACCCTGGACAGTAACAGGTCCAGGGCGGTGGGCTGTGACGGAGGCAGCCGTGGAGAGGAGCTGCCTGCCTATTCACATAGAGGCTGCACATGTGCTCACTCGCTCAGCCGTGGCTGACTCTTTGTGACCCCACGGCCTTTAGCCTGCCAGGCTCCTCTGTCCGTGGGATTTTCCAGGCAAGAATACTGGAGTGGGTTGCCATTTCCTTCTCCAGGGGATCTTCCTGACTCAGGGATGGAACCTGCATCTCCTGCATTGGCAGGTGGGTTCTTTACCACTAGTGCCACCTGGGAAGCCCATCACTGCTTTATTTCAATTGCCCATGAGACCTTCTTAGAGGAAAAAGCTAGCAGTGATACAGCAGGGCCTTTCTGGCTAATTGTAGGGGAGCTTTTAAAACTGAAGCCCATGTTTCTGCTAATTGGAGAATCCCTTAAATTAGAAAACTATTCTTTTTTTTTCAAGGCCAAAAGCCTACTTGAAGCTTCCTACCTGACTCTCTTCTGCCCTGGGGTATCGCATTGAACAGAGCATAAAAGCCAGTGTTGGTGATCATGGAATCACTTCGGAACACCACAGTCAGGATGTCAGAGGAGGAGAAAAACATCACAGCCGCTGAGGCACAGAACTTCCCCATGGAGAGTGAGGCGATCCTGGGGCCATCGAAGATTTCAACTGAGTCGTATGGGCATCCAAGGATATCTTCCAGTCTGGGGGAATCACAGTGGAGGCTTAGCAGCTGGTTAGGGCTTCCTAGATTTTTTTTTTAATTGCTTACTTAGGTTTATTTTTGTTTATTTTTTGGTTGGCTATGTGACATGCTGGATCTTAGTTCCCCCAATCAGGAATCAAATCTGTGTCCCCTGCAATGGAAGCAGATTGTTAACCACTGGATCACCAGGGAAGTCCCAGGGCTTCCTAGATCTTAAAGCTTGAAAAGTATGACACACACAGAATTAACTACTTGGATTATACTTTGAATTGCATATTAATACATAAAATATCAGTTAACCTTCTCAGATGCCTTATTAGCAAAACTTGTTTTATCTCTTTCTGAAGAACGTGTGAGGTTTGTGGCCGCAACTCAGTAATAGAAACTTAGAAATCATACTGATTTTAGCCAATCACAACTTACACAAAACCTCGGGAGATGGTCATCCCGACTGATCAGCATGTAACTGACATCACAGCCCAATTTTCCCAACTCTATTTCACAACATTCTTCATGCCCAAATTCTTGGGGAGGAAAAACTTGATTTTGAAATAAAAACAGTGTCAGCATGTGGAACAGTATTTGCACGTTGGTAATTATTCACAGGGATGTGTATGAGGGCTGATTGGTTGTTGTTGTTGTTCATGTTGTTGGCCCCACCACATGGCACATGGGATCTTATAGTTCCCCAGCCAGGGATCGGACCTGGGCCCCCTGCATTGGGAGCACAGAGTCTTAACCACTGGACCACCAGGGAAGTCCTGAGGGCTGATTTTGAAGAAATGGATAACTGATAACATGATAGGTATTAGAGGTGTGAGTTCAAGGTTCTCACCTCATTGTGGGCTGTATCCTTAAGGTTTCAATTGATAAAGATAAGACGTTTCTAGAATATTCTTTGTGATAGGGCGTGTCTGAGTCCATGGGCCGAGCAACAGTGGCGTGCATGTGAAAGGGGGATTTTCATAGCATTTCACAGTATTGCTGTGTTTGTTGCATGGTGTGTGTCATAGTCAACAGGGAGAAGGGCTCTGCACAGACTCTCCTTAGCATTGTACACTGGCGAAGAGCGGGGCCTTTGACATCCAATGGACCTAGAAGGTGGGCCTTTGGTGAATAACCTCTCTGAGTCTCAGCTTCTTCGTCTTTAACTGGGATGATAAGGACATCTTTATTAGGGCTATAGTGACGCTGTAATGTGACAAAGCATACAGAATACACAGCACAGAGCCTGAGCACACTAAAAATGTCAGCTTTTATTTTATGAACTGACACTAAAAGAATGGCAGTGACTTAGAAGAGTCTTTTTATGTCAGAGATGAAGCAATGACTCCATCTCACTTCACGTTAAGGCAACACATAGAGGATGCAGGGCTCATGGCTGGAGTAGCCACCTAATGCGTGTGTAGGTGAGGCCTCTTACTGCTTGCTTAAACTCAGATTAAGAAAAAGAAAGTCTAAGAGGATGAATACTGGTACCCAGTGTACAATGAGGGTAAAGCTGAAAAGGACAATTTTTTTAAAATAAATTAAAAAAAAACCCTCATAGTAATGTTAAGTCAAATACGTGAATTAAACCACTTATTGAATTTTTCAAGGCAATATTCTTATTTAGGTAGACTCTTCTTTTAAAGGGGGCTTCCCAGGTGGTGCTAGTGATAAGGAACCTGCCTGCCAATGCTGGAGACCTAAAAGACACGGGTCTGATCCCTGGGTTCAGAAGACCCCCTGGAGGAGGGCTTGGCAAACCATTCCAGTATCCTTGCCTGGAGAATCCCATGGACAGAGAAGCCTGGTGGGCTATAGTCCATGAGGTCACAAAGAATCAGACATGACTGAGGTGACTTAGCATGCACGCACTTCTTTTAAAGAGTTGTTTTCTTACTTCAGAGTTGGAATCATGAGTTCTATGCGGAACTTCTTATCCACGTGGATCTCCCACACACACTGGATGTCTGTTGGGTAGTTTTCCGGATACAGTGGGCTGGAAAATGAGCCAGAGAGACTAGAAATGACCCCTCCACAAGAGTTCCTTTCTCCTGAAACAGCAAGAAAAAGGATGTCAGGATATGTCCCCATGGCGTCACTTCTGTCATCCCACTAAGGACCTGGTGGAGTCAGGCTGGAGTCTGAATAAATAGATCTGTAGCCTAAGCATCTTCTGGGAAGGACAGCCTATTCAGTCTAATTGTGACGGGTCAGAATGCATTTGAGAAGGAAATGGCAACCCACTCCAGTATTCTTGCCTGGAGAATCCCAGGGACAGAGGAGCCTGGTGGGCTGCTGTCTATGGGGTCGCACAGGGTTGGACACGACTGAAGCGACTTAGCAGCAGCAGCCACAGAACACACTGATGCGAGAGCTCCCCACCCTCCTCCCTCTGTCATCCAATGGGGAAAATATTATCTCTGTCCTGTTGACTTTTCTAAAGCGGAAGGTCTCACTTGCTGGGAGACAGGTGGGGCTGATCGGCTTGAGGGTTTGGGAAAGAGAGGCAGAGACAGAGATGGAGCTGTACGTGGTGGGGAAGGGGTGACTTTGAGGATCTGAGGGTCTGAGGAACTGAAGACAAAGGCAACGGGGGTGGTGTGGACTGTTCTGGGAGGGTGTGACTGGGACCTCCCTTTAACTACTTTTTCACCAGTTTTTCTGGGTAGGCTGTCTTTCCTTCATCTCAATATCTACTCAGATTGGAGCTTATAGGTTTTAGACCTTTAAGAATTAAACAAGTGAAATCTAACTCTTCCATTCTGGTTGTCATATTAATATAACTATATTATTTAATATAATAAATTTATACATACACACACACAAACATATAAATTTGAAACAACACACCACATGAAAAAAGCAGGAAGCTTAGAATCATCAAATTATTTTAGAGGAAATTTGAAAGCATAACATTTTACTAATCTTGTACCCAAGCTATGAAGATGTTGAGCTTTCTTCTTTCTCCCCTGAGCACCTTGCAATCCTCCTGGAATCTCACAGATTCCTGGTCTTTCCCACATGGAGGGTGGGAAGTGGTGAGGGACACAGGCAGCCCAGGGAGCTAGTGTGGACTGCTGTTTGTAGGTTACAAATGTCAGACTGACACTGAAACCCCCTGGGACTGGGTTTCCCAAAGCCTCTACACATTACTTTGCCAACAAAGGTCCACCTAGTCAAGGCTATGGTTTTTCCAGTGATCATGTATGGAGGTGAGAATTGGAATATAAAGAAAGCTGAGCACTGAAGAATTGATGTTTTTGAACTGTGGTGTTGGAGAAGACTCTTGAGAGTCCCTTGGACTGCAAAGAGATCCAACCAGTCCATCCTAAGGGAGATCAGTCCTGGGTGTTCATTGGAAGGACTGATGTTGAAGCTGAAACTCCAATACTTTGGCCACCTGATGGGAAGAGCTGACTCATTTGAAAAGATCCTGAATGCTGGGAAAGATTGAAGGCAGGAGAAGGGGACGACAGAGGATGAGATGGCTGGATGGCATCACCGACTCAATGGACATGAGTTTGGGTAAGCTCTGGGAGTTGGTGATGGACAGGGAAGCTTGGTGTGCTGCAGTCCATGGGGTCGCAAAGAGTTGGACATGACTGAGCGACTGAACTGAACTGAACTACACATGGCGGGTGGTGATGGGCTGGTACCCGTCGCGGGCGCCTATTACAGGACTGTGCCTGTAGGAGGCGGGCTGAGATGGGCAGATAGACTGAGCCACATTTTCTTCGAGTCCCTTGTCTCCCTCCTGCCTACTCTGATCTGGGCAGATCCACAGGGCCCTTCCCACCTGCTGCTTTGGTTAAAAAGTCAGCATTTCCAGGCATTGGCCATGCTAACGCCACACCCCTCAGCGAGGTAGGGGCAGGGCAGGTGAGAACAGAGGGGATCCTCAGGCTGAGTCCTGGCCGCCCCACCTTGTGGGAGGGGCTGTGGCGGGTGTAGCTTGGGCAGCAGAGGCAGCCCCTCACCCCCACTAAGCCTGCCTTTGTGCCCCGTCCAGGGCACACCGCCTAGCATTTCCTCTGATGGTTCTTTTGGAATGGAGTTACTATGTCAGTTTAAAACAAGCAACTACCTGTTACATGATCCTGAGACGCTGTGGAAAGACCTAGAAGGGGGAAAAAAAGGGGGGATAATGCTGACATCAGGAGAATTAGTCTCATCTACAAGTTAGTAAAATGTAAAGGGTTTCCTTAGAGATGTCCATGTACTTAGGGTAAATGGAGAAAAGCGTGAAGGTGCTGACGGAATGTTCTCTACGGTCCTGGGGCAGGCCAAAGAAGGCTGCAGCTTCTCCAACATGCCTCTGGTCACGGGGTGGGGTCTGGTCCCCTCCCTGGAGCCTGGGTTGTCCCTGTGGAAGCTCTGGCCAGCAGAATATGGCAGAAGCTGTGCTGTGCCTTAAGAGACTGGCAGCTTGCACTTCCTGTCTCTGGAAACACGGGCTTGCTCATGGCACCCTGAGCCAGCCTGAGCCACTCTGTAAGAAGTCTGATTCCCCTGCTGGAGAGGCCCTGCAAAGGGGCCCTGAGACCACCTGGAGAGGAAGCAGGCCCTTGGCTGAGCTCCCACCAGGACCCCAGGCATGGGAGTGCATCTGTTCTGGACTCTCCAGACCAGCCACTGGGTGGATCTGCTCTACACTGCGTGGAGCAGAAGGCTCTCCCAGCCAAGCCCTACCCCAATTCCTGACCCACCAAACCATGGCCTATAATTCAGTGGTTGCTGCTTTGAACCACTACATTTTAGAGCAGCAAGAGAGAGCCAGATGGCTCCTTTCATGCAATATGGTGGCAGTGGTTTAGACACTAAGTTGTGTCTGACTCTTGCAACCCCATGGACTGTAGCCCACCAGGCTCCTTCATCCATGGGATTTTCCAGGCAAGAATACTGGAGTGGGTTGCCATTTCCTTCTCCAGGGGATCTTCCTGACCTAGGGATCGAACCTGAGTCTCCTGTATTGCAAGCAGATTCTTTACCGCTGAGCCCTCTTTCATGCAATATGGTCTTCCCCATTTCACCATCATCTATGTAATTTTCAGTTTAGCTGAATTACATAAATGGGAAAACTATAGATGAGGCTTAATTTGAATATCCACTGCTCTTGACCCCAGCGCTGGCCCTTTAACTTTGGATGGCCTTTCTCCCCTCACTCACGACCCCAACACACAAAGCTGGTCTCCCTCCAGGAATACTCAGAACACATTCAGGTCTTCTTCAGGCGGATGACCGAGTCAGATGCTCCTGCTAATGACATGTGCCCTGCAGTGTTTTCTGAGGCTGTGTGCGGACAGGATTCAAAGGGTGAGAGGTGGGGCTTAAAAGTCCAGTTTTATTACTTTCTAACTGAGTTATCCTGGGAAGGATTCTTGATCTCCCCAATCCTCAATTGTGGGGATTAAATAAACGAGTTTATTCAGAAACCCGAGCATCAGGCCCGCTGCTATGTAGATGCTCAGGAATGTCTGTTGCAATGAAACAAGACACCTTTTCGCTACCTTCAGCATCATTTCAGAATCATCACATCAAGTGGTGTCTGACTTTCCCAATCTTCAGTTTTTATTATAGAAGAATATTATTCAATCATTAACTTAAAAAACTGTTTGAAAACAAGCAAAAGATTCCCAATATGTACTTTGGGGTCAGACTGATTAGTATCAAAGCTTAGTCCCCACATTAACTTGTTGAGTGATTCTAGGAAAGTCACTTAACCTCTCTGCATCTCAAATTACTCTTTCTGTAAAAGAATATTTAAAATGCCTTTTTGCAGGTTTCCCCAGTGGCTCAGATGGTTAAGAATCCGCCTGCAATACAGGAGAATTGGGTTCAGTCCCTGGGTCAGGAAGATCCTCTGCAGAAGGGAATGGCTACCCATTCCAGTATTCTTGCCTGGAGAATTCCATGGACAGAGGAGCCTGATGGGCTACAGTCCATAGGGCTGCAAAGAGTCAGACATGACTGTGAGATTAACAGTTTCACTTCCTGAAGATTAAAGTAGTAGCCTGAGCTAAACGTCTCCCATGTTTTGTGTTAGTTTTTGCCTGGCCTTTGTGTAGTTGGGGCCAATGAATGGATGCAAAATATTAGACTGGTGGACTGAGCGACTTCACTTTGACTTTTCACTTTCATGCATTGGAGAAGGAAATGGCAACCCACTCCAGTGTTCTTGCCTGGAGAATCTCAGGGATGGCGGAGCCTGGTGGGCTGCCATCTGTCGGGTCACACAGAGTCAGACATGACTGAAGCGGCTTAGCTTAGCAAGAGCCTTGACACCTGTGGTTCAAGTTCAATGGCTACATCTTGGTACATTACTAATTTTCTGTATCTCAGTTTACCTATCTGAAAAATGGGAATAATCAAATAACTTACTTTAAGAGGTTATTGTGCAGATTAAATAAGTTACTTAGGTATAAGGCCCCAAAACAGGGCCTGAAAGCATTTATAAGTATTCAATGTTATTATTATTATAAAGTTGCCTGAACAACAAAAAAAATATGGACATACCTGGAGGTGTGGGAGGAGGCAGGTCTTTTGAATCTGAATGCACAAAAAAAGACAACAGGTCACTCTCTTTAGTGAATCCAAAGTTTGGGGGAGGTAGGGTAACAAAGGGGCAGGTGGGGATGAAGTGGGGAGGACCCTGGTCTTTTTGGGCCCAGGACTTAAGAGTGCTGCTCCTGGGTCATTCCAATCCTCCTCTTGGCCTCGGAGGGTTGGGTAGAGCATCTGGGTCAACTCTGCCCCTTCCCTGGTCACCGGGGCTGGATTACCCGTGGCCCCTCTTATGCAGGATCACCCGGATCATCTGTTAAAATGCAGATTCCAGCGTCCCTTCCCAAACCTAGTTGCTCACAATCTCTAGGGGTGGGGTGGGGTGGGGTCCAGGATTCAGCTAGGTGGGGCTGTGGGGTGCCAGTTGACACTAACATTCAAGGCCTGCCATGTGCAACCAGGGGCTGCCCAGGGCAGGGCGTGTGCCTGAGCCCAGCGCCTGGCACACAGTGGGCACTCGTGGATTGGCTGACAACAGAATGAGCAGATGGATGGCTGGATGGGTGGTTGAGAAATTCCACCTGGGATGCATAGTTTCACAGTGTCTTCAACCATAACCTCTGAAATTATAGCCCGAGAGGGGAGAGGCTACCTGAGCAGATGACCCCAGCGTCCTCGTGGTGGCCGCAGTTGTGCTCCGACCAGCCCGAGTGGGCACACTGGCCCAGGTAGCGCTCCGCCCCGGCACACTGCAGGTTGTCCAGGAAGATGTCTCCAGAGCCCGGGCCGAAGTGGGCCTTCCCGAGGGCGGACACGGCCTGACCGCACCCCAGCTGCCGGCACACGACCTCAGCTTCGTTCAGGTCCCACAGGTCGTCGCACACGGTGCCCCAGGCCCCCCGGTGCAGGACCTCCACGCGTCCTGAGCACCGTCCTGAGCCGCCCACCAGCCGCAGCTCCGGCCAGTCCCCTGCAGACGGAGGGGCCTGTGAGTCCCCAGGAGACCCCCGGAGGCCCACCGGCCCCAGGCCTCGGAGGCCGGTGGGACGAGCCGGTGTGCAGGGACGCTCCCCGTCTTGACCCCTGGGGCCTGTCCCTCCTGTCTCTCATGTGTGTCTGAGTTGCATGCAGACTGTGGGGCCTTCAGTCAGTGTAATGTCATTTCAACAGTGTTCGAAGTGAAACTGACTGCCTTTCATGTTAAGCTCTGATGATACAGATGCAAATCAAAGAGGTATCTCTCCTGCCTCAGGAAGCCTGCAGTCTATTTGTTAGTTAAACACAGACACAAGTGTACTGCTTTCTCACACCAGTACAAGGCCGTGAAATAAAGAACAAGATGTGCTCAAGAGAGGGATGGGGTGTGGCTGCAAGACTCCTCTTAAAACACTGAGAAGGACCCGGTCAAGGACAGACTCAGGGAAATGCCTTTGAGCAAGGGGAAAGCTTTTGCCAAAAGACCCTGAAGTGCCATTTCACACCTGCACGTATGTGTCTCTAACCCACACACATAGAGACATCATCACCTGTAACGATATCAAAAGGAGTAATTCCAAATAACACTTTTAAATGGCATCTTAAAGCCATGAAAATATCAGCAGTTTAGACAAAGAATGAACTGAGCCCAGCAATAAATCACAAAGACCTGATATTCAAGTCCCATAAAAAAAAAGGCGTGACCTACCTGAGCTGTAGGATGAGTCTCCTGCCTCTGTTTACGTAGAGAAAAAATATGTCAGTCTTTTTCTGAAATCCTGACTTTTACAACCAACAGCAAAGATTTTCCTTACATCCTTATAAATGATTATTCATCTGATATGGGAAAAATGAGTCCCTGTAAATATCACAGTATTGGGAGAAACAGATTCAGCTATAGACATAGGAGGTTTCTTGCTGGTTGTGGGTTGGTTACTGTGTTATGAGAAAATGGTCAGATGGATGCACACACTTGGGATGATATGACCTAGACTCCTGATTTTGAGGCAGATGAGTTTCACATTGGGGGCATCTCATGGTAGCTCAGATGGTAAAGAATCTGCCTTCAGTTCAGGAGACATGGGTTCAATCCAGGGGTCGGGAAGATCCCCTGCAGAAGCGAATGGCAACCCACTCCAGTATTCTTGCCTAGAGAATCCCACGGACAGAGGAGCCTGGCGGGCTAGAGTCCACAGGATCACAAAGAGTCGAACACAGCTGAACACCTAACACTCCACACTTCAGATTTGGACAGTCGTTCCCCAGAACATTGAACCTTAGGAATAAAAACACCCCATGAGGCTATGACTGGGTTGGACGTGCCACAGATAATAAGATATCTCCAAGTAAGCAGATGGGTGAGTGAACGCTCCAGTAAACAAGACAGTGTTTTAAAATATGTGCCTCCTGGGACTTGCCTGGTGGTCCAGTGGCTAAGACTCCATGCTCCCAGCGCAAGGGGCCAGGTTCAATCTTTAGCCAGGAAACTAGATCCCACATTCTGCAACTGAGAGTTTGCATGCCATGTCTAAAGATCCAGCACACTCCAAGGAAGACCTCAGACCCCTAGTGCCACGACTAAGACCTGGCACAGCCAAACAAATACAAATAATTTAAAAAAAGATGCGCCCCCAGTTAAACCACCTGATGCAAAGAGCTGACTCACTGGAAGAGACCCTGCTGCTGGGGAAGATTGAAGGCAAAAAGAGAAGAGGGCGGCAGAGGATGAGATGGTTAGATAGCACTACTGACTCAGTGGACATGAATTCGGGAGAGTGAAGGACAGGGAAGCCTGGCGTGCTGCAGTCCATGGGGCTGCAAAGAATCGAACACGACTTAGTGACGGAAGGACAACGACCAGTTAAAAGTCCCGGCATCAGCTCCGTCTCACATGGCATGTCTATGAACAAGTGCTCTTTCACGTGCTAGTTACCAAATCTCTCGAATCACACCGGGTATTACAGCTGCTAGTTTACAGAGATATCTCGGTATTGGAAAGGGCTATTATTAGACCTTCCAGAGGTGATTAACTCACTTCTAACTGTTCACACCTAAAGATATATATATATATGTATTTAATGTGGACCATTTTGAAAGTCTTTATTGAATTTGTTACAATATTGCTTCTGTTTTATGTTTTGGTTTTTTGGCCACAAGGCACATGGGATCAGAGCTCCCTCACTAGGGATTGACCCCTCACTGTTTGCCCTGGAAGGTGAAGTCTTAACCACTAGACCACTGTGGAAGTCTCTATCCCAAAGTACTTTGAAAAGCTGTCGCAAGGCAATTAAAATCAGCCATTTTAGTTGACTGATTCTCTGGTGTTAGATGCTGAGTGAGGAAAATGGTAGTAAAAACTGCCCAAAATGCAGCCCTTTGTCAGGTACTGATACTCTGCAGGTGCTATCCAAAAGACAGCTTGAAGGAGCCCTTTCAGCAATCTTGCCAGAAAGCAAGCAGTCTCCTCATTTTACAGATGAAGAAACTGAGGCTCCAAGAACTTAAAAGCTGCTCAGATGCTGTCTGAGTGTCATCACCAGCTCGGAGATCCAGACTGAAGTTTGCCCAGCTCTGCAATCTTCCTTAGATTTACTACACTGGCTGCCCCTTTAAACAAAGACCTTTACAAATACTCCTAAAAATCCCCATAATCAATCATGGTTTTTTCGTATGTCTGTACGCGTAAGGCACACATTCCTTTGGTAATTCTTACTCTCAAATTAGAAAATTTTAAGATTTTATTCTGGAAATCAGTTAAAATCTTATCTGTTCAATCAACTTAGAAGGGATAAGTGAAGTGAAGTGAAGTGAGAGTCGCTTAGTTGTGTCCACCTCTTTGCGAACCCCATGGACTATATAGTCCATGGAATTCTCCAGGCCAGAATACTGGAGTGAGTAGCCATTCCCTTCTCCAGGGTGTCTTCCCAAGCCACGGATCCAACCCAGGTCTCCCACATTGCAGGTGGATTCTGTACCAGCTGAGCCACAGGGAACCCCTTAGGGATAAAGCAAACATCACATGCTACATGTTTGAGGATCCTGTCTTCAACCCTGGTGGTGGCGGTTTAGTCTCTAAGTCCTGTCCAACTCTTGCAACCCCACAGACTGTGGCCTCCAGGTCCATGGGATTTCCCAGGCAGGCATACTGGAGTGGGTTGCTGGCTCCTTCTCCAGGAGACCTTCCCGAGCCAGGGACTGAACCTGCATCTCGTGCTCGGCAGGCAGGTTCTTCAGCGCAGAGCCACCAGGGAAGCCCGTCGTCGCCCCTGGCTGACTCTGAATTCCAGCAGGGTGGTCCTGAGGCACTTGGGAGGTGACCGGCGGGAGGAGGAGAGCTACCTGAGCAGATGACCCCAGCGTCCTCGTGGTGGCCGCAGTTGTGCTCCGACCAGCCCGAGTGGGCACACTGGCCCAGGTAGCGCTCTGCCCCGGCACACTGCAGGTTGTCCAGGAAGATGTCTCCAGAGCCTGGGCCAAAGTGGGCCTTCCCGAGGGCGGACACGGCCCGACCGCACCCCAGCTGCCGGCACACGACCTCGGCTTCGTTCAGGTCCCACAGGTCGTCGCACACAGTGCCCCAGGCCCCCTGGTGCAGGACCTCCACGCGTCCTGAGCACCGTCCTGAGCCGCCCACCAGCCGCAGCTCCGGCCAGTCCCCTGCAGACAGAGACCAGGTGAGCATAGCCTCCTGGGCGCATGCTCACTCCTCTGGGGCTAGCTGAGCTCCTCACCCCACACCACTGCTTGGGATGGAGAACTCAATAAAAGGTCAGTCAACTAGTCACGAAAGTAAAAAACAAAACTGTCACTAAAGTGACAGTAAAGTCGCTAAAACTGTCAAAACAACATTTAGCCTAAAACATGCATTAAATGAACATCTATTGGGCCAGAGCTATATGCCAACCTGTGTTGGCTAAGTGCAGAAAAGCAGAATAACTTGCACAGTGATTTGTGATTTTCTCAAGTGCTTTTGTGTGTGTATATGTGTTTGTGTGTCCACCTACAACTTCATAGTAACTCAGGAAGATACGCCAGTTTTATCTCTGAGGACACTGATAGCAAAGTGCACGCGTGTGTGCTAAGTTGCTTCAGTCGTGTCCAGCTCTTTGTGACACCATGAACTACAGCCTGTCCGGCTTCTCTGTCCATGAGATTTTCCAGATGAGGAGACTGGAGTGGGTTGCCGTTTCCTTCTCCAGGGGATCCTCCTGATCCAGAGATCGAACTTGCATCTCCTACGGCTCCTGCATTGCAGGCAGATTCTTTACTGGTGAGCCTCTGGGGAAGCCCCAAGAGGCAAAGTGACTTAGCTTAAATCCCATGTCTGGTCAGTAGCTGATCTCAACTCATTTCTCCTGATTCCAAAGTTCACTATTTTTCTTCTCTCTGCTCTTCTAGCTCACTGCCCCTGGAATGCCTCGGGCACCCTACTCACTTGGAACAAGTCTATTAGTGATACAGGCGTGAGGTTAACAATGAGCAGGACAAGCCGTAAAAAGAAAAGGCAGAAACCCACTGGAGGGTGCTTATAAGTTGCTCGGCCTTTGATGACTCCAAAAGGTGCTGAGAAAATGAATTTTGCTCATCCTAGGATCCTAGAGCCAAAAGATCCCAAGAACTTGAATGGCCCTGAAAAGTCTGCACAGGGCCAGCGGGCAAATATTTGCAAGTAGACGGACCACTTGCAGTCGGTCCAGCCTCTGCCTACGAAGCAGCTACAGATGCAGACGTAAACCCAGCTACCCAGAGGCAAGGACAATGCGTGCGCTCCATGGCTTACCTGGTCTTGCTGTTACCACTCTGGGTGTTGCTGTTGGGATTGCTGTGGATACAAGAAGATACCCTTGAGTAAAACGGGAGGATTCAGACAAGTCTGAGTTCAGTCTCCACTAAATGCCAAAATTCTGGCCGATTCATTTTTCCTATCGTACATATACTCTGTGACCTCCGGAGTCAAATTCTCCTTACAGGTGAGTCTCGATATTGGCAGGGCTGTGAGATCCAGCGGAAGTAATACTTCCTCCTCTGCCCAGCCATGGAAATTTGGCATTTACACTGTGCCATTTTGTGTTAAAATACATTCACCATCAGTGCTCTTCTGGGGAAAACAGCTCTTTCTTCTGCAAGCTTCTGCTTTAGGTTTTTGTTATTAACTTTCCCTGCATGTGGTGTGTCTGATTAGATGCCTTTCATTGTCTTTGATAAAAGCAAGGAATTAAGGAAATCAAATGGATAATTTATCAATATACAGTACCCAATGGTTAATGTGTATAACTTAGTTCTACTGTCTTCATACTTGTGTAACTTGTATAGACAGACTCTCTCAAATAAGGTGGATTTACCAAGGAGATTAGGAAACATATATAAGAGAGGTCAGACTATGACAGTAAAAACACCAGGAGCGGGGACAAGAGAATAAACATGAACATGGAATGAAGATTAAATAATGCCAGTAAAGGTGACTCACTGATTAGATGTGGGGTCTGTGAAACAGCTTCTGCAAATACAAGAGGATCATCATCAGCAATTGTTAAACGCCAATCCCAGCGACTTCCCCTGGCCCACCTTGTGCCCTAGAGTACCTCCTTTGTGTTTAACAGCAAGTTCCCTGAGCTCGCTCAGTGAGTCCCCCTGGCACTTGCTAAGATTACAGAGATTTATGAGCAGCTTCCTGGATACAGAGGATGCTAGAACTCTTCACCAGTTCAGACTGTTTGCTCTTTGTGGTAAACAGTACAGGACCCATTGCTGCATGTCCTTGGGACAACTCCTCTGTCCATGGGATTCTCCAGGCAAGAATACTGGAGCGAGTGGCCATGCCCTTCTCCAGGGGATCTTCCCGACCCAGGGATTGAACTTGCAACTCTTACATCTTCTGCATTGGCAGGCAGGTTCTTTACCACTAACGCCACTGTGCTTTATTTGTCCTTGAATTATGCCATGTGTTCGTCTTGAATTCCTTCTAGGTTGTACACGAGACTCCCTTAGGCTGGGGTCACGCCTTCTTCTGTAGACACCCACCTAGTACTCACAGTAACTTCAGCAGAGGCTTCCTAGTGGGCTGCCTGCCATCAGATGGTTACATGAGAAAGAACAGCCCGTGATGAGGCTGCCAATTAGTAAACATTTATCACGTGCATCACTGTGCAGAGGGCTCTACTTGCGTCTTTTCCGGGAACGCTCACACAAGCCTAAGAAGTAAGGCTCCCTTCTCCCCATTACACAGGGACAGGACCGAGGCATGGAGAGGCTGAGTCTCTCACCCGAAATCCCAGAGTCCCCAGGCAGGCAGCCCAGCTCCAGATCGCGTTCCCTTAACCACCCTTTCTTACCTTTGGCTTCGGAGTAATAATACGCGGCGAAGTTCTTTCCTATGTTGTTGTACCTTCGGTAGTACACGAGCGTCAGTGAGCTGGAGGACGACGAGTAGGTGAGATAGGTTCCAGAGCAGGTCTTCCCCAGGGACTTTGCTGAGGATGGAGGGCCGTCCAGGACTTCAAAATACTCGTTGGTGCAGTCTAGGCTGGGGAAGCAAGCACCGTGGGAGCTTCAGCCTCCCCCTCAGCAGATCTCAGAGGTCTGCTGTGAGGCAGACTGTTCTGCTGCTGTCAAGAGGCAAGATTAAAAAGCAGTCATCATTTGAACATTGTGTGTGTGTGCGTGTGTGTGTGTGTGTGTGTGCGCGCGTGTGTGTGTGTGAAGTCCCTCAGTCATGTCCAACTCTTTGGCACCCCACGGACTGTAGCCTGCCAGGCTTTTGTGTCCACGGAATTCTCCAGGCAAGAATACTGGAGTGGGTGGCCATTCCCTTTTCCAGGGAATCTTTCTGACCCAGGGATCAACCCGGGTCTTCTGCGCTGCAGGCAGATTCTTTATTGCCTGAGCCACCAGGGTGGGCCCAAACATAGTAGGTTCCTTTTACCCCATTTTTTTTGAGAGCCATTACCTTTGGGAATGGGATTTTAACTAGAAGAGGGAGAGAAGCCTGGAATCGTAGGTGCAACCCTGATGAGGCCTGGAGCACCCTGAGGCCACAGGTACCTTGAAACCTGGGCCCAAGGGCAGGGCCAGCCAATGGGCAGCCACTAGGACGTGGCTCCAGGGTCCAAACAACCTGCGTCCAGGCTTTCAGCAGCCGACCTGCCTGAGAGGGAGGTGCACTACCAAATCGGCTCAGCCAGCTTTGTGGAAGGCATCTGATTTTGTTGTTCCTTATTGTGAAGTTTTGTACAGAACACGGGAATCAGAAAACCATTTTCACATCTCAGCCTGATGAGATGTCTGTTCCAAGTCATATTTGATGAAGCAAAAGTCAAGAGCAATAAATAATTTTTTTCTGAAGGTTAGTTTCCATAAAACATTCACCTCTGAATGATATCAACCTTGACAGTTTACAATATTAAAACTTAAATTTTCCTGTTTTATTAGGTCTGAGGGTTCCATGGAATCTGTATCCTCAACCAGCAAGCTGAAATACATACACACATACTATCAAGCTCTCTCTCTCACACCCCATCACACACACACATACACACACACACACACACACCCCTATATAAAGTATACAAGGTGAATTTCATTTTAACTACAAATTCATGGGCACAAAAATCAATCATATTTCTAACAAACATGTAGAAACCAAAATTATAAAACAATATTATCTACAATCACTCCAAAAAGAAAAAAGAAACACCAACATACACATTTAACAACACATATACAAGACCTGCTTGCTAAAAATGATTTTTGCTAAAAAATTAATGGATATCACCTGATGCAAAAAGCAAACTCATTAGAAAAGACCCTGATGCTGGGAAAGACTGAAGGCAGGAGAAGAAGGGGATGACAGAGGATGAGATGGCTGGATGGCCTCACCAACTCAGTGGACATGAGTTTGAGCAAGCTCCAGGAGTTGGTGACAGACAGGGAAGCCTGCAGTCCATGGGATCAAAAAGAGACAGACGTAATTGAACAAAAACAGCAAAAATACAAAAAAATCACAGCAAATGCTGGCTAGGATATGGAGAAATTATATCTGTCATATGTTGTTGGAAGGAATGCAAAATGGCAGTCACTCCGGAAAATAGTTTGACATGTTCTTTAATGTACATACTACACGACTTAGCAATTGATTCTGAATCATCAATCCCAGAGAAATGAAAACTTAAATTCATGCAAAAACCTGTGTATGAATGCTCATAGAAGCTTTACATATAATACAGGGGCTGGGAACAGCCTGAACATCCTTCACTGGAAGAAATGGTTATACAAACTCTGGTTTCCACACAATGGAACCCTTCTCAGCAAATGACAAGAAACAAACTCTTGATACAGACAACAGCCTGGATGGAGCTCAAGGGCTTTAAGCAGAGTGAGAAAAGTGAATCTCAAAAGAATACTGAATGACTCCATAGATTGAAGGGTCTCAAAATGACAAAACTACATAGAACTGGAGAATAGTTTGGTGGCTGCCAGGGGACAGAGGGTGGGGTGGCTGTAAACACGCAGGACAAAGTAGCTACCCCCTTGTGGTCGGCGAACACACTCTCTGCTTCAGATCAAGTGTCCCTGATCTCCGACACCCAATGCTTAATGATCTGACGTGGAGTTATATAATAATAAAAATAAAGTACACAATAAATAAAATGCATGTGGATCATCCTGAAACCATCCCACGCCATCTGTGGAAAAATTGTCTTCTATGAAGCTGGTCCCTCATGCTCAGAAGGTAGGGGATTGCTGTTCTAGATTGTAGTGGTGGTTTCATGGACCTACGCATCCGTGCGTGTGTGCTGCGTCACTTTAGCTGTGTCTGACGCTTGGCGACACTGTGGAATGTAGCCCTCCAGGCTCCTCTGTCTATGGGATTCTCCAGGCAAAAATACTGCAGTGGCTTGCCATACCGTCCTCCAGGGGATCTTCCCGACTCAGGGGTCAAACCCACGTCTCCTGAGATTCCTGCACTGCCGGCAGATTCTTTCCTGCTGAGCCACTGGGGAAACCCAGAGGACCCAGACAGGGACATACATGGGATAGAATTGCACAGAACTACACACACACACGTGCAAGGGAAAAATGGTGAAAACTGAGTAAGTCTATATTCCAGCTAACAGCATTATACTAATATCAGATTTGTGTTTTTGATACTATTCTACAGTTATATAAGATGTCACCAATGGAGAAAGAAGAGTGAAGTGGACATGGGACTCTGTGCTGTTTTTGTAGCTTCTGATGTGTCAGTTCAGTTCAGTCGCTCAGTCGAGTCCGACTCTTTGCGACCCCATGAATCGCAGCATGCCAGGCCTCCCTGTCCATCACCAACTCCCGGAGTTTACCCAAACTCATGTGCATCGAGTCGGTGATGCCATCCAGCCATCTCATCCTCTGTGGTCCCCTTCTCTTCCTGCCCCCAATCCCTCCCAGCATCAGGGTCTTTTCCAATGAGTCAACTCTTTGCATGAGGTGGCCAAAGTATTGGAGTTTCAGCCTCAGCATCAGTCCTTCCAATGAACACCCAGCATCAGTCCTTCCAATAAACACCCAGGAGTGGTCTCCTTTAGGATGGACTGGTTGGATCTTCTTGCAGCCCAAGGGACTCTCAAGAGTCTTCTCCAACAGTCAGTTCAAAATAGAAACTTAAAAAGAAAGGCTCTTTTAATTACAGGAATCAACCAAAGAAATAAATGCCTGGAATCTTACACCACACGGTGCAGTTAAGGAAAGTCCTTCTGACTTACTTAACGTATGGAAACGCCAGTCGTATGTGGTCAGATGCGTTGGCTCTGATTTCCCACACACACGTTATGTTGTCATGCATTTCGTTTCGAGGGGGATTCCTGATCGCTCCAGATGAGTTAGTAATGATTCTGCCACACTGAGATTTTCCTAAAAGCAGAGAGAGATTTCAGAATTTCAGTTTTTTTCCATTGTTCAGTTCACTATAGTTGACATTCTTTTTTCTTTCATTTTTTTCCCCCTCGAAAGGTTTCATGGGTCATTGTTTTGTTGGGTACATCGTAGGATGTAGCAGAGGTATAGACTAGTCTAAAATTTCTTGTAAACTTAGGAATTAGGACATGCCATCAGGTCTGAAGTTTGCAGTATCTCTCGATCTCTAGAGGATTTTGCTGCTGACATGCGCTTTCTGGGTAGGGCAGTTATCCAGAACCAGCTTGAACCTTTCCCTCGCTTACTTCCCAGTGCTGGAAACGGAGTGGGACTCTAGGTCCTTGCCTGCCCATCCCCCATGACCTCCACCTGCCTTTTGTCTGCGGAAAAGCTTTAACCAAAGACTAAGTTTAATCAGAGAAGGGAGAACTTGCAGAGACAAAGGAGAACAGTCAAAGGAGACCAAATAATAACAATGCAGTCAATAAGCAAAGTCAGAGACCTTTAGTTCCTCCTCAAGGGGTGTAGGTAAGATTCTGAGCCCTATCCTGGGAGCTGTCTTGCAGATACTGAAACCCTCACCAGGTGGAGAGGTTTACTATGTGATGAGCAGAGTGTGCCCATGACAGAAGCTGCCGCAATTCTGAGAACTGGCCTCAGAGGAAACGGAAACAAACTGACCCCAAAACTGAAAATTAACTGTACCTAATTAATTTGTCCAGTTCATCTAGTCAAGGCTATGGTTTTTTCCAGTGGTCATGTATGGATGTGAGAATTGGACTTTAAAGAAAGCTTAGCGCCAAAGAATTGATGCTTTTGAACTGTGGTGCTGGAGAAGACTCTTGAGAGTCCCTTGGACTGCAAGGAGATCCAACTAGTCCATCCTAAAGGAGATCAGTCCTGGGTGTTCATTGGAAGGAGTGATGTTGAAGCTGAAACTTCAATACTTTGGCCACCTGATGCGAAGAGCTGACTTATTGGAAAAGACCCTGATGCTGGGAAAGATTGAAAGTGCGAGAAGGGGATGACAGAGGATGAGATGGTTGGATGGCATCACTGACTCAATGGACATGAATTGAGTAAACTCCAGGAGTTGGTGATGGACAGGGAGGCCTGGAGAGCTGCAGTCGATGGGGTCACAAAGAGTCGGACACGACTGAGCGACTGAACTGAACTGAATTAATTTATAACTGTATCAAGATGACGCTGGTCAGAGCTGACTGTGTTGCTTCTGCATGTAGCCCCCTCCCTCAGCCTATAAAAGCTCTTGCCCCCTGAATGTCGGGGAAAAGGGAGTCAGCCTTTGGACAGGTGCCACTCCCCCAGCCCCCGACTGCTGGCATCCAAGATAAGGCAAACTTTCCGTTCCACCAACTTTGTCTTTCTTGGCTTTTGAGCAGTGAGCAGCCAGACCCCAGTTTCGGTTACACTGCGTCCTATATCCTATAGCTTTGATTTTTATCATGTCATCATTAATAATGAATAAACTACTTTATTTTCAGAATTAAAATCAAGCTCATGTGGCGCTTCTATATATGAAGATGGCAGTGTTCTACACACTAGCACTTGTAATTTATTAAAATTAGACCACTGAAAATCCACTAAATGCAAAGAAGTTGCCCTGAGTCATCCAGACTCTCCAACACTGACTTGTTCTGTGTCCATCTGTCCATCCACCTGTCCATTTGATTCTCTGCCTGCTTGTCTGTTTGTCTATCCATCTGTCCAATATTTAGTTCAAAATGCCAGGTGACAGCTGCAGCCACAGCTTTCTCCATCGCATCACCTGGTTGTGTAAGAAGTGGACCTACACTCAGCTGGCTCCTCCCTGGAGGGACCAGCCAGGCCCTCCAGGCATCACGTTACTCTAGCCCCTCAACTCCAAGCGGCGCTAAGAAAAGCTTGTCCTCAGCTTCTGGAAGCCCAGGAAACTGGCCAAAGCAGAGAAACCAAAAAAGGAAGATGAGAAAGAGGACAGAGAAGGACACAGAGAGTCAGAGAAGGAGGGAGGGCAGAGAAGGTGCCCACTGTGGTGAAAGCCCTCTAAAATGACGCCCTGGGGTAGTGCCCTGGCAACGTGGCTGTGCTGATGGCCCCGTGTCTGTCCGGCACATGTGGCGTCCATGCTGGGAGACCGGAAGGCTGGCCACACTTGATCATTTGGATTATCTTCTTGGACTAATAGAAATGGAACTGGAGCCATAAATTCATTGACCTTCATTATTGGACAAGTCACTCAGAATGCAGGGTCAGAGGGGTGACTTAGACAGGGCAGTAGTATTTTGCTCAATTTCCTCGAAAAATCACTTTAGGGCCTGAGCTAGGTGACGACGATCAGGGCAGCCAAGGACAACCTGGTCTCACCTGCAGCCTCCGTCTCCGCCATGACATCCAAAGGGGGACCTGTCAAACACAAAGGACGTCATCAAACACAATGGGGCCGTCGGCTGGCACCAAAGGTGACACACCCCACAGGGAGCCGCCAAGGAGCCGGGAAGAGACACATCGTCAGGGCCCCTCCCGGAGCTCCTGAGCCAGTCTCTGGGGGTGAAGCAGAGCATGCAGGGGGCGGTCACGTGCAGGAGGGCAGACGCACTGATCCAGATCTTCGGACTTGGATGCATTCATTCTCTTGTCATGTTATCCTAGCTCTTTATCTCCAAGAGGCTCTAAGAAAAGTTTAATGGAGCTTCTGAAAGCCCAAGATACCAGCAAGAGGAGAGGAACAAAACAAAACAAAACAAAGAAAGGAAGATGAAAAAGGACAGAGAAGGATACAGAGAATCAGAGAATGTAAATGAGATATTTTAAAATTTGGGAATTTAAGAAAACTAAAGATGGGACATTCTGGCTCTTGTAGCCAATTTCTGTGACCCCAGTGTGGGGAGTTATGAGGCTTCAATGCAAGTACAGGAAGAGGCACTGACTGACCACTTCCTTTGACCTGTGCTGCTCAGAGACGGTGGGTCAGTGAGCACTGCAATTAGAGGTCACTGTGGCTAAGGTCACTGTGCTTCCTTCCTGTCCCCCATATCTCTCCGGCCAGCAATACCTGGCCTAGAACTTCCTATTGGAGACTCTCTCTGAGGACCAATCCATTCCCACCCCCTGAGGCTGACAGTCCAGGAGGGGATGTGACTGCAGCTTTATCAGACCTTGTCCACTCAGCTCTGGTCATGACTCACCCTTCGGCCAGGAGCTGGCCAAGGGCAAGGCATTAAGGGACCAGAGGTTTGAGAAAGGAGAGGGGGCACAGGTGTGGAAAACTCCAGGTACTGATGCTGAGAGCATGTGGGAAGACCAACAACAAGGAAGCAGTGTGAGGCCAGAATGCCCAGGATCAGAGAGAGGGCCAAGGAGAGGGTAGGAATTAAACTGAGCCTCGACTTGGGCCAGGTCTGGCCCATCAGCCTTCTGCTGCCCAAGGGCAGAAAATGTCCATAACTGCCTCTCCCATCTCAACCACTCCCCACTCGCATCTCACTGCCAGCCCCTCACAACCCCAAAGCGCTGTGCAGAAGTTTAAGAAATTTTGAATCTGCTTCCTGAGCGTGACATGCACAGTGAATTGAAGAGGTAGAAGGTGAGTTAGGACCAAATGACTTCCAAGGGCTCTTCCTCTCTCCCAGTGGACAGTCAGCGACTCCACATCTCTGAGCCGCTCAGTGGGCTTGGAGTACAGAACCCATTCAATTTTCTGCAGAATTCCCCCCAACCAGGTTTTGAGAAATCGCACATGTGAACACCACCTTCCCCACCTGGTAGCAAGGCCACTGAGAATTCAGCATCTGTAAGTGGGAGAGATAAAAACATCTGCTGTCAGTGAAAAACATCCTGCTTTCTTTTCTTTTCTCAAAATTCGGGCTGCGCTGGTTCTTTGTTGCAGGCTCTCTAAATGCAGTGCTCAGGCTTAGTTGCTCTGCGGCCTGGGGGATCTTAGTTCCCCAATCTGGGATCGAATGCAAGTTCCCCACACTGGAAGGAGCATTTTTAACCACTGCACCACCAGGGAAGTTCCTGTCCTGCTTTACTCTCAACTGTGATTTTTTTACACTGTCCCTAGGAAAGACTTTCTCGAAAGGGCCCAGCTGGGCTCTGCCTGGGGGGTGGGGTTACCTGAACAGACCACGCCAGCATCCTCCCCGTGCCTGCAGTTGTGGGCAAACCAGCCAGCGTGGGAGCACTCGTCCAGGCGCTCTTCAGGCCCGCTGCACTGCATGTTGTCCAGGAGGATCTTCCCGGAACCTTCCCCAAAGTGGGCCTCGCCCGGGGCCTCCATGGCCCAGCCGCAGCCCAGCTGCCGGCACACAACGTTTGCTTCCGGCAGGTCCCAGAGGTCGTCACACACTGTACCCCAGGCGCCCTGGTAGAAAACCTCCACGCGGCCGGCGCAGCTCCCGTGGCCGCCCGCCAGCCGCACAGGGGCCCAGCCTCCTGGGGGAGGAAAGGGGTCTCAGGGTGCTGGCCACTCCCTCTGCCTGTTGAGGACCAGACTGCCCTCTGCCACCCTGGCTCTCCTTTTTTTCCGTGGCTTTGTACCCACACCCTTCATGCTGCCACGAGTGTCCCATGCCAACGTGCGGCTCTATGGCATCTGATGGCATCCATCTTTAAAGGCCTGACACAGAATCCTAAGTCGTATTTGCAGGAAGCGGACCCCAACCAGATGAAAACTGCTGACTGCAAGCGTGTAGACTTCAGACCAATTGAAACCAGAATGTTGACGAAGCTCAAAATTTCACTTTGATGCCAACCAATGTGAGAACTGATGCCAAGCTGATCACACCCGGGTTAAGACTGCTCACCTTCTAGCCTCGCTCTCCGCACTCTCTGCAGCGTGACCCTCCCACTCCTCCCAGGAGGCTGAGTCTATTTTCCTAGTCCTTGACCCCCAGGGCTTGTGGCCTGAGATTTGCTTGGGTCAATAGCCTGTGGCAGAGGTAATGGTTTGGAGCTATAAGGCCTCATGATAGGCTCCGGGGGAGCTCGGAGACAGTTGTATGAATAAGCCTGGGTGGCCTCCTGGGCGATGAAAGGCGTGTGACTGTGTCACCTCTGTCCCATCCAAAGACACAAGACAACAAGGAACAGCCTTACCTGGAGGCACCGAAGCAGGTGGGTTTTGGGCCACCGATGTTGCCGGTGACGTGGGAAGTAGGTTCTCATAGGCTGTTGATGGGGGAAAAAGGAAGGAGTGACGTGAGGGAAGAGTCAGAACATCGCGAGAAGGTAAACAGCTACTCCAAGGGGCAGCTGCCTCCCATCAGGATTCAGCAGGAATAATGATGACGCTGCTAAGGCCAGTGATCTCACATTCCTGAGATCCCCATTTCGGATGACACATGGCATTACTGCATGTTGACAAGCTGACACGGGCCACATGGTCACTTTGCAAAAGCAAAGACAGTTAGCCCCAAGTGGCCTGCTGCATGCGGGCTGTCAGGGGGCCATCACCTCTTTCTTGGTTCCCCTCGCCCCAGGGGCATAGTGACTTCACCTAAACAAAGCAAGGAGAGTCACACAGCAAATCCTTGGGGGAGGGGGCAGGGAGGAGGGTAGCAGGTCTGAAATGCTCGAGGGAACCTCTGGAGCCGAGGGAACTGTTGTGTATCTTGACTGCAGTGGTGATTACACAACCGTGTCCAATCACCAAAGTTCATCAAACTGGACCTTAACAGGGGGGAACCTTCGGCACATAAATAAAACCTTAATAAAAGGTAAGTTGATGAATGATAGATGGATTGATAAATTTATCATAGAATCCAGGTAGGAGTTAACCATTATATTCCTTAAACTTTTCTGTATATTTGAAATTTTTCATAACAAAATGTTAGAGGGTAAGGTGTCTCTCAATTTCTATTGTAAGATTTACATCTCTGTTTTTTGACAACCATCTTTTGCTTTCCCACTGGTGTACACTTAATTCAGCTAACCTATGTGACTACGTCTTCCCTCCTTGTTAGTCGCAGAACACCAAAAGCATAGAATTTTAGGGAGCATGGCATCCAATGTGCCTGTTCTAATGACATGGAGACTGTAATTTAGTTAAGTCGCTCAGTCGTGTCTGACTCTTTGCGACCCCATAGACTGTAGCCTGCCAGGCTCCTCAGTCCATGGGATTTTCCAGGCAAGGATCCTGGAGTGTGTTGCCATTTCTTCCTCCAGGGGATCTTCCTGACCCAGGGACTGGACCTGGGTCTCCCGCACTGCAGGCAGATTCTTTACCATCTGAGCCACCAGGGAAGCCCATGGTTATTCAGCTGAAGAGAAACCAGGTGGGATCAGATTCCAACAGCTCAGGGCCTTCTGATCCCCACATGGCCTCCTTCAGGTGGGCACATGCCCAGAGGAAGGAGCCATGGCTGTGTGAGTGCCTTCTAGGTGCCAGGAATCTTAGGTATCGTCTAATACATGACCTGGGGCTTCCCTGGAGGCTCAATGATAGAGACTCCATCTGTCAATGCAGGAGACACAGGTTCGATCTCTGGGTTGGGAAGGTCCACTTGAGTAGGAAATGGCAACCCATTCCAGTATTCTTGTCTGGGAAATCCCATGGACAGAGGAGCCTGGCGGGCTACGGTCCCTGGGGTCACAAAAGAGTCAGAGACGACTGAGGAACTGAGCACACGCAGTCCATGACCTTACTCTGCATTCTCCGTATTATTCCCACTTCAATGAAGAGGAATGGAGATGAACTGGGAAGGAGAGGTGACACGTCTTGGCTGTGGTCGTCTAACTGAGGGGGTCATACGTCATGCTGTCTCTCCCGTTAGGGAGTAAACCCCATGAAAGAAGGGTCCAGGGCTTTGACCACTGCATGGCCCCTGTGCTTCACTGGCACAGAGTCTGGCACATGGCTGAACGAACAGATGAGTGAAAGAATGAAGCTGCAAATCAAACCAGGATCTGACTCTAAGCCTCATGACCTTCTCACATCATGCAGAGTCTAGTAGAAGACGTAGCACGGGTCCTACCTGTAGGCGGAGCAGCTGTGGAATCAGCACCTGTAACATGGAGAAAGACTATGTGTGTTACCACGTCTTAATGGGAGAACGTTTACTGTGAACATCCTACAAGTAGAGAGGGGTGGGCGGCAGAGAGGCAGAGACTCTGCCCGTGAGGAGCCTGGCATTTCCTGGGGATTTGGGGCACAGGGCCAGGCAGCAAACCTAAGCTGTCCTAGGACATCTTCAGGGACCACTGCTCCCTGGGGGCCTCAGGAGGTGACAAGGGTGGCTCCAGGTGGGCAGGTGCAGCCTGAGAGCTCGTCATTCGTCGGGACATTATTCAAGTCACCAGTGGGGCAGAATCAGGAAAGACTGGGGGGCAGAGAGCCAGCCAGAGGGACACATAGTTCTGGGTAGGTCACCAGGCCCAGATGTGGAAGGCCTGGCATACCAGGTGACAACTTGGTCCATCACCCTGAAGTCACACGCACAAACGTTAATGAGGACCCATAGGGGTAAGATAAGCAAGGGACTTGAGTGGTGGGAGTCGGGTGCACAGGAAAGCTGTTCAGTGTCCAGAGGGGCAGGGCTTTCTGCCCTGTCCAGAAACCTGACTGTCCAGTCAGTTAATGCAACATGAGAGTTTGCTGCTTTGAACCTGATGCACTTCTACTTTTATTTTCATCACAAAATGTAAGAATTTGGACTTTTTTTGCCAAACACTCTGATTTGGCTAAATTCAAGGTCATGGGGTCGCAAAGAGTCGGACATGACTGAGCGACTGAACTGAAGTTCAGCTTAGAATTTTCAAACCTAACCAGCCGCTTCTGAGCTGAGATCCAGCCTATAAGTCATATTCAGCGATTGCTGCAGCTCAGGGGGCGGTTGGGCGGCTGAACAACCCGGGAAGGAGCCAGGCTGCCTGCCGGGCCCCCTGACATTCCGAGGCTGGACTGTGTGTGTGCCACGGGGCTGGGCTGTGTGTGTGCCATGGGGGTGTGTGTGTGTGCCACGGGGGTGTGTGTGTGTGTGTAGGGGTGGGACGGGAGGCCGCAGGAGCAGCCCTCCAGGCAGGGACTGACAGCAGCCGCTCACCTGTGCAGACGACGCTGGCGTCCTCCAGGTGCCCGCAGTTGTGCCCGGCCTCGCCCCCGTGCACGCACTGCCCCAGGTGGCTCTCGCTGCCCACACACTGCATGTTGTCCAGCGCAATCTTCCCAGAACCCGCCCCAAAGTGGGCCCTCGTGGGGGCTGCCACAGCCTGGCCACACTCCAGCTGGCGGCACACGACAGCGGCCTCAGCCAGGTCCCAGAGGTCGTCACACACGGTCCCCCATGTGTCCTGGACCAGAACTTCCACGCGGCCTGAGCATCTCCCTGGACCACCCACCAGCCTCACAGCCATCCAGGGCCCTGGGGAGGAACAGGGAGGAGAGGCATTGGGACCCAGCTCTCTGTGGTCAGGGAGGTTTCCCTTACTGGGGTACATGGGTAGGCACTAATAAACTATTCAGAAATGGTATTTCTGGGTCACATAATCCTTATCACCAAGAGTACAAGAAGTGGCTTTGCAGCTTTCTTTATTTGGCTTTTCTACTTGCTTTCATTGGGAGGACTTGTCTTCTATGAATCAGCCCAACAGAGGAGGGAGTGGACAGTCCCAGGTCACTTTTAAAGGACTTGTTCATTGATTACTGGGCTTCCCTGGTGGCTCAGATGGTTAAGAATCTACCTGCAATGCAGGAGATGTGGATTCAATCCCTGGGTTGGGAAGATCCCCTGGAGAAGGGAATGGCTACCCACTGCAGTATTCTTGCCTGGAGAATTCCATGGACAGAGGAGCCTGGCAGGCTATGTAGTTCATGGGGTCCCAAAGAATCAGACAGGACCGAGCAACTCACATTCTTTGACTACCTGGTGATGCTATTCACACAGGAGATGCACTTACAGAAATGTCAGCTGAGCAAGTAGAGGCAGCGGGGCAGCTCCCATCAACAGTGAAAAACTACTTCTTTTTGAGCAATTGTCCGACTAACTATAAAAAAGGATGCTCGTTTTTCCAAATGGATTCCTAGCCTTGTTTCAGGCGTGTAGTTTAGGGCTCTCACCGCAGGGGCACAACTGAGCTCCCAGAACAATGACATAATTTCTCTGCTCCAAAGCTTGGCCCTGACTCCACTTTGTCTTAAAATTCAACTGTAAGATGGAAACAACATCCTCCCAGCTATGTGTCAACATCAAAAAGACTGAAAAAAGTGAAAGTGTGAGTTGCTCAGTCGTGTCTAACTCTCTGCAACCCCGTGGATTGTCGCCCGCCAGGCTTCTCTGTCATGAAATTCTCCAGGCCACAAAAGATTGTACTAGACCATGTTTGGGGAAATATGCCAAGAATGGTTGTATGGAGGGTTTATCAGCTCATGCGAAGGCCCAGTTGAGGAGATCAATTTTACCCAAATGAAACAGTGATGAGAAAAATGGAAAATCTGAATTAATAATTAACATTGTATCTATCATATGTTTTATTATAACAAATTCTCTTTGTAGACAGCTTAATAATATACTTAACATTTCCATATAATTTTCTCAAAGAGTCTTGGGATGAGCAATTAGTCCTTATTCATACCTTCTCATTGTCTAGGTAGCTTTGATCCAGGTCACCATGAAAAACACAGTGAAACTAACATGATCCTTGTAGTTAACAGGTCTGGGTGAATCCAGCCTTTGCCACTTATGACTGTGTGACTAGTTATTTGAGCAGTGACATCTGTTCACTGTGTTCTCTGAGCCTCTGTTTATTTTCTTGCGAAATGCTGGGAATAGCAGCTTGCTTTATGATTACTGTGGAACACACTTAATTCTGTGCATGGCATACCCTAGTTTCTCAGAAAATGCTAAGCACAAGACTGGCCAAGTCACAGAAAGGCATTACCTGCTGGCGGGAGAGTGGAGTGAAGGCTGGGAGGGCCTGTTGTGGGTATGGTAGCTGACTGTCCAGCACCTGCAAACAGGTACAAACAGGAACATTGCTCGTGATCAGAAGCCTCCTAATCCCATGTAGGGAAAGAAAATCTTTGCAATGAGAACATTCTGAAAAGTCAGACTCAGATACAAGGCACTGGGTCCTCCACCGGTTCCCCCACAAAGTGTTAGGCAGGGAAGACCTCCTCTCCCCCGTCTTTACGCTCAGTTATCCAGTCGCTAAGATGAGGGTTTAGAATATTCCCCACGGTTGGTGCATCCGTGCTCTCTCCATGAGTTCATTTTGGGATCTCTTTGCTGCCATCTCTTCTTTCCCTTTTAGGAAACAACCAGCTGTGTTCTACCATGGAGACACAGTATTCATATCAATGAATGGACTTCTCCGGCTCTCCCTAGGTGTTTGGCAAACCTGCCTAGACTGCGTGGTACCCAAGCAATGTGAGACAAACGTGGCATCTTTGAGCAGCTCTTGTACCTCGTTTTGTCTCAAAACATCAATCCAAGCAAACCTTCTTCAGTTCAGTTCAGTTCAGTCGCTCAGTCATGTCCGACTCTTTGTGAACCCATGAATCGCAGCAGGCCAGGTCTCCCTGTCCATCACCAACTCCCGGAATTCACTCAGACTCACGTCCATCGAGTCAGTGATGCCATCCAGCCATCTCATCCTCTGTCGTCCCCTTCTCCTCCTGCCCCCAATCCCTCCCAGCATCAGAGTCTTTTCCAACGAGTCAACTCTTCTCATGAGGTGGCCAAAGTATTGGAGTTTCAGCTTTAGCATCATTCCCTCCAAAGAAATCTCAGGGTTGATCTCCTTCAGAATGGACTGGTTGGATCTCCTTGCAGTCCAAGGGACTCTCAAGAGTCTTCTCCAACACCACAGTTCAAAAGCATCAATTCTTTGGCACTCAGCTTTCTTCACAGTCCTGCCATCTAATTATGGGGTCAGTTGGACCAAATCAGTGTTTAAAATTTCAAATGGCAATTAACCCAACAAACTGAATGTTCAGTGTGAAGAACTGATTTCTGGTTTCAGTTTTAACTGGTTGCCGACGGAGTTGGCTTCAGCCTTCAGTAATGACCTGCAGGTGCTGAAGGCTGCTGCCAGAGAAGATGGTGACCCAGACAAGTCAGATGTCGGGGGAGAGGTGCCCACACGGGCTGCCTCGGCACCAGGAGCTCTGCTGCTTCTGCATCCTTGTGGCCTCTGTGAACATCAATTTGAGGGAGCTCGCCCAGCTACCACCACCTGACAGGTGTACAAATATTGTCTGTTTTTAATAACACCTTTAACTCCTTTGGATCCTTTTCAAATCGACTAACAGTAGATTCAGCTCCTAAATCAGTGGGATACAATATGGATTTCCCATAAATAACTGAAGGGAAAGGAACATTCAAGAATTTTAGGTGATGGATGATCATCCCAAACACCCTGCCCTTTTTTGTTCTTATCAGCAGTCCTTGCACAGTAAATAGGAACTGGGTAACTGCTATTCCCTTAAGCATCTTTTGTTGTCAGTCGATAAGTCACGTCTGACTCTTGGTGACCCCATGGGCTATAGCACGCCAGGTTCCTCTGTCCTTCTCTATCTTCTGTAGTTTGCTCAAACTCATGTTCATTGAGTTGGTGATGATATCCAACCATCTCATCCTCTGCCTGCCCTCTTCTCCTTTTGCCTTCAATCCTTCCCAGCATCAGGGTCTTTTCCAGTGAGTCAGCTCTTTGCATCAGGTGGCCAAAGTATTCAAGCTTCAGCTTCAGCATCAGTCCCTCCAATGAATATTTGGGGTTGATTTCCTTTAGGATTGACTTGTTTGTACTTACTATAGTAAGTATCTTTACAATAGTGTCTTCTGGAAGATTAATAGAGCTGAAAGCAAATACAGCAGGCACAGAGGACCTACCTGTGAGTGTGTGCACAGAGGAAGCATCTTCAGACCCGGGGACAGGAGTCAGGGCTGGTGGATCGTCGGCACCTGACAGTTGAAAGACATCAGCGTGGCTTATTATGAACAGCTAAACAACAGGTGTGAATAGGGGCTGAGATGTCCGAAGGGGCATAAAAGCAGTGACGTCCTGGAAGATGCCAGCCGCTCACCTATGCAGATGACACTGGCGTCCTCCCGGTGCCCGCAATTATGCCCGGCCTCACCCCCGTGTACGCACTGCCCCCAGGTGGCTCTCGCTGCCCACACACTGCATGTTGTCCAGCGTGATCTTCCAAGAACCCACCCCAAATTGGGCCCCCGTGGGGGCCGCCACAGCCTGGCTACACTCCAGCTAGCGGCACATGACGGCAGCCTCGGCCAGGTCCCAGAGGTCGTCACACACGGTCCCCCACATATCCTGGACCAGAACTTCCACGCAGCCTGAGCATCTCTCTGGACCACCCACCAGCCTCACAGCCACCCAGGGCCCTGGGGAGGAAAACAGAGAAGAGGCACTTGGGGTCTTCCCTCTCATCTCTGGAAGGCTCCCTTTATCCTTTTTAATCTCCAGGTGGTCACATCCCTATTTTACAACCAGACAAGATCGTGCAGTCCTCAGCCACCCAGATAGCAAGAAGAGCCAGAATAACCTTCAATTTCAAGTCCCCTCAGGAAGACTTTATCCCCCCTCTTCCAAAAGGTGAAGCTCTCTTTAAGAAACTGCCTGAATTCCTAGATTCTCCCAACAAGAGCCTGTGTTATTTCCCCTATCATGGACAGCAATAGAAATAAGAGATTTCAGTGTATCTAGTGAAACAAGACGGAGAAGGCAATAGCACCCCACTCCAGTACTCTTGCCTGGAGAATCCCATGGATGGAGGGGCCTGGTGGGCTGCAGTCCATGGGGTTGCTAAGAGCTGGACACAACTGAGCGACTTCATTTTCACTTTTCACTTTCATGCATTGGAGAAGGAAATGGCAACCCACTCCAGTGTTCTTGCCTGGAGAATCCCAGGGACGGGGGAGCCTGGTGGGCTGCCATCTATGGGGCCACACAGAGTCGGACACGACTGAAGCGACTTAGCAGCAGCAGCAGCAGCAGCAGTGAAACAAGAAACAAGACTGTCTGTAGGCTGCTGCTGCTGTTGCTGCTAAGTCGCTACAGTCATGTCCGACTCTGCAACCCCATGGACTGCAGCCCACCAGGCTCCTCTGTCCATGGGATTCTCCAGGCAAGAGTACTGGAGTGGGGTGCCATGGCCTTCTCCGGTCTGCAGGCTGATTACAGTTAGATAGACTCATGGCCACGCAGAACTACTCTAGTCTCAGAGCTACTTGGTCCCTTCGCTCCCTAAGTCTAGGTTAATGGCTTTACTATGTCAAGGACGCTGAGGACAGGAACTAACACCTGTTGTTTGGGAGTGTAGTGCCAGAGCCTCCGAGAGTCACTAACTTAACCACTTCTCTCTGACTCCCCACAACAACCCCACAGGGTAAGGGACGGGTTCTCATTTTATGGATGAAGAAGCAGACTCAGAAAGGTGAAGAAAGTTGCTCTGAGTCCCATAGCCTGCCAGTGGGCTGTCTTCACCGTAACTGTGCCTGTGGCTTCCCTCCAGCTTGGGGGAATGCCTCTCCCACACGATCCATGAGCCCTGATTTCTCAGGAATTGCCTCTTGTACCTGTAGGTGTCAAGGCCTCGGTGTCCAGCCTGTGTGAAGGCTCTAAGGAGCTGTCAGCTGGAAGGGACAGCAAAGCCAGGTCACCATCTACGGGCAGAATGAAAAGAATAAGGTAGACACATTCCTGGAAGGGCTCACAATAAGACCCTTCTGAAGTATTTTTTGGTCTTTAAAGGAAATCTTTTTGTTTGTCTTTTAATTAATATATATTTTTTGGCCACACCATGCAGCATGTGGGATCTTAGTTCCCTAATCAGGGATTGAACCCCTAATGAGGGATTGAACCCCTAATGAGGGATTGAACCCCACTTCCCCTGAAGTGGAAGCACAGAGTCTTAACCACTGGAGCACCAGGGAAGTCTCCCTTCTGAAGCTTTTTCTTTTCTTTTGATTCATCCAAGTCAGTCACCATCACTATCAAACAAGATTGTTTAATTTTTTCAGTCATCTCTTCTGTATTGTTCATGGCAAACTTAACCTTAAATCTTTGGCTCAGTAGACACAAATCTTTAAAAAAAAAACAGATGATGAGTTTATGAACATCATGTTTAAGAAAACCTAAAGGAAATGAAGGCAGCTTCTACGATCATGCCGTATGGCAACATTTATTTTAAAATACTGGATATAAAGAGAGAAAGTGAGCCTGCATTTCAAAGACTTGTAACTCAGAGCTAGAATAACTGTCTAAGTAATTGTAATAAGAAGTGGATTATGAACAATGTCAACAGAAAAGACACAAGCACAGAGGATGTGTGTTTTCGTGGAGACTGGCGGAAGCTACCTGGAGAAAAGAAGCAGCTCAGCCATAGTAGGACTTTACCAGGTAGAGGGGGAAGGGGGGAACCTCGATTCTGGCAGCACAGGTATTAGAGGACAGTGACTTAAATTTACATATTTAGGGAGATGAGGTGCTCTGCTATTTTAATTTGATTAGAATATTCTGGCAGCATATGCATTAATCCCAAATACCTGGACTTCACATGTTCCTTACTATATTAGGCAGAAAACTTCCAAACAGAGGGTACATGAAAACAAAGGGATTTGGGACTAGTGTATTTCATAGGCATGGCAACCCGTGACTTCTTATGGGAATTTTATAAGGTTAATTATACTGGATGGCTCCTAGACATCCGGTTGGCTCCCCTGATGGCTCACTGGTAAAGCATCTGCCTGCCAAGCAGGAGACCTAAGTTCGAGCCCTGGGTCGGGAAGATCCCCTAGAGGAAGAAATGGCAACCCACTCCGATATGCTTGCCTGGAGAATTCCATGGACAGAGGACCCTGGCATGCTACAGTCCATGGGGAAGCAAAAGAGTTGGATATGACTGAGAGACTGAACAGACATCCTGTAGTAAAGAAACCTGTTTAATTTGGTTAATGCAATGTTTCCTAAATTCATGAGACCACAGAATGTGTGTGTGTGCGCATATGTGTGACTCACCTTAACACCTTGTTGAACTAGTGATTCTGGGAGCACAATCTCAGAAACACCTTTATTTGACTACTTCAAAGATCCTGGTAGAGACTGGAACCTCCTAGCAATGTTTATTATTAAATTTTTACTTTTGTTTTTATTTTTAGAAATGTGAAGTAACTTGTAAACTTGAATATACAGAATATAAAGTTTTGTTGTAAACTCAAGTTATATTTTGTATACTTGTCGCTGTTTGCTCTTCCCAAGAGGTGATGGGGGCAATTGTTACATCAGCAGCTGCGGTAAAAAGAAAACACCAACTAGAGATGAACACACAAGACACATGAAGAGAAACAGAAGGAAAGCTGAGTGAAAGCAGAGCTGGCTCACCCTCCACACCATGTCCAGCATCTCTTTGTGAAACAGAAGAAGCCAGTTCTAAGGGCTTAGTGAATATCCAGCTTAGAAACGTGTTTGCTCTGATCTGAGATCTAACTCTTGTTTAGCACACATTTAGGTACAAATGAACACCAGTTTCCTGGAAATCAGATCTGATAACAGACAGGAGTGAGGTTTATAAACTAAGAAGTGAATATATTTTAAAAATTTACCATAGTTTTCCCAATTAAATAAATACTTGGTTATCTGGGGGAAAATTAACTCACTAGCTACATAAATAAATATGAAAATAGAAAAAATTTTAAATGCTTTTTATAATAGCACCCAAAACCAAGGGATTCTTATGGATAAGTCTGATAAGTATGTGCAAAATTTGTACATGGGAGAATGCAAACTGCTAATGAGATAAAGATTTAAGTAAATGAAGAGACACAAGGTATAGATGGCTTAGAAGACTCGACATGGTTAAGATGCCAATTTCCTCCAACTTTATATGTAGAGTGGATCCTAATTAAAAATCCTAGCAGACATTTTTTTGTGTAAATTGGTAAGTTGATTCTAAAATACTATATTTATGAAAGGCAAAAAACCTAGGTTGGCCAAAATAATTTTTAAAGAGAAGAGAAAAAAAAAAAAACATTGGAGCACTCATACTACCCGACTTCAGGATTTACTCTAAAAAGAAAACTTACTCAGAAGCCCCAGTAATCAAGACACTGTGTTACAGGTGTACCAACAGTCATATAAATCAGTAGAAGAGTTTAGAAATAGACCATATATTAATGGCTATTTTATTTTTGACAAAAGTGCCAAGGTATTTCAGTGGAGTTAGGAGAGTCTTTTCAACAAATGGAGTTGGAATGATTAGACATCTCTATGAAAATAAATCCTTTGAGCCATAATTTAAACCATATTAAACTATGGACAAAAATGGATCATAGAGTTAAATGAAAAACCTAAAACTAAGAAACTTCTAGAAGAAAAGAGAAAATTTGTGAGACCTTTGGTTAAATGAAGATTCTTTAGATAAAACACAAAAGTATAATTCATGAAAGAAAAAGATTTTGATAAACTGGACTTCATTAAAATTTAAATTTTCTGCTCTTTAAAAAACACCATTAAGAAACTGAAAAGATGTCACAGACTGAGAAAAAAATATTTTCAAAACACATATCTGAAAAGATACTTGTTTCCAGAATGTATGATGACCTCTCTTAGAACACAGTAAGATAAACAATCCAGTTTAAAATGAAAAGAATAAAATAAAAGAATGAAAGTTTTCAGCAGATGCTTCACGAAAGAAGAGATTCAAATAAGCACATGAAAAAGCTAGGATCATTTCTCATAGGGAAAGGCAAATTAAAACCACAAAGAGATACCACTTTATCTCATTATAGAGACTATAATGACCAAACAAAACCCAGAAAATCCAAAGTATTCCCAAGGACATGGAGCAACTGTCATCTCAAGTGTTGCTGGTGGGAAAGTAAAATGGTACACTCAACTTGTAGTTGAATGCTTTCGCAGCTTGATTAATAATAGTAAAAAACTGGAAATAAATTCAGTATCCATCAAATGGTAAATAGTGAAATAAATTTGGGTATATTCATGCAGTGGAATACTACTCAGCAGTAAAGAGAATGGATATCTGATACATGGAACTCTATGGATGAATCTCAAAAGTATCATGATAAGTAAGGAAGCCCAACACAAAAAGTGGCACATTATCTTAATTCAATACATAATATTCTGAGAACAGCAGGCCCGTGGGCACAGAAATCATATCTGTCATTGCCAAAATCTGTAGGTCAGGAGAGGGGACTGATTGCAAGGGGCATGCTGCTGCTGCTGCTAAATCGCTTCAGTCGCGTCTGATTCTGTGCGACCCCGTAGATGGCAGTCCACCAGGCTCCTCCATTCCTGGGATTCTCCCGGCAAGAATACTCGAGTGGGTTGCCATTTCCTTCTCCAATGCATGCATGCATGCTAAGTCACTTCGGTCGTGTCCGACTCTGTGACCCCGTAGATGGCAGCCCACCAGGCGCCTCCGTCCACGGAATTCTCTAGGCAAGAATATTGGAGTGGGCTGCCATTTCCTTCTCCACAAGGGGCATAAGAGAACCCTTTAAAGTAATGGAATGTTTTATATCTTAATGGTGGTAATGGTTACGCATTGTAACGATTTATCAAAATTCTCTGCACTACAAGGGTTTTTACTGTAGGTAAATTGTATCTTAATAAGCCTAACTGAAAGAAAATCAGTCCTGAATATTCATTGGAAGGACTGACGCTGAAGCTGAGGCTCCAATACTTTGGCCACCTGATGCAAAGAACTGACTCACCGGAAAAGACCCCAATACTGGGAAAGATTGAAGGCAGGAGGAGAAGGGGATGACAGGATGAAATGGTTGGATGGCATCACTGACTTGATGGACATGGGTTTGAGCAAGCTCCCGGAGTTGGTGACGCACAGAGCAGCCTAGCATGCTGCAGTCCATGGGGTTGCAAAGAGCTGGACATGACTGAGCGACTGAAGTGAACTGAATTCTGACTGCAAGCCAGCTATAGAATTTTGGGAGCCTGTGGGCAGGGAAGCCAGTTAGGAGGAGTCTGAGTTCATCCAGGCAGGAAGAGGTGACGAGTATCTGGATGAGAACAGGGGAGGCTATGAGTGCAACCTCAGGCTCTTAGCTATAAATGAAGAATGAAGCATCCGTGGGGATGCTTATTTGCATAACACTAGCTATTCAGATATTTTGCAGATATCTTAATAATTTACTTAAAAATCCTTGTTTGGATGCTTAATGTTGGCTATGCACATTAGCACAGTCTAATTATTAGTCACAAGTGTGCAAAGTCACTTCAGTCATGTTCAGCTCTTTGTGACCCTATGGACTGCCAGGCTTCTCTGTCTATACGATTCTCTAGGCAAGAATACTGGAGTGAGCTGTCATGCCCTCCTCTAGGGGATCATCCCGATCCAGGGGTCAAACCCACGTCTCTCTTCTCTTGCATTGGCGGGCAGGTTCTTTACCACTATCACCCCCCTGAGAAGCCCAATGTTGACTATACACAACCATAAAAGCACATAAACTAAAAACAACCAGGGAAGTGACTCACAAATAAAAAGCTCAACTTACCGGACAGACTAGTATTTGCTGCTGATGGTGATGATGGTGGTGTTGGTAACGATGATGCTGGTACGAATGGCAACGATGGAGGTGCTGATGGTGACGACGTTGCTGATGGTGACGAGGATGGCAGTGTGGATGGTGCCAGTGGTGAGGATGATGGCCATGATGACAACCGCCAAGGTGATGAGGATGGCAACGAGGGTGATGGAGATGCTGGCTCTGCTCCTAATTATTAGGATAAGAAAGACTCTTTGTTTTCAGACAGTGGTTCTCAAAGTGTGATCGGCAGACCAGCAGCATAATCATCCTGAACGTGATGGAAATGCAAATTCTCACACCCCATCCTACTGAAGCAGAAACTCTGGGAGTGTGGCCCAGCAATCTGGGTCTTAACAAACCCTCTGGGCGGTTCTGATGCATATTAAAGTTTAAAACAGCAATAACTGCTGCTCTAGGATAAAAAGGAGTGATGGAAATGGCCCCACGTTTTTTTCCCAGTGACCAAAGTACTCTAAAATCACATACATTTTTAACTGGTGTAGTTTCTTTGCCTATTAGGGAGGATCAGGTCTTACAGACTCCAGGAGGATAAATTTCTGATCTAATCACTCCAGAAAATAGATGGTCACTTTCCTTCAAAAAAGTGATTGTGATGACTAGTGGGCATAGTCATAGAGAACTATTACATCCTAAAGTCAAGGACCATTTTAAAAAAGACTTTTAAAAAGATTTTTTTTTTGATGTGGACCATTTAAAAAGTCTTTATTATTTCTGTTTTATGATTTTTTTGGGGGGGGGGCAGACTATGAGGCATGTGAGATATTGGATCACTGACCAGGGATCAACTCGGCACTCCCTGCATTGGAAGATGAAGTCTTAACCACTGGACCACCAGGGGCAGTCCCAGTGACCATTAATTTGTACTCCTTCAGTGGCCCCAGACCCTGCAATGGCCTGGTAACTTAGCTGATGGGGGAAGATTACTGTACCAGGTGACAGGGTAGTTGGCTAGTTTCTAACTCCCCTTTTTGCTGGTATTCCATTTCAGTGTTGAGCTGTCCACCAAGCCACCCCTAAAGAGTGCCTGGGATATGCCCTCTAGCAGCTGCCCGGGAGAGAGGCCAAGCAGCCCAGGATAGGCGGTTTCCTAGAGGAGAGCGTGAGCACAGGAGAGCCAGGTCAGTGCTGGACATCTGTGAGTTCCGTCTGTATGGTGCACTGAACTAGGCACTGGGAAAGCTTTTAGGCTTCAAGCAATATAGACCAAGCAAACCAGCCTCATTAACTGCGTTAAAGCATGATTTAACATGGTCATTTTCATCCCATTTCTATCTCACAGGATAATTATTAGCCAGATAGGATTAGGAGTCAAACCAGCCAATCCTAAAGGACATCAACCTTGAACACTCATTGGAAGGACTGATGTTGAAGCTCCCAATACTGTGGCCACCTGATGTGAAGAGCTGACTCACTGCAAAAGACCTTGATGCTGGGGAAGATTGAAGGCACAAGGAGAAGGGGACGACAGAGGATGAGACGATTGGATGGGCTCACCGACTCAATGGACATGAGTTTGAGCAAACTCCAGGAGACGGTGAAGGACAGGAAAGCCTGGTGTGCTGCAGTCCATGGGATCACAAAGAGTCGGACATAACTTAGCAACTGAACAACAACAGAATGGGACATAGAAATAGCCCAAATCCCCCTGGAGGGGACTGGGTTTAGAAGACTGTTAATGTGCAGAGGAGACCACCAGCCCTCTCGGAAGGGGGGCCCTGCCTCACTGCTCATTTGCCGTCATAATCCGTTCTGTTGGGGAGTCGTTTGGACCCCTCACCTGAGCAGATGGCTCCAGCGTCCGCCTCGTGACCACAGCTGCGAGTGAACCAGGTGTCATGGGCACACAGGGCGAGGTGGCTCTCCTCGCCACTGCAGTGCACGTTGTCCAGGAGAATCTTCCCGAAGCCTGGGCCGAAGTGGGCACCGGGAGGCGCGGACACTGCCCAACCGCACCCCAGCTGCCTGCATACCACGTGCGCCTCCTTCAGACCCCAGCCCTCGCCGCACACCGACCCCCAGCTGCCCTGGTAGGAAACCTCCACCCGCCCAGAGCATCTTCCAGGGCCGTTGACCAGCCTCAGCGTGGGCCAGTCTCCTGCAGAAGAGAACATCGAGGTCAGTTCATGAGACTTACCTATGGAAATCGCCCTCTTTGTCTGGCTTACAAATTAAAAGTAATCCTTCGATTACTCCACACATCTGAGCGCATTCCGAGCAAGAATTGCCTAATAATTACCCTGCTCAGTGGCATGCTCTTTACCACCTACCTACTCAACAAAGCAGATTAGATGGTAGACTATGGATTTGGTGCTTTAGGACTTGACATCTGCAGGACAGATGTGAAAAATTAGAAAAACGTATCTCCATCAGTGGGGTAAAGAAAATAAACGGCTTACTCAAACAATGTAGTATTATAGCAGCTCAAAGCAGTGCGATGTATATACTTTTATACATGTGTGTATATCAACATGGATGAATCTCATAAATGTGCAGCGAGTAAAGAATAAAAGGTACTAAACGATATATAGGGACTAATGTAATTTGTGTGAAAGAAAACCACAAAATAACATGCACTGAGATGACATGATTCCTATTCATAAAATGTTAAAAATGAACTATAAACACAGAATTCAGGAGAGTGCTTCTCTGAGGAAGGAGGGAGCAGAGCCTGGAATTGGGGAATTTGGGGAACCTTCAATTTATCTTTATCATTATAATTTTTATAATGTTTTATTTTTTGATAAGACTGGAACATAAGTATAATAAAATGTAAGCATCAGTCATGTCTAGGTAAAGGGGATGTCAACGTGGTTATTGACTTCTTGTTTCTCTGTATATTCTGAACTTTAAAATGTTTCTCTGGAAAGCAAGGATGATCCAGTGCTGAAACCATGAGGGAGGTTCAGCTGATCGACCCCAGTCCTGGAGGCCGTGACCCTTCTTGTCTTACTACGGTCTTGCCCTGAGCTCCTCTGAGGCCTCTGAGCATGCACCTCCCCGGCGTCCTTCCTGGGCTCTGATAATCCCCCCTAGGGTTTCATGAGAGCAGTGGGGCATCCTGCCAGGAAGGTTCTGACCTGATGGGCTGGGCCAAGGAAAACTGGCTCTGCGAGTTTCTGCTGGCGAGTCAACCACATGTAGAACTAGAACAACAGGGAACCAGTGATCAGGACCGAAGCGTCTCTTTCTGAGACCAGACACAAGAGCACTTCGGAAAAGGACTCAACCAGCAGCTGGCGAATAGCCTCCAGCTATGCCACAGCACTACCAGAACCTCTGGGCTGGCCACATGTCATCACAAACGACCCGTTTCTAATGAGGCTGGCGTGACCTTCAGGCTGCCGTTAGAAAGCTTGCACACGTGTTCTGCTCCCCACCAAAGCCTTGTCCCCTTTCTCCATAAGGATGCTCGGCAGTAATAAAACAATCATGGAAGAATCGGGCAAAAGTTCTAAGAATCATAGTATCCAGACAGATTTGATCATCAACCCCTCAGAGGACACTGTGTAATCTGATGACATGACCATCCAGGTACCACCCATCTGCACGGTAAGGCTGTGTATCTATAGATCCAGTGATAAAATCATTGCCGTACCTGGTATGACAGTCGGTAACTCTTCATTATCTGCTGAGATGGAAAAAGAGAAATATTTGTTGGAATTCGGCTTCGTTAGTTTGCTCACATGTGAAATCCTAGCACTTCTTTCTGAGGAGGGATGTGAGTGCCAACAGGGGGCTACCAGGACTTTCCAGAATGATGCCCAGGTCTCTTGAGCAGAGGGACCTGCCACCACTACGCACTGTTTAGCAGGACTATTCTTAACTAAGAGCAGAGCTACCCCAGCAGGGTCAGACAGCCCATCCGCACATGCAGGGCGTACATGCTCAGTCGATGAATCACGTCTGACTCTTTGCAACCCCATAGACTGTGGCCTGCCAGGCTCCTCCGTCTGTGGAATTTTCCAGGCAAGAATACTGGAGAGGGTTGCCATTTCCTACTCTAGAGGATCTTCCTGGCCCAGGGATCCAACCTGCATCTCTTGTGTCTCCTGCACTGGCAGGTGGAATCTTTCCCACTGTGCCACCTGGGAAACCCATGCAGGGCTTACACATTCATTTACTGATCCAGTGAATTTCCCCTGGGTGCCTCTAACGTGCCAAGCACTGTGGCAAGTGCTGCAGATACAGTGATAAGAAAGGCAGATAAAACCCTTGTCCTCTGGAGCTTAAAATCTGGTTCTGAAGGTGACACTGGGCACCACGTTGTCTATAGAGCCCTTGGCAGTGAATTTTCCCCGGCCCTGACCTGGAACTCATCCTTCCTCTGGGCTTAAAATGCTGGAAGTGGCATGTAACAATGTACCACACCCATCTTCATTGCCTTAACTCACAGTTCACTGACCTACCTGAGGATACAGCTGGGTGGTTCACATCTTCTGGGATGGCAGAAGTTGAGAGAGCTGCTGGGAAAGCAACAGTGTAAGAGAAATGACTCCTGATGTTTAATAGCAAACAGGAAGACAAGGGGGCTTCCCTGGTGGTTCAGATGGTGAAGAGTCCGCCTGCAATGCGGGTTCGATCCCTGGGTTGGGAAGATCCCCTGGAAGAGGGCATGGCAACCCACTCCAGTATTCTTGCCTGGGAAATCCCATGGACAGAGGAACCTGGAAGGCTACAGTCCACGGGGTCACAAAGAGTCGGAGATGACTGAGTGGCTAAGCACAGCACAGAAGGACTTTATTCACCTGCTTCACATTTCCAGGAGAAGAATTCAATTAGCTGTGGACCAGTTCATTCAATACAGAGCATTTAAAAAGGAACCGTCAGCCTTGAAAACACTGTGCTAGACACCAAAGGCACATGTTGTATGATTTCATTTACAGGAACTAATCAGATGAAGTACATCGTAGAGAGAGAAAGCAAGTTGGTGGCGGCCAAGTGCTGGGGGAGGACTTGTGATGACAAAACGGCTGAGGCCATTAGCAAAGAGCAGACCTGCTGCGCTCTCGTGACCCAGCTGAGTACCACGGGGCAGAATCCCCTCTCCTAGAGGGGCACTATCGCACTGGATGCACCTCAAGGCACAGACACCCAGGCTCACGGGGCCTGGCTGGGCACCAGGCTGTTAACAGGAACTCACGGACTTAACACTCACAAACGCTCCTTGAAACACACAGTTATCACCCCATGTTTCAGAACAGAAACTGAAGCACCAAGAGGGAGAGAAGCTCGGTGAGGGTCACACAGGCAGGAGAGGGGGCTCCAAACCCAGAGACCTGCAGCTGGCACCGAGCACCATCCTGCCAAGAGCCTAGGCCATGCCCCTCCGGTTTCAGAAGAATCCTGAGCCACTTAAGACAGGAGGTGGAAGAACTGACTGGGTCCACCTTTTCTTTTGTAAACATTTGGAAGTGAAAGCACATCTGTAAACCGAGATTGGTGGAGCAGTATTCACTGTTCAAGCATTTAGTTATGCATTCATTTAATGAGCACTGAATGCCTATCAAACAGCAGACACTATTCTTGAGACCCTGTGTGTGTGTGTGTGTGTGTGTGTGTGTGTGTGTTTGGCTGGGGACAATGTCAAAGATGAGAAAGATACGGATTCTGCTCCCGGAAGCTGATGACGTCATTGGAGAGATGAATGGACACACAGCTGTACAGGAAAGGAATAGAGCTAAAAGCAAGGACAGAGGACTGTGGGTCCAGAGGAGGGACGGCAGCTGCCGGCCTGGGGTGGGGGACTGGACGAGTGCTCTGGAGGTTGTGGCTGGTGTTTTAATGGCTGCCCTGGAGGCAAAGGACGAGTAAGTGCAAGAGGAAGAATATAAATGCAAGGCTGACTCGGAGCTGAGCTGTCTCTTTACTCTTCTTGCTTAGTCCCTCAGTCGTGTCTGAATCTTTGCGACCCCATGGAATGGAGCACACCAGGCTTCCCTGTTCTTCACCATCTCCTGGAGCTTGCTCAAACTCATGTCCATTGTGTCGATGATGCCATCCAACCATCTCATCCTCAGCCACCCCTTCTCTTCCTGCCCTCAATCTTCCCCAGCATCAGGGTCTTTTCCAGTGAATTGGCTCTTTGTAGCAAGTGGCTGAAGTACTGGAGCTTCAGCTTCAGCACCAGTCCTGCAAGTGAATATTCAGGGTTGATCTCCTTCAGGATGGGCTGGTTTGATTGCCTTGCTGTCCAAGGGACTCTTAAGAGTCTTCTCCAGCACCACAGTTTGAAAGCGTCAGTTCTTGGGCACTCAGCCTTCTTTATGATCCAACTCTCACATCCGTACATGACTACTGGAAAAACCACAACTTTAACTATACAAACCTTTGTCAGCAAAGTGATGTCTCTCCTTTTTAATATGCTGTCTAGGTTTGTCATAGTTTTTCTTCTAAGAAGCAAGCGTCTCTTAATTTCATGGTTGCATTCACCTTCCGCAGTGATTTTGGAGTCCAAGAAAGTAAAATCTGCCACTGTTTCCACTTTTCCCCAATCTATTTGCCATAAAGTGATGGGACTGGATGCTGGTCCCCTCTCTTTACTCTTCACTTTCCTCATCTCAGAATCTCTGAATAGGCCACATGCCTAGTCAGTGTTTTTAGTAGTTAATAGGATTTGAATGTGGTTTAGGGAGAAAAAATAGTTCAGAGATTAATCTCTAAGCTCTGAAGTCAGATTGTCTGTGTTATCATTCCACTGCCTTTGGGGATAATATTTAACCTATTTGCGTATGAGTTTCCCTGTTGAGAGAAGGGAGAGTATAGAAGTTTTCTTATTTGACTGTCAGGAGGATCAGATAAGAAAATCCACGTGGGGCAGGCAACACAAGGACTCATGTGGAGTAAGGAGGTGCTGTCCACCAGGGCAGAGCATGAGTCACCGGGGCAACTTACAATGTTCTGGCAGCCACATTTTAAAAAGTAAAGAGGAAGAGGTGCAATTAATTTCAGTACTGTACCTTATTTAATCCAAATTACGATCATTTCAACATGCCATCCATATAAGAATGCTGACGAAGCAATATTACATTCTTCCTCCGGTGCCAAAGATCCAGGGTGTATCTGACATGCACAGCGGGTTTCAGCCCCACAGAGCCACATGGAGCGCAGGTCCGAGGGCTCATTGAAGATCCCATCAGGATCCTCAGGACGTGAATCATCTGATGGTGTAACTGACATGGCAGACTCACAGATGATGGACTCGCACGATGCGAAGGTAAAACGACCTGCGTGGAGACTGCACACACCATGACCAGGGAGACATGTCCCCTCTTCCAGTGACTCAGGGAAGCAGTGAGGCCTTTCCAGGTTGGCCACTTCCCAGACATCAGGCCAGATGCTCTGATCTATTTCTTAAATTTTAAAGATATGAGGTGACTCTTTAGGAACCCCCCTTTCTCATTCATTGACACACAGACCCACCCCCATGTCCCCACATAACACGCCCTGCCTTTTCCTGTCACTCTTTACAGAGTGGGAGTGGTAGAGACGCGAGATCACCCCTCAGGCACTGGTCCTCGGTTCTGGAAGATTTAACCAGCCCCTTTCTCGCTCTGTCTCACGCTTGATGTCCAAGCTCAGGTGCGCAGTATTTTTTTTTTTTATATACAAGAATGATATGTTTGGGGTCTTAATATTCTTCCCATTGCTGGCTTTGAAGATGGGCACGAGGCCATGAGCCAAAGAATGCAGGCGGCTTCTAGAAACTGGAAAAGACAAGGAAATGGATCTCCGCCTCTAGAGCCTCTGGGACGAACAATGCCTGGTGTAGCCTTGGGTTTTAACTCAGTAAGACCTATTTTTGACCTTCAGAACTGTAAGATAGTAAATGTGTGTTGTTTAAGCCACTAAGTTTATGGCAATCTTTTAAGGCAGCAATTAGAAACTCATACAATAAGCAAATATTACATATGATCAAATGATGCTTCCTCCAAAGAAAAACCAAAACGTATCATTTATGAAAATTAAGGGATTTTGAAAATTCTTGAGAAGCTGCCAAAATGAAGATTAAAAATAATTATAAAATTGTAATGTTCAAAATAGTTTCTAGTATTTGTTTAAAATAATGACATTGTTATCTCCTTTTTTTTTTTTTTTTTTTTGAATCAGTTGGAGCAACACTCTGAAAATCACCCCACACAAGCTACATTATAAAGGGCAGGTTATAATGAATTGGGCTTCCCTGGTAGCTCCGCTGGTAAAGAATTCACCTGCAATGCAGGAGACCCTGGTTCGATTCCTGGGTTGAGAAGATCCCCTGGAAAAGGGATAGGCCACCCACTCCAGTATTCTTGGGCTTCCCTGGTGGCTCAGTCGGTAAATAAAGGTAGTAGCTTCAACCTGTGATATTGGCTCCAAAGAATGCTCTCCTCCTGAGAGTGGGCTAGTTATCATGAACTAACTAGAGAATTAAATAATAACTCTGCACGCCAAGACCTAGAACAATGCCCCAAGTGTCACTGACACTCAGTAACATTTGCTCTTATCATTCCATGCACATGACCTCATTTAACCCAAATGGAGCACAGTGAAGCAGATGTTTCAGTCCTCTTTATTTTACAAAAAAAAAAAAAAAAAAGAGAGAGAGAGCGAGATGTTTTAATCCCCTTTAAAAAATGGCTTGCCCGAGGCTACACTAAATAAATGGCAGTGAAAGTGCGAGTTGCTCAGTCGTGTCTGACTCTTTTGCAGCCCCATGAACTGTATGCAGCCCACTAGGCTCTTCTGTCCATGGGATTCTCCAGGCAAGAATACTGGAATGTGTAGCCATTCCCTTCTCCAGGGGATCTTCCCGACCCAGGTATTGAACCTGGGACTCCTGCATTGCAGGAAGATTCTTTACCATTTGAGCCGCCAGGGAAGCCCCAAAAGGCAGAGCGGAACTCAAACATGGAGCCTCTACTGCTAATCCCATGATCTTTTCCCTCAACCCAGAGTTCAGCTGGGTAATACATGCCTGTCTCCAACATGTTCCCACTGAGTTTACCAGTTGCATGATGCAAGACTCAGCAGTTTCCTAGTCCATCAATAAATGGATGATTCATGTACAACATATGTATACGTTCTCCCTCCCCAGTTTGGCTCATCAATTCCAACCAGAAAAGCTTTTAGTTTTAAGTCAAAAGGAAAATTTGCATCAAATAAGGACTAATATTGCAAATTCAACATGAAAAGACTTTTTGCTGCGGCTACTGCTGCTAAGTCACTTCAGTCGTGTCTGACTCTGTGTGACCCCATAGACGGCAGCCCACCAGACTCCGCCATCCCTGGGATTCTCCAGGCAAGAACACTGGAGTGGGTTGCCATTTCCTTCTCCAATGCATGAAAGTGAAAAGTGAAAGTGAAGTCGCTTAGTCACGTCCAACTCTTCGCGATCCCATGGACTGCAGCCTACCAGGCTCCTCCATCCATGGGATTTTTCTAGGCAAGAGTACTGGAGTGGGGTGCCATTGCCTTCTCTGGAAAAGGCTTTCTACCCTCACCGTTATCGCCACTGAGTAATCGTAAGAAAAGTTCCTCTCCTCAGTTCTAAGTCACCGACAATTCATTTTAAATGTAAGACTCACGTGTATCACCCTTTCTTGTATCCAACTTGTCGACGTATTCGGTGTGTTTCTAAATGGTTCTGAAAAGGAATTATGTCACCATCGTTATTCCGAAAATCATCGTTGAGGTAACCGTTTTTCTTTTATAGTTATGATCAACTATTGAATTTTGGGAATACTAACTTTTCTTTTACTTCGATTGAGAAAACCTCCCTTCTTTCACCGGGTTATCGTGAAAGTTGAATGAACTACGTTTAAAAGGAAAACTGAATTTTCCATTTCCCAAAAAATCAACCTTGACTACTCGGTTTGACCCCTCCCGCTTCACTTCACTTCACTTTCAGCGAGTCAGAACAGACTGGGAAACCCTAGGGTACCTGACATGTCAGGTACCTGAAGAGGTCCGGTCTTATGACCGCACCCATCGGAAAGGGAAGAGGTCCCCTAGAAGGGTTGGGTCCCTATGAACCCAGGTCTCCCGCATTGCAGAGAAATTCTTTACCAGCTGAGCATACTACATATTTTGTACATGAAAACTTAGTGGTGGGATCATCTCAATGGCCCAGGAATGTGGAAATGGCAAGTAATGACAACAAAAAAAGGCAATCTGATCCATCCCACTGCTTATTCTACCGTTTCCTTTATGATCTACCTATTACCTTACTGGGCGGCTCATAGAATGAAAAATGTCAAGTCAATAAAACAAAAACATGCATTTACCCCATGCTGGCTTTAAATTTTCAGTCTGTGTTAATATATGGAGAAAGAAAAGATTGCTTTTAGGAAAAGGGATATTGTTTCTAGAGAGGCTTCAAGTCAAAATGAATTTTAAAATGAAAGAATATGACTCCCGGAAATAAAAATGTTGATGCTCCCTGCCTTAGTTCAGATGACTTTAACTAACCATCAGATACACGGACACATACTAGCCCAGTGTGTCTACTAGTAACACATCCTACACAACCGTGGCCGTGCTAGTTCCTCTTGGAGACTCTGCAATATCTCCAAAAAGGAGGCAAATAGGTCCTGACACACATGAAACAGGAGGAACACAGTGGCTCTACGGAATTTCTGCTCTTACGGCATTCTAAAGCAAACACCCAACTCATAGAACAAAACAAAGGCAAATCAAAGGGAAAAGAAAGAAACAAAAAATATATGATAAAAAAACAACACACACACATGCACATACACACTTGCACCAATATTTGAGCTGAATGGACTTTAAAAACTTTTAAATTGTCATGGATACAGTCATTCTGGTTGAATACAACTGGGATTTTTACAAATAATCCAGTTATTTGCTCTAGATCCGCTAGATAATTTCCTTTGTTTCCCAACTGGTACACACCTTTGTGACTTCAGGGTTGGTTGTATAAGTTTCAGTCACGTGTTTGGTGGAAATTCATTTGTTTGTCTGGACTAGTGGTTCTCAATCAGTGGCAATTTCCCCTACCCCCACCCCAGCAGACACTGGATAATGTCTGAAGACATTTTTGGTTGCCACAGTTTGGGGGGTGGTCCTTCAGTGGGATACTGTTAAACATCCTACAATGCACAGGGCAGCCCCCATCATGGAGAATTATGTGGCCCCAAACATTTATAGTGCTGAGGCTGAGAAACCCTGGGCTAAAACAATCAAGACAATTACTAACTGGTCAAAGACATGTGATTAGCAATACATGGCCTGCACTCACAATCAATAGGACAAAACTCAGTGCGATTCTAATTTCTAAACTCCTGGTTTCTACACCTTCATTTGACTGCATACTTTTTAGTGGGAAAAGCTTTATCTTTTAGCTCCCCACAGTGCCCTGTGGAAATAGAACGCACTCAGTGAATGATTAATGTCACTGCTGACTTCCGGTGTTTTTTCACAGTCACTTTGGAATCCAGTCCTTGTAATGGAAACCCCAGTACCTTCCATTATATTTCTCTGTTTAAAATCCATTTCAACATCTATTTGCTAGAAAATTCCTGCACTCAAGCTGAATGCCTCACCTGACAACTGTCTCTCGACTTTGGGCTCCTACAAGTGGTCATAGATGGTCTACACACATGATTTTTACGGCACTCTAAACCAAAAACCCAACTAATAGAACAAAACAAAGGCAAATCAAAGAGGGGGAAAAAAGAAACAAAAAATATATAATAAAAAACCAAAACACATGCACATACACACTTCCAGCAATACTGCACACACGGGTGAGCTCTGCTGATGGGGTTGGTGGAGACGCGGTCTGCATGATGGGATGTGCATCCTTGGAGGGTGAGGTGACTGTTACCTGAGCAGGTGACATTGGCGTCTTCTCCAGGACTGCAGTTACGGATGCACCAGTCAGCATGGGGACACTGTCCCAGAAAACTCTCTTCCTGTACAGTCCACACCATCCAGCAGAAACTGGCCTTCCCCTGCCCCGACGTGGGCCTTCACTGGGGCTGCCAGGGCAGGCCCACAGCTCAGTTGCTGGCACACCACCTCGGCTTCATGCAGGTCCCAGTGGTCATCACAGACCCTGCCCCACTAGCCGTGGTAGGAAACCTCCCCCCTCCAGAACATCTGCCTGCCCCATGCACTAGCTGCAATTGCAGCCAGTCTTCCAAAAAAAAACAACCAAAACCCCACAAACATTGCATGTTAGGAGAAGGGACACTTTCTGCATTAACCCATTTGTTGAGCTGTTCACCAAAGATTTACTGAACACATGCTGGATCCCAGCAGATAGCCCTGTGGCTACTGTGATTCACAGACCAGGCCTGGTCTTTCCCGGCCCCAAGTTTAGAGTAGTTTGAGGAGATTAGAGGAGGCAGCCCCACTGATCCAACATTAAGTTTAAACTTACAGTTCTGCCAGGGGCTGAGAAGCAACGTGGAGATGTTCATAATCTTTTGAGAGCACAAGGGGTAAGAGTTCCAGGATATCTTTTCTAAGAAGGGATGATGGGCCTGAGGCTTAGAGGAAGAGGAGGACAGAGTTAAGTAGATACAGAGGGAGGGGGTAAGGGCAGAGCCTTCCTTGACGCATTGAGAAAAGGCAGAGGTGATGAGCGATGAGAATGCATAGAAATCCCCAGATGAAATCACTCTGTTTGGTAGTATTTGCAAGGTTGGGACCGACTCATCATTTAAAAGCACACAACCCACCAAACCACATCAAATGAGGAGTTACAAAACCTCGACTCACCCCCGGGAAACGGTGTCAGCATCTCAGCATCTAAGAGCAAAGAGGAAGAAATGAGATATCATTGCTGTCATTGCTAAATTGTCCACCTAAGTTTCTTGGTGAGCATTGCATGTATGTGATGATAGCCCTGTGGAGTAGACGTTAAGCTAAAGGCGTGACTCCAGGAGTATATCTGGTAGGTTCTTTCTAGAAACTGGTAGTATTTGGTTGGCCAAAAAGTCCATTTGGGTTTTTCCATAAGATTTTATGAGCACCCACAAAGCCACAGGCAATACTGGGGCAGCTGAAGTCAGGATTTTTGTGTATGATTTTAGTTTAATTATATCTTTGGATGATAATTGATTAAATCATATCCATAGCCTCTCTCCATAATTTTCTAAAATGCCTCTAGGCAACAAGAACAAAACAGTTAGGGGAGAAAATGTTTTATGCATGGTTCAAGGCCAGGAATCGACGGCTTCTTTTCTTTCCCTTACTTAGTCCTTTTGGTTAAATTCACTATTTGTTTTCTGCACCTCCCCCACCTCCTGCAGTGAGTTATGCTGGCAAATATCATCAGAGGATGGGGCACTTGGGGGTGCTCTGTTAAAGATATACTAAGGTATGTTTCTTACCAAAAGCTCCTGAAGTTTCATATTCATCATCTGTGAGAAAGAAAAGAAAGCTGATTGTAACTTGGGTCTAGCAGAGACAGTTAAGATTCTGGAATGTTCTGCAATTGCTAAACAGAACACGGTTGGTTCAGCCATCATCCCACTGTTAAGATTCCAGTGAAGCAGTTCAGCCTGGAATTAGTCTTTTATACAGTTTCTCCAAAAAGGAATATTGGAAGGAAAGGCCTTCTGACTATTTCAATAGTTGCTGAAATACAAACATCTTAATCCAAACTTCATGAAAAAAAGAAAGTGAAAGTGAAAGTCACTCACTCGTGTCTAACTCTTTGAGAACCATGGACTATACAGTCCATGGAATTCTCCAGGCCAGAACACTGGAGTGGGTAGCCTTTCCCTTCTCCAGGGTACCTTCCCAACCCAGAAATTGAACCGGAGTCTCCCAAACCAGGTCTCCCACATTGCAGGCGGATTCTTTACCAGCTGAGTCTCAAGGGAAGCCTAAGATCACTGGAGTGGGTTACCTATCCCTTCTCCAGCGGATCTTCCCGACCCAGGAATCGAACTGGGGTCTCCTCCATTGCAGGCAGACTCTACCAACTGAGCTATCAGGGAAGCCCCAAACTTCATACTCAGGAATAACACAACACATTCAACTAGGATTGGTTTTTCTGTTTCTCAACCTGAGATTGGGGCTGGAGAAATCTGCAGGCTAAACAGGTACATCTTCCCCAGGGACCAATGTTACCAAATGTCGCATGTTCAAAGCACTATTTTCATACCACAATAAATGTGGTTTTGTTATGACCAGGAAGTAAAACTCCAGGGGACTTTTTAAGATAATAGGATCTCAAAGAGAGTCTCTGTTCTGGGTAGGCAACTCTGGGCCACGGTTTTGGGAGCATTTGTTTGAGAAACACCGGAACTGGTTTCTTGGTTACTCCATTCACACTGGTCCCCTCAACCCACCCACCAGTCAATCACTCATTTCTCCAATTAACATATACTGACCTTCTTCCAACATCCCTGGTGGGAAGAGCACTTCAAGAAATGGGAGACGGTAGAGTGAGTTGCAAAGACAGGGGAAGGTGGGTCTGGAGACTCTGGTTTTAATAAATGAGGGCAGCTGGGGAGCTGGCCAGGCTAGGATGTGTGACTGTGTGTGTGTTTGGTGGGGGTGGAGGGACCAGAACTGCCTTTGCCCTGGGCAGGGAGGCGGAGGTGATGAGATGGTTGGGAATGATGGTTTACTGGATCAGAATCCTCCTCCATCCCCTCGTTCTACTCTCAGGCCAGAGCCACCTTCAGCAGGAAAGGTTCCTGAAGGGCAGTTCTGGTCTCAGTCATCACCAAGAGAAGTGAGCCCACTCCTTTGTGACAGAAGCTGGCACATGGAATAGTCTGGAAGTCTTGGAATAGTCAATTCCACAGGAGACGGACACTGTCCACTGCTGGGTCGCCCACCAAGCAGCCGTGAATGGGTGCTTGGCTCTTGAAATTCTTAATAATTTTGTAAAAAGATGCACATAATCATTTTTCAATGGGACCTGCAATTACGGCAACTAGACTAAGTCTTTTCACTTCAAACCTAGTAGTCTTTCCTAGAATGATTACCGTTGGCTTCTCAAACAGACACAAGATGGTTGCAGTTAGAGTTAGAGTGTCTAGCTGAAGCTCCAGGACTTTGGCCACCTGATGCAAAGAGCCAACTTACTGGAAAACACCCTGATGCTGGGAAAGATTGAAGGCAAGAGGAGAAGGGGATGACAGAGGACGAGATGGTAGGATGGCATCACCAATTCAACCGCCACGAGCCTGAGCAAACTCTAGGAGATGGTGAAAGACAGGGAAGGGAGCCTGACCTGCTGCAGCCCATGGGGTCCCTAAGAGTCGGATACGACTGAGCGACTGAAGGAGTCAAGGAGAAACTGAGGAAGCGACTGGAAAAAAAAAATGAAACGTCAACTCTCGGGAAAGAGAGACATTTACCGGGGCAGATGACGCCGCCGTCTTCCCCGTGTGCACAGTGCACACGTCTTCCCCGTGTTCCCAGCCGGCATGGGAGCACGGCGCCAGGGACGGCTCCACCCCGGAACACCGCCCTGGCCCGGAAGCCTGGGGCCGGCGCCCCGGCCGAAGCGGGCCCCTCCGGGGCCGAGACGGCCGCCCCGCAGCCCAGGGCCAGCACACCACCTGCGCGTCACTCTCGCCCCACAGGTCGTCACACACCGTGCACCACACGCCTTAAAATACACCTCGACGCGGCCAGGGCACCTTCCCTAACCTTCCACGAGCCGCACAGCAAGCCAGTCTTTGGGAGAAAGGCAGTCCCCCAGCCCCCGCCAAAGCGTTGGTGACCGGAGCCAACATCTCCCTCACCCCTGTCATCACCAGACAGAGACTACTGTCCATCAGGTGCCAACCGGGGTCCTGGCACAGGGCTAAGCCCTTGGCAGCGGACATCTCCGGACTTCCTGATCGCAGATTGCTGTCCCCATTTTACCAGGGAGGAGGAAACAGGGACTGAACTGGAACCGCAGCACATCCTGATAGCTCCCGGGGGTCCTCCATCAGGTTGCTATAGGGTCCTCAGCTATGGCTGGGGTCATCCGCCTGGCCTCGGCTGGCCTCGTGGGGAACACCTGGCTTTGCTTTGTTCTTTTCAAAGCACTTCCTGTTCGATCCTCCCATACCCACTGGCCAGAATATCTACATCTAAGAACACAGAAGCTCTAAGCTCAGGGCTCCTTACTATTTTAGCTTAAATATTTCTTGACTCTAGGATGCTTTGCACTGAGTCATCGCCGTCTAGGATGCTTTACACTGAGTCATCGCCAGCGTGGAGCCAAAGGTACCAGAAAAAAAAAAAAAAAACCTTGCACAATAGACGCATGAGCTGTGCTTTCTTCCGGGGCGCTGTGCCCTGCCCCACCCCAGGCTGTACATCTTCGGGAGAGTGTGAGACTCTCTCCCATCAGCTTGCTACCCCCCCTTCACCGCTCCCGAGTACTTTGCTGGGAACACCTCGCTGGCGCCTCCACCTCCCCAGGAGCAGGTAGGGAGGGGTCTCAGAGCACCCAGCGGACTCTGGGCCTGTGTGGGCAGGTAACCTCCCACTCTGCTTGTCTGCAAAACGCGGATGCTGATAACAGTAGCTGCCTCTAAGGAAATGAATGAACCAAGTATCCATAAAGGTCCAGGTACTGAATAGCCACTTGGCTATTTTATTTGAATAAAAATTTTTTAATTCAATTTTTATTATCTCCTCTTTACCCAGGAATGATTAGAGAGGCAACCTAGACTGATCAAAGTTCCCAGGGCCGGCTGCTGACCGAGGGCCCTCAGCAGGGTGGATTCCCCAGCAGCACAGAGCTGCCCTTCTCCAAGTGTGGTCCTCACCCAGCCCCCATCATCTGAATCTCCAGGGAAGCGGACCACTGGAGCACACACCACGTCTGGGACTGGGGTCTGTGGTTTTGCATGTTCAACAAGATCTTGGGGGCGACTATGGTATATCCCTATATGTAAGAACCCCTGAAATAGACACCCGTGAGTCTTTAATGTGTAAGAACCACGAAATGAGATAAAGATCTGAGTGCATTCCTAGCTTGTTAAACAGAAGTAAAAGTGGGGTGTCTTTATTTTCAGGGGTGAGCAGCCTGCCCTGCAGAGTGGGGACTACCCATCCCATCCCCAAGGGGTCTTCCAGGCTTCTCTGCATCCTCTGCCCTGCAGGGCCAACCTCTTTCCTCCCGAGTTCCTGTCCACCCAGGCCACCATCTGGCTCTGACTCACCATCTCTCTGCTCCGCAGGTGTGCCCGGCATGGAGCTTCTCTTAGACAGTCTCTTCCACAGGTTTTCTCTGGGTCCTCTGCCATCCCCCTTGGAATAAACTGAGATGCATGAACCATGTTAGAACCCGACTGTTCAGAACAGGGAGAGAGAAATAACCTCCCAGCAGAGATCATGGTCTGGGATCAGACAGCAGCTTCCAGGCCCCACTCCAATCCCACTGACGCACAAGCTCAGCAGAGTGGGACCTGGGAATCTGAATTTTTATCAATCCCAGTGATTCTGTTGTTCAGCCAAGTTGGGAAATGACTTTCTTACCTTGCAGTGTATAGCTGGTCTGTTAACTATTACTTTTCATCAAATAAGTGTTTTCACCAGCTATTCCAACTTTTTGTCAATGTATTTTATTACATGTCTTTATCTATTCTGTAGTTAATCTGGAGGCATTTTCTTTAATTAAACTTTACATGTAAATTCAATCATGCTTCTTAGTTTTAACTGGATGTTTTCTAATATCTCCTGAGTTTGCCTTTTTACAATTGTTTCTCCCTTTTTTGCTTTTTAAAAAATTTTTCTATTTTCATCTTCAACATAGATTTTTCTGTTGGCTGGGTTTTTAATTAATATTATTTAATTAATTTTACATTTTGCATTTGTCTTTTAAAGGTGGCTTTGGTAAAGGATGGGCTATTTATCTGTTGCTCAACAAAAAGACCCTACTCCAATATTCTTGCCTGGAAAATTCCATGGATGGAGGAGCCTGGTAGGCTGCGGTCCATGGGGTTGCTAAGAGTCGGACATGACTGAGCGACTTCACTTTCAATTTCACTTTCATGCATTGGAGAAGGAAATGGCAACCCACTCCAGTGTTCTTGCCTGGAGAATCCCATGGACGGAGGAGCCTGGTGGGCTGCGGTCCATGAGGTTGCTAAGAGTGGGACATGACTGAATGACTTCACTTTCACTTTTCACCTTCATGCATTGGAGAAGGAAATGGCAGCCCACTCCAGCATTCTTGCCTGGAGAATCCCAGGGATAGGGGAGCCCAGTGGGCTGCCGTCTATGGGGTCGCACAGAGTCGGACACGACTGAAGCTTCAGGCAAGAATGCTGGAGTGGGCTGCCATTTCCTTCTCCAGTGCATGAAAGTGAAAAGTGAAAGTGAAGTCGCTCAGTCGTGTCTGACTCAGCGACCCCATGGACTGCACCCTACCAGGCTCCTCCGTCCATGGGAGTTTCCAGGCAAGAGTACTGGAGTGGGGATGCCATTGCCTTCTCCGTTAGCAGCAGCAGTAGCCACAAAAAGAAAGCAGTCTTGTTTTTCCTAACTCTTTCTGGTAAAGTACAGTAACTTTGGCCTAACCATTGCTTTGACCAAACAAATAAATATCTTCCAAAGTGGTCCCTCTGATAGATGTCTGCACCATGAGCATCTCTGTGAGCTGCCACCTCTTTCTTTCAACCGTGTTCTGTAGACACACCCAAGGACAAGCCTGTGATGTTGTCAGGTCTGAGGAGATTCACAGCTGTCCATTTAAACTAGACAAGTCTAAGCTTCTGCAGAGCCTGGTACCCGGGGCTGGAAGAAGTCTATATTCATTCACTATACAGGTTGAGCACTAGACCAGACAGGATGTAACCCGGTGACTAGGTATGTGGTCTGGGCTGCAAGACCTAAGAGAGGTCTCCCCATGGGGTGGAGAAACTTCTGGAAGTCAACGAAGTTGGTGTTGTTAATAATAGCTAACCCTTATTCAGCACCTACTATGTGCTTGCCATGGGGCTAAGCAATTTCCGCGTCTTATTGAGAATGACGCTATTGTTTCTATTCCCATTGAACAGATTAGGAAATCGATGCAAGCAGAAGTCAAGTAATGTTCCCAGACCCCACAGCTAATAAGAGGCAATGCCAGGATTTGAGTTCCAGGATCTGGACATTTAGCCACTAAGTTCTCCAGCCTCTCATGCTCCCCGGCACTCCCGCCTCTTTCCTTTGACTCTTCTTTCCCTCCCACACCTCCCATCTCCTACCATCAGGTCAGATCTCTCTCCCGATTACCCTTTCCCTGGTATGACTTTCCCTTATGTTTGCACAAAACTATCCCTTTCCAAAGCACTTTCTCCACCCATTGTCTCACTTTATCAAAGAAGCCCTGTGATTGTGCTGGTAAAGCCCAGCCAGGTGACTTGGATTACAGATAGTCATTCAAAAATAAAAGAATAAAAGAAAGAGGACTTTCTATGACTATCATCCAAACCCATGCTAGACACTTCTACTTAGGGTTTAAAAAATTTTTTTGTGTGTGTGAACCACCATAATCAGTTTAAGAAACCAGTTCCCCTCATTCAGTCTCTTCTCACTCTAGTCCATCCTAAGTGTTTACTCATCTGAAAAGCCTCTTTAGCATCACCCCTCAGCTTACTATGGATCTTCATCATCTGCTGGATAAAACCCAAAGTTCTGAGTCTCAATTTCAGACCCCTCCATAATCAGATTCACATCTTCCTTTCCAGCTTCTCACCTACTGACACAGTGTTCTCCTTTCCTCAGAAAGAAGCTCCTTCTGCCCACCTCCATATGGCTTTTCCTGACTTATCAAAATTCTCTGGAATGACATGGTATCCTGAGCAAGACCAATCTCAAACCGGAAACTCTTATAACGTATTTCCTAGTTCCCTCAACTGGAAACCTAACTTCCCAAAGTACTTACGCTTAGTTCATTCAAGCTTAACAAGCATCACTGAGTACCTTCTCTGTGCCAAGCCCTCGGGATCCAACAGCAAATAATAGTGTCTCAATAACTCATTGGCTGGCAACTAACTTGGGGCTACCTGTGTTCGTGTCTTATCTCCCCCAGCAGATTGGTGGGCCTGGATGGAAGGGACCATCCTCCCTGCACAGTGCCTGGAACCTGCTGGACACTCCCAAATTGACTAACAAATGAATTAATGGGGTGGGATATCAAGCAGGCATTGAAGAATGGCTTGCTAAATTTACAGGAAGTGGGCAAATCGGTATGAGCCTTTTTTTAAAATATAGGACTCAAAAGGGAACCATATGAACTAGAACAATGTCTGTGTTGGATAAAGAGTGGGCACAAGGAGGGACAAATAGGAGGCTTCCACTTTTTAGGATTTTGAATGCTCGGAAGAGAAGTCCAGACTTTTCAAGTTGTCAGTGGAGGCACCATTTTGGGTTCTTGCTCAGAGGAAGGACATGGCAAATAGCCCAGTGCAGGGGTAGCTAGAGGTGAGTGAGAGACAAAGGCAGGGAGAAAACTGGGATGCAGATGACGCTAGTGGACCAGCCAGGAGACGGAGAAGGCTTGGGCTGTGTGTGATGGCAGCCCCAAGTATACAGAGGAGAGCAAACAAAATGTAAGGCAATGTTTCTTAAGGTTAATCCTCCAGCTGCCTTCATCAGAATTACCTAAGAAACTGCTTAAAATATTGATTCCTAGGCCTTTTCTGTGCAATTATGGCTCATATTTACATAAACTTCTCACGTGATAATTATAGACATAAAAATCTGTGGCTTGGTTATCCATGAAAGACAGGAATTGGAAAAGAATGAAATTAGAGGTTGATGATGATTTCAGTATTTTGAGGCAATCAGGTAATTGAGAGAACAACAATTAGCCCTCTTTTAATAAGGACTGAGTGAAAGAAAATATTAAATGTTCTACCCAATAATATCTCAATGTTTTGCTTCCAAAAAAGAAAAAAATCAGGGACTTCCCTGATGACCCAGTGGCTAAGACTCTGCACTCCAATTGCAGGGGGCCCAGGCTGAGAAACTAGATCCCATGTGCTGCAACTTAAAAGATTCTCTATGCCCCAACTAAGACCTGGCACAACCAAATAAGTAAATAAAAAGAGAAAACAGCTAACACTGATTGAACACCTACGTTTATTTATTCAAGGTTAGCATCATGTACCAGCTATGTGCCAAGGACTATTAGAGGCTTTTAGTATTTATCATACAAATAATAAAGAAGAATTATGGCAACCTACTCCAGTATTCTTGCCGAGAGAACCCTGTGGACAGGGGAGCCTGGTGGGCTGCCGTCTATGGGGTCTCACAAGAGTCGAACATGACTGAAGCGATTTAGCAGCAGCAGCAGTATTTATCATTGGACAATGCAGACCAAGACCCTTGTGGGGCTTACATTCTAGAGGAGGGGGACAGTCAATGAACACGACAGTAGGTGAGTAAGTGAATTATGGCATTTACAAAGTGGCTGAGGAGATAAAAGAGTGGAAATCAAGGGTTAGGATGTTCAAAGGATGGTCAGAGTAGGTCTTAGGAGAAATTAACATTTGAGAAAAACTTGCAGGCAGTAAGGAGTAAGACTTGCTGATATGTGGCCAAGACTGTGCCAGGCAGAGGGAGCGTCGAGGGCAAAGCTCCCCTCACCATGTTCCCGGGGCGGGGGTGGGGGGTGGGGGCAGGGGGCGGGCAACGGAAGGACTGAGAAGGAAAGAAAAGAGGTGGGGATGGTAACCAGGGAGCAGGCCTTTGAGGGCTCCGCTGGCCTCTGACCTTTACTCCGAGTGAGGCGAGGAAGGTTTGCAGGGCTTGGAGCAGGAGATTGACATGATCTGACCTGAGTTTCAGAGGATCACTCTGGCTGCTGTGTTGGGATCTGACTTGGGAGAAGAGGGTGGAAGCCGGGAGACCAGTCACAGTGACTGGGGGAATCACGGCAGGGGAGGTGGGGGCCCCGTCTAAGGTGAGACAGGGAGTCAAGGTGGGATGATAAGGAGTGACTAGACGGTTTCCTGGAGGATTGGGCAAAGGCTGTGGGAGAAAGCAGAGTCAAGGACCACTCAGGGCATTTGCTCTGAGTGCGTGAGTGGAGCACGCCACCATCTGCAATGAGCTGGTCACAGGGCTGAGTGCTGGCCATAATTGACTCTTTTTTCCTTTGGGTACACCATGCAGCTTACAAGATCTTGGTTCCTGGACCAGAAACTGAATCCAGGCCACCACAGTGAAAGCCTGGAATCCTAACCACTGGCCCCCTAGAGAATCTTTTCAGAAACTCTGTGAACTGGGTGCTCTCTCTCTTCTCATTTTGTCAATGGGGAAGTTGAGACTGTTTAAGAGGTTACGTGACCACACAACTCCTCACTAGTGGAACCAAGTTCTAAATGTGGATTATGTGGTATCTTAGCCTGCTCTGGACTAAATTTTGTTTACATTTTGTTTCTATTCACTCTTCTAAAATCCTGTTCTTCCAGGTTTGAGCATCTGGAGTTATGTAAACATATCGGTGAAATTTGAGACTACATCTTCACTACCAGAGGAAGATATGTGGTCTTGGAATGTCATTAGACAGGATCATAAATCACCGTGCATGTAAAGGAAGGGCGTGATTAGCAGCTCAACCATTAAGGGATTTGATGTTTAATCAGGCTGAGAATCAAAACTTTCCAAACTCTATTTGCAAGGTGGTTTTTAGGGACTATTTTGTTAAAATATTTCACTTGGATTGTGTTGATCAGGTGAAGTCAACACAGGGAACAATCACATTTTCAGAAATAGTCCTGCTTTCTCTGGCAGTCAACAATTTGTCCTTTGTCCTCACCTTTTCCGCATGAATCACCCTAATATCAACCGAACTCCAGTGGCTTGCAGGTCCCCAAATCCCTCCTGATATCCAGGAGGACTGCACCGAACTGCAGTTTCGTTTCTGGGTGGTTGTTCCCAGAAGCTCTCACCGGCCCTATTGTCTGCCCGTCTCTTGTGCAATCCACACGAGGCGCCTGGCACAGCCGGTAGCACCATATCAAACCACTAATCCATGTGCTCCCAGAGGCTCAGGAGCACCTCCCTATAAACTGTAGGGTGAGGTGCTCATCCTGGGGGAGAGGATAAGCCCAGGTAAAAGGCTTGGAGGAGGGAGCCCAGATAAAGGAGGAGCCAGAGAGTCTGGGAGAAAGTGGCCCTGGTGTAAACGATACTGGCAAGTGGTGTCCGTAAGGTCCACTGAGCCTCTCAAATATCCTTAGATTTGAAGCGACACGGGGGCAGCAACCCCATAAGCTTACTGTCTTTATTTTAAGAAGATCCAGTAAGCAGATACCAGTAGAGCTTACAGACATGATTTGCAAGCATTCCTGCTCATTGTTTGCTCGTTCATTTGTTCAGACTGTTTATGGAGAGCCCTCTATTGTGTCAGGAATTGTGCTAAGAGATGGCTCCATAAATGTGACAATGTGGTACCCTCAGTGTGACAAATAGCGCTGACATGTGGTGGTGAGTTTTCAAATTTCAAGGAAAGCAAGATAAGACAGAAGGAGACAAGAGCTGAGTATTGTTGTAACTAGGTTGTCACATGGACTGCAGTCTGCCAGGCTCCTCTGTCCATGGAATTTTCCAGGCAAGAATACTGAAGTGGGTTGCCATTTCCTTCTCCAAGGGATCTTCCCCAACCCAGGGATTGAACCCAGGTCTCCTGCGTTGCTACTTTACCGTCTGAGCCACCAAGGAAGCCCAGGTTATCACAATGCCCAATTCAATGTAATAAATAGCTCTCCTTTGGCTGATTTTTCTCATGGATACTTGGTTTTTCAGTGTGATGGGAGGTGGGGGATGGGGTTAGAATTGAGGTTAATCTTTATTCCCAGGAACTCATTCTCTGCTTTTCTCAACACATTATTAAGTAGTTATTGGGGTATAGTCTTAAGAAAATCACCAGGTTTTAAGATGGCATTTTTTTTCCAGTTCCCAGAAATTATTAAACTTGCTTATGCAAGACTGGGGGTTGTCTCTCCTTTTACCCCCTGTCTCCTTCATGTCCATCCTAAATCCTTCGGGCATCTGATTCCAATATGCATTTCTGCTTCCTAAGAGTAGCAATATACATCAAGTCAGGCCCTGGGTGCAGAGCTCATTGAGGCTCATTCCAGACTGGTCCAGGGGTCACTTTCAGTCCTGCCTAAAACTATATTCTCAAAGGCCATACTTTGTTACTTTCAGCACCATCAAAGTCAGCATCATCTTCACCACAGTTGTAGCAAATAAGAATTGAATTTTCTCAGAAATTTCCAAAAATGTTATGTTTTAGAAAGCCCCATTTTCCCACCTACATTTGGTTTAGTTCATGAATCTCCAGAGCACCTACCTGCTTGGTATTGATGTGCTAGAAGAAAAGAACTTTCGTGCTGTGCATATTGACAATATTAAATCAGTTAATTAAATTGAAACCTACACTGAAATACTGCAAGGTAATATTCTTGATTTCTTGGAAAATGGAAATATCATGGTAAAATGTTATAATCTAAATTTCATAATCTATATAGCCATCTTTCATCAGCTTAAAATGCACAATTTAGAGGCTGTAAGCCTCTATAATAACGTTTAATCTTGAATGAGCATTTTCTCTACCTGAGGCACTCTTTCAAGTAACTTACAAACATTATTTCTTTAAATCTCCCCAACAATGAGTGAGTGAGTGAGTGAAAAAAGCTTAGTCATGTCTGACTCTTTGCAACCCCATGGACTATAGAGTCCACCCCAGGCCAGGATACTGGAGTGGGTAGCCTTTCGCTTCTCCAGGGGATCTTCCCAACCCAGGAATCCAACTCAGGTTTCCCACATTGCAGGCAGATTCTTTACCAGCTGAACCACAAGGGAAGCCCACAATGCAACAATACAATGAATATTGAATCTCCCAACAATACAGTGAATTATCCCCTTTTTGTGGGAGAACAAATAGCAGCATGGAGAGATGAAAAACCTCGCTCGAGCTCAGACGGCGAGCAGCACAGAAGCATGCAGACCCTTCTGGCTTTAAATAAGCTGTAGTCCCAGACTCATACCTCCTCAGGCATATACTTGAGAAATAAGGCCCAGAACCCCAAAGGATTAAAAGACTCACTCAATCTCTTAACACACCAATATGGCTTAATAAATAATGTTTTAGTGTCCGAAATAAGCATATCTATACAATTACTTGAAGAATAAAAAAAGAGTATAAACTTTACAATCAAACATTATTCTATGGTTGGTGTTATGTTTTTCTTAAAGTTAATGAAAATTATATTCTAGCTATTAGTTGGTCAAGAGTCTTTCCAAATTTCCATTTGTTAGTGTAAATGGGAAAGCTAAATAGTAAAGGACTTTAATATTTCTCCTCAGAACCACAAAATAATGATAAAAATAACTGAAATTATATAGATATTTTAAGCTACTTTAATTCTAAAGTAAATTAAAATTTCTTGAAGAGGGCTAGATGTGGAATACAGATTAAGACTAAGAAAGTAAAATTGATTTGGAGAGGTACAGGCTTTCAGATTAGAAGACTTCATGAGTCTAGTCCAGATAATTTCATGCCAAGTCCAATACTTCAGGCTAAGATGTTATTTTGCTTTACATTTTTAACTCCATTCAGCAACAGTAAAGAAATCATGGCAATAATTCCGTACCTAAATAGGGCTTTCCTGGTGGCTCAGTGGTAAAGAATATGTCTGCCAAGCAAGAGCCTGGGGTTCAATCCCTGGGTGGGGAAGATCACTTGGAGAAGAGAATGGCGTACCACTCCAGTATTCTTGCCTGAGAAATCCCACGGACAGAGGAGCCTGGCAGGCTATCGTCCATGGTGTTGCAAAAAGGTTAGACATGACGTAGTGACTAAACAACAACAAAAAAGCAGTAAATATCAATATAAAAGCCAAAGAACATTTTCAAAACTCCTATTTAATTATCCTGCAGACAAGTATTTTTCCATTATCTATTTCTCCCCCAAATCCTAAAAACAGAGCCATGGACTTAAAGAACAAAAAATTCGCCAGTGCCTTGTCCATGGAAAAGAAAAAATCTTATAGAAAAGATTTGATGCAACTTCCCTTAATCAATCATGATTATGCATTTGGTTACTATTCCAGCAACATCTCAATGGTGGTTGTATGCGTTGAACAGTAAAGTTCTATTTGTCTGGATTTAATGCTAAGCTTTCTTCCAGTGTGCTGGTGAACTATGTGCAAATAACCATCCTTTCCCTTTCGAGCTTGGAACAAGACAGGAGCAAAACAGCAGCAAAACAGCCTGGGGGCATCGGCTCTGGTACCTGCTTCTTGCAGAATGACCGTCTGGAGGAGCAGCAGCCAGAGGAGGAGGACTGGGCGGCCCATGCTGGGAAGGCTTCCAGCTCCGGGGAAACATGGAGTTTCAGCTTTATATGCTCTCAAGTCTCCCCTGAGGCGGGTGGCGGGGCAGGCAGTGCAATCTGATGCTCTTTTCAGACTTGGATTGACAGGCTTTTTGTTGTGGCATTTGGTATGTATCTGCAGTGGGGAAAGGGTGATTCCATTACCAGAGGCATTTCATGGAACCATTGGGAGGCGAAATCAGAGAGAAGAAAAAAAGACAAATTGTGTCTTGATGTCTGGCTATGCAGGTGGACCCTCTAGCCCCTAACCAGGAGAGAGAGACCACCGGGAGCCCTATATATCGATGACAGCATCGTTTCTTCAGCAGGTGATAGTTCCTAGTAGAAGGAGCTGCTGACATCTGCTCATCTTTCAATGCCCACAGCTACCCTCCTCCTTTTTTATTTTTGAGTTTTCTCTTCTCAATTGCTTCCCTTGTACAGAATCCGCCTGCAGTGTGGGAGACCTGGGTTCAATCCCTGAGTTGGGACGATCTCCTGGAGAAGGGAAAGGCTACCCACTCCAGTATTCTGGCCTGGAGAATTCCATGGATTATATAATCCATGGGGTTGCAAAGAGTCAGACGGCTAGGCGACTTTCACTTCCCTTCTCAACTGCATTCTCCACTCTTACGTCACTCAAAGCATTCCGCGTTCAGTTTCTGGTGTTTTAGTCTCGTTTTCCCCATTAGCTTGTAAACTCTCTGAGAGCAAGACTTCTCTCTTTATTATTTATATCCCATTTATAATATCGCTGACTTTATTGCCAGCGTGATGCCTTGGACCGAAATACTTGCAGAACTTTGAAGTACTCACTGACATCCGATGTTCAAATTATTGCTTCCTTAACGGGTATTTTCCCTCTGCTTAGATCATTGACTGATAATAATAAATTATCCCGTAATCTCAATGAATTCCCTCTTCTGAGCCTTGGGATACACCAGTCTTCATCTTCATCTGACATCGTGCTTGTCTATTTGTTTTCGGTTGGGCGGGGTCTTCGTTGCTGTGCGCAGGCTTTCTCTAGCTGCGGCGAGCAGGGGCTACTCCTGTTGCAGAGCACGGGCCCTCGGGCACGTGGGCTCAGTAGTAGCGGTGCTAGGCTTAGTGGCCCAGTGGTACGTGGAATCCCCCCAGACCTGGGACCAAACCCATGTCCCCTGCATTGGCAAGAGGATTCTTATCCAGTATGCCACCAGGAAAGTCCCGTAACAGTCTTCAGGCAGAGAACATACCTTCTGGAGCAGGCATCTAGCTCTAGGAAATGGAAGGAAGTGTTTTACCAACCAATATAATATTACTCATCAAGCTGGGTGAATCCAATGTATTATTTATTTATTTTTGTTCATGTCACCTTTTTCCAGAAAAAAAAAAAACAAAAAACAAAACCTAAGGCTGATATAAAAATGCACACAAATTTCGAAAAGATGAGAAAAAGAAGAAGAAAACTAAATGAGTCTGGAGTAAAGCAAAAATTAAAAATAAGTCTAGGAAAATAACCGGAAGCCAAGAGAGGATGTGGAAAGCACCACAACTGACTAAGACCATAAATCTGAAAAGGGCGTTTGCTGCATAAATAAAGTAAGAGTCAGGTAACCCCTTATGTTTCCTAGCATATACTGATCATGCTGAGTGTTTCACACTCATTATTTAATTCTCTTAAGAGTTCTGTAAGGAGAACAGATATTCTTCTCTCCATTTTACAGATGGGAAAATTAAGGCAAGGAGAAATGGATTCTCATGCCTGAGGTCAGCTGGTGCGGGAAGGAAGCTGTAGGATGAGGACTCAGCTCTGCTGGTTCTTGGGTTCTCTGTCTCTGTGTCCTGAAGAGGCCATGTGAGACTGGATGGGCACTCTCTCTCTCCACGATGTATTAGAATTTTATTATAATTTATGAGATTAACTTTAATTTCAAAACTCTAGGTAGCCAAGATGGTTGTGGTCGTGGTTATATGGCTCCACCAACCCAGCCTCTTACCACACCCTCTTGCACAGCATGGGGCCTGCCTGGCCTGTGGATAGATGTACACCCTGTATCTTTGGCCAGCTGTGTAAAGAGATTGCACTGTATGTATTAAAAAACTTCTTTTTGGCTGCACTGCACATGGTGTGTGGGATCTTAGTTTCTTGACCAAGGATGGAATCTATGCCGCCTGCAGTGGAAATTCGGAGTCTTAACCACTGGAATGCCTGGGAAGTCCTCACTTATTAATTTTTTTTAATAAACAGTTTTTAATTGTCTAGTGATAAAAAGATGAACTTCAAATAGCTACTTCACTTGACTGTCATATAAATCACCAAACAACTAACGTTATGAACATGAAATGTGGGTCTGTTAGATATTTTAGACTTCTATTACTTGAGAGATCTTTGAAATAAAATGGAATGTCTCATGGCCAGAGAGACAATTATTGTCTCTTTTGTTTTCCCGACCAAGAGGCAAAGGCACACTAAGAGAAGCTGACCTAAAAACCACTTTCATTGGTCCTTCTAAAAATCTTTTTTTTCTAAATAAATAGTGATCTCAGATGCCAATTCTAAAAAATCTCACATCTTTAACCCGACTTCTGATCAGTTCAAATTATAACGACAGTGAACAGACGTTACAGAATTGACTGCATCCAAAATACGAGGCTCAAAGTGTATGATCCCAGTTCAAAGTGGGAGAAACTGGCTTGCTCTTTTCTTTTTTAAAACTCATTTTTTAACAAAAAGCTTTCCTTCTTTGAACAAGAAAAATCTACTGCAGGCTTTAAGTCATAGAGAGAGCTAAATTTCAGGCAATTACATTCAAGGTTTTCCTCAGAGATATAGATACACATTCTGACCCACTACAGCTTGTGCTCTGCTGGGTATGGATATATTGTGATTCCTTTCTGGTCCCTTCCATTACCAGCATTTTGAGTTTCTCTATTCCAGTTATCTTTTGATCTCCTATGAACTAATCTGATTGCAGGACTAGATGGTCTTGGAGAAAGTTCTCTGATTTGCAATCTACAGCAGAGGTAACTTCAGTACAAGTATCCAGATCGCCACTCTCAAGAATCATTGAAGAGGTGACGAAGGGAAGCTGATGTGGAAGTGGAAGTGTTAGTGGCTCAGCCATGTTCGACCCTTTGCGGCCCGCCAGGCTCCTCTGTCCATGGGATTCTCCAGGCAAGAATACTGGAGGTGGGTTGCCATTTCCTTCTCCAGGGGATCTTCCCAACCCAGGGATCGAACCTGGGTTTCCTGCATTGCAGGCAGATTCTTTACCATCTAAGCCACCAGGAAAGTCCAAAGGGAAGCTAAGTTACTCACTGCTCAAACATTTCCATGTCCTTTGTGTTTTTACTGCCTCCTGTCACTTTTCTGAGTGGCCTTCTTTCCTTTTCTCCTGGGCAGGCTGATGCACCACTCAGCCTGTCTTGTCTGTTCCTCTGAAGAAGAAACCAGAACGAGTGGGGCTTGCCTCATTTTTTTTTTAACTTTTTATTTTATATCAGAGTATAGCCGATTTAACAATATTGTGCTAGTTTCAGATGGACAGCAGAGCGACTAAGTCACACACAAACATGTATCCATTCTCTCCCAAACTTCCGTTCCATCCAGGCTGCCACATGACAGCGAGCAGAGTTCCCTGTGCTAATATAGCAAGACCTCGTTGGTTATCCATTTTAATTATACCAGTGTGTATGTGTCATCTCAAACTCCTAGGCTGGCCTCATTTTGTCCTGCAGCACCTCGTTTGTGAAATACGATTAGGTTCAACAAAAAATACCACTGTGAAAATCATAGGCTCACCAACATCTGAAAACATGATTCTGGGCTATTCGGGAGCAGTAGAATAGTTTCAGCATGTTTCAGAACTATGTTTTGAAACATTTTAAAACACAGTTTACCAAAACTGAGGAACTCTGCAGACAATAGTTGTCAACCTTGGCTGCACATTGGAGTCAGAGAGATCTGCACACTGGAGACCTTTACAAAATACTGATGTCTGGGTCCCATACCAGGTTCTGATGTGACTGGTATAGCCTCTCACATCACTGTACCTCCCCTGGTGAATCTAATATGCAACCGGGGTCAAGAACCACTCTTGCAAGAACATCTTTTCTTTTTTTAAAAAAATATATTTATTTTAATTGGAGGCTAATTACTTTACAGTATTGTATTGGTTCTGCCACACATCAACATGAATCATCTCTTCTTTCAATCTTCTTTCCTCCAGCTTTGCCTTCTCCTTCCTTCCCTCAGGCATTTCTCTCTTCAGCTTTTGGTTTCTTTTGAATTCACATTCTCTAGGCTCTTATGCTACAATGAGGACTTCATCCCCTTATCTAACAGAGGTTGGTTGAAACAAGCATGCTCTTTACCAAGATCAACAATTTCCTAGTAGAACGTGAGTTCTATTGGGGCACAGTCTGTATGGGGGAGCTTGATGAAGTCTTAGTTTGCTAGGGATGCTATAATGAAGTACCACTAACAGGGTGGCTTAAACAATAGTAAATTGCGAGATTTATTGTCTCACAGTTCTTCAGGCTGGAGATGAGATGAAGTTGTTGGCAGGTTTTTTGTTTTTTTTTTCTGAAGACTATCAGGAAGAATCTGTTTATGAATCTCCCCTAGATTTTGGTGGCTTGCTGGCAAACAAAAAAAAATTATTGGACTATGGTTGCTTTACAATGTTGTGTTATTTTCTGCTGCACAGCAAAGTGAATCAGGTACACATATACATATATCCCCTTGTTTTTGGATTTCTTTCCATTTTAGGTCACCACGGAGCACTGGGCAGGCTATCCCTCTGCACTCAGTTCTCATTCAGTTCAGTTCAGTTCAGTCGCTCAGTCACATCCGACTCTTTGCGACCCCATGGACTGCAGTACATCAGGCTTCCCTGTCCGTCACCAACTCTCAAAGCTTGCTCAAACTCACGTCCATTGGGTCGGTGATGCCATCCAACCATCTCATCCTCTGTCGTCCCCTTCTCTTCCTGCCTTCAATCATTCCCAGCATCAGGGTCTTTTCAAATGAATCAGCTCTTCGCATCAGGTGGCCAAAGTATCGGAGTTTCAGCTTCAGCATCAGTCCTTCCAATGAATATTCAGGACTGATTTCCTTTAGGATGGACTAAAGGAAATCCCTGTCTTCCCTGTCTTGCTGTCCAAGGGACTCTCAAGAGTCTTCTCCAACATCACAGTTCAAAAGCATCAATTCTTCAGTGCTCAGCCTTCTTTATACAAAATAGTTGTGTATATGTCAATCCCAATCTCCCAATTCATCCCACCCTCCCTTTCCCCTCTTGGTGTCCAGACATCTGTTCTCTACGCCTGTCTCTAATTCTGCTTTGCAAGTAGGTTCATCTGTACTTTTTGTTCCTTTTCTTGTAGAAGCACAACCTCAGTCTCTGCCTTTTCCTTTGGTTGGTGTTCTTCCTGTGTGCCTGTTTGCCTCCAGATTTCCCCTTTTTAAAAAGACCCTGGTCCTATTGGATTAGTACCCACTGTAATGACCTCATTTTAACTCAATTACCTCTATAAAGGTGCTGTCTCCAAATAAGGTCACCTTCTGAGGTCCTAGGGGTCAGGACTTCGACTTACGGGATGAAGACAATTCAGCTCATGACACATGGCATGGACAGAATGGGCAGCCGACACAGACAAGGCTGAAGTCCTTATTGTCATAAGCAAAGTCAAAACACACAGCTGCAAATACAAAATCCTCAATTACAGGCGAAAGCCATCCAAGACCAAATGGTACGTCCGCACCACCGTGCCGCGTCGTGACTCTTCACCTGCATTTCTGCCCTCTCCTCCCCTCACCCCTCCTCGAGGCTCTATTGGCCTCCTGGGGGCCGTCAGGGTCACGAGTGCACTCATCTGCTTTGCCATTGACCCATCTCTTGACATCACCGTTCTCAAAGCACCCCCTCCATCCTCTTTATCCTTCGTGCTGCATGGCCAGTTGGCCTCCTTGCTGGGAGGAGGCCACTTCTGGACGCCACATCGGACATGCCTGATAGGTCGAGTGCCCATCGACAGTGCCTGCAGCTGGGTGCAGTGACAGCAAAGCGGGAGAAGACGCACTGACTGCTCGCTAAGTGGCCACAGGCACAGCAGTGGCCGTAGCTGCGATTGAGGGCTCCACCACCGACTGAGGAGATGGGGTGAGGGTGGGGTGGTGCAGGCTGCCACGAGGGCACCTTAGTGGGTGACAACGTGCAGCTACAAGAAGCTGAAGCCCGCCTATGGCTGCAGGGTGGGAGGGACAAAGCAGATGTGAATGGTGAAGCCAGCAGCCATGGTGACACTCCATGGATGGCTTTTGCTTTGAACACTACTATTAAAAATATTAACCATTAATTTCCCACTTATAGAATCGATGGACTTTTTAATGAAAAAGTGGCAAAGCCTTGCACAACTTGAGTAAGAGCTCCTTTTGCCAATTTGGGATTCTCTCCCCCAGCCATTCAGGTCTGTTCCCAGGACTCTGTTCCAATACACTCAACTGAAACATCATGAACGTGTACTCTTCCTGGGGTTAGATCCTAAAGGAGATAGACTGTAACTCTTACCCACCATGGGAGTTCTAGGATCTTTAGGCACTCCTTGGAAGAAAAGTTATGACCAACCTAGATAGTATATTCAAAAGCAGAGACATTACTTTGTTGACTAAGGTCCGTCTAGTCAAGGCTATGGTTTTTCCCGTGGTCATGTATGGATGTGAGAGTTGGACTGTGAAGAAAGCTGAGCACTGAAGAATTGATGCTTTTGACTGTGGTGTTGGAGAAGACACTTGAGAGTCCCTTGGCCTGCAAGGAGATCCAACCAGTCCATTCTGAAGGAGATCAATCCTGGGATTTCTCTGGAAGGAATGATGCTAAAGCTGAAACTCCAGTACTTTGGCCACCTCATGTGAAGAGTTGACTCATTGGAAAAGGCTCTGATGCTGGGAGGGATTGGGGGCCGGAGGAGAAGGAGATGACCAAGGATGAGATGGCTGGATGGCATCACGGATTCAATGGACGTGAGTCTGAGTGAACTCCGGGAGATGCGTGCTGCGATTCATGGGGTCGCAAAGAGTTGGACACGACTGAGTGACTGAACTGAACTGAACTAGGCAATGTTTTGCCAACTGGGGTTTTAAGATAAGATGGTTTCATGTTTGTACACCGTGACTCACACAATCTTTTTATGCATGCTCAATTGGGTTCAGCCTGTGCAAAAGAACGTGCTTCCTCCCTGGGTAAGTCCCCAGTGGGGCAGTGGATTTCTGGGGAAGTTCAGAGAAAGACCATCCTCTCATGATATGGAGGAAACCCAAGCCCTTACAAACAACTCTTAAGCTGCCACGTCGTGACTCTTCACCCGCATTTCTGCCCTCTCCTCCCCTCCTCTTGAGGCTCTATTGGCCTCTTGGAGGCTGTCAATTGGTGGAAAAAGGCCAGGGTTCCACACAGACACTTGCAAGCCCAAGGAAAGCAAGCAGGGGTACTTCCAAATAGAGAACCATCACATTTGCAGGCAGGAAGAGATAGTCAGGGGTCATACTCTACATTTTATGAAACATACAGGGAGTTCCACTGCAAGATGTTGGTGATACCTGGTGAAGTTTCCAAAAAAACGGAAGATGGTTGAGAATTGAGACTTGCCAGCAGGGCTGGTCTTCCATCAGTGAAATGAAGTCGCTTAGTCATGTCTGACTCTTTGCGACCCTGTGAGCTGTAGCCCACCAGGCTCCTCTGTCATTGGGATTCTCCAGGCAAGGATATTGGAGTGGGTTGCCATTTCCTTCTCCATGGGATCTTCCCCACCCCGGGTCTTCCACACTGCAGGCAGACTCTTTACAGTCTGAGCCACCAGGTACTGCTATATGTAGTTGTGCTGGATGGCATCACTGACTTGATGGACGCGAGTCTGAGTGAACTCTGGGAGTTGGTGATGGACAGGGAGGCCTGGCGTGCTGCGATTCATGGGGTCGCAAAGAGTCGGACACGACTGAGCAACTGAACTGAACTGAACCATCATAGAAAGATTGTAGACCTTTCGTACTGGTGGGTAATGAGCTTCCTGAGTGCCCCTAGAACCACTTGGAATCCCAGCCCATTTCCTGAGTTCAGACCTTCCCTACATAAAATGTAAACAGAGAAATATACCTACTCAGCAACCCTCTATATGCCCTGTGCCAAGGCTACAACCTTTCTGTTATCATCTGGCCTATCACAGCAGATTATGCTTCCCAGGTGGCACAGTGGTAAAGAATCCGCCTGCCAATGCAGGAGACGTGAGAGGTGCAGGTTCAATCCCTAGGTTAGGAAGATCTCCCTGGACTAGGAAAAGGCAACCCACTCCAGTATTCTTGCCTGGAAAATTCCATGGACAGAGGAACCTGGTGGCCTACAGTCCATGGGGTTGCAAAGAGTCGGACATGACTGAGCACACACACACACACACACCCCATCATAGCAGATTACTAAAGCTCTTAATATGTTTTGTTTTGGAAGCAAATGCCTTCTAGAACTCTCATTAATATTGTTTTAAATAAATATGCATATTTAAAGTATTTAAATATTTTAAGGCATGTATAGTTCATAGACTGTTGCCTATCTGTGAATGCTCTGTAGGTGTTAATTATTATTGCTAATCTTAGTGGCATTCCTTATTTCAGACCAGACCTGTGGTTTAAGGGTGGTGACTTTGGGGCTGCTAAACCCTTGCCTCTCACCATTTTCCTGTGTGAATTTCATTAGCTTCCTGTTCAGATTTAATCTCTTTATCAGACTGATTTGTATCCGTTCAGCACCTCATCATTTCCTGGAGGGACTCTAACCTCAGATTATACTGAGATTGGTGGGGTTTTGTTTTTCTAGTTTTATATAGTGTGACCTTGGGCAAATCATTGAAACTTTCCCCCAAAGTAGCCAAGTTCTTTGTCTGTAAAACTCCATCAAGGGCCTCCTGAGGAAGAATGAGTGGGGGCCGCCCAGAGAGCCCGGCCCAGCCGCGCAGGGAGCCCTGCTTACTATGTTGCCAGTAGAGACAACTTCTGTGAGTCCTTTCCTGTGTCTTCTTTTCCAGATTCACAAATGGGACTTCCTGGAAGTCAAGACCCCAAAACGCAAAATCATTCGTATTTGTAACTTCTCTCTGTGTGGGGAGAGCTGTTCTCTTTTGGGGGCCATGGCTGCCTTCTCAAAATTAAAAAAAAAAAAATTTTTTTAACTGGATTATAATTGCTTCATAATGTAGTGTTAGTTTCTGCTGTATGGCAATGTGAATCGGCCATATTTAGACATATATCCCCTCCCTCTTGATCCCCATCATCCCACCCCTCTAGGTCAGCACAGAGCACTGGGCTGAGCTCCCTTGTAAGTTGATTCCCAGTTTCCCCATCATTCCTTCCCTGCTGCATCTTAGCCACGTCTCACTTAGAAAAAAAAATTTTTTTATTGGAGTATTTACGATGTTGTGTTACTCTGTGCTGCACAGCAAAGTGAATCAGTTACACATCCATAGATTGTCATATCCCCTCTTCTTCAGATCCTTTTCCCGTTATAGGTCAAGCACTCGCAGAACGGGAGGGGCAGAGCTGAGACCTGAACCTGGGACAAATCCCTTCACCAGAAGCTATAGTTTCCCTCTCAAAATGATGAAGAAGACGGGGCTCTTTCCCTTCTTGGCTCATCTGTACGGGGCACTCTTGGTATAAGCAGAGCCTTGAGCTGACTTAAGGGCTTTGGTCATATCAGCAGCCCTGGGTGTCCACTGCTGGGGTGCACAGTGCCTTAGTTAGAGGACGAAAATGATTTGTTTTTCTCATTTGCACTTAAGAGTTCATCGTCTCTCTCTTTTTTAAAACCTATTCTCATTGCCCTGGGGACTCAGATCTGCCATTAGACCACGTGGTCTTGAGTGATTCCTCTTTCTCTCTTTTTCTCTAAGTCTCCACAGGTCAGATGAGCACCCTGCGAGCCTTGCATCTGGTGAGCCAGCTGGGATGTACCTCCCAGACATGGCCAACTCTTCCTCTGACATCCTCCTTTTGGCTGTTTACCTCTCAGGTGGGGTATGTAGCAACCCAGATGGGGGACAGAGCGGAATCAGATGTCAGCGGGGCTGGGACGCAAGACAGGAATGGAGCCTGGACCCTGCTTAGTCATACATACCCTTCCCCATACCCCCCCATTCCCCACCTTCATGGGGGAGAAAGGAACACCACAGCCTACGGACTGGACTTGCTGTGGCCCAGCAAGGAGGGCCTTTTCTCCTATTTTATCTGTGTCCAGATTTCACAAGGTGTGACAGGCAAGAAGGAGCACTCTAAATACAGGAAGGCCGCCCATCCCCCGCCTCCTGCCTTGTCTGGTTGCAGGCGACCAGCAGAATCAACGTCTGGTTTGTCTGGCGCCATCTTCACGCCAGGCTAACAGAGGAAGTTGTTATTTAAAGATAAGGGAAACCACAGTTCACACCCTCCCCTGTAATCTGATGGAGTCTCGGAACTGCTAAGCTGGAGTAAGGGTAAGGTAGGACCATCCCCAGCCTGACTCTCCGAGTGAGCTCAGACATTATCCCAGGCTGGTACTTCCTGTTTCATGAGCCAGGATTTAGCAGTGCCTCCAGTGTTGACGGAGGGGCAACAAAACACCCAACGCACTCTGCAGCTGAAAGCCAGAAAGTGAAGTCAAGTGAACTGAAAGTCGCTCAGTCGTGTCCAACTCTGCGACCCCACAGACTATACAGTCCATGGAATTCTCCAGGCCAGAATACTGGAAAGGGATCACTTCAAAAAGAAAGCCCTTGAATGCAAATTTGTAGAGACAGAAAGTAGACCAGCAGACTACTGGCTTCCAGGGGATTAACTGTAAACGGGCAGGAGAGATCTTTTGGGGGAGACATTCCAAAACTGAATTGTGAAGGCAATCATACAATTCAGTGAACTTATTAAAAATCAGTGAATGACATGTCTAAAACAGGCAAATTTTGTGGTGGATACAGTTTGCTCTGGGGCTTCCCACTGATGACTCAGTGGTAAAGAATCTGCCTGCTAAGCAGGAGACACAGGTTCAGTCCCTGGGTCTGCAAGACCCCCTGGAGAAGGGAGTGGCAACCCACTCCAGTGTTCTCGCCTGGAGAATGCCATAGAGTAGACAGAGGAATCTGGCGGGCTGCCATCCATGGGGTTGCAAAAGAGCTGGACATAACAGCTACTGAACAAAAACAAAAGTTTATCCTGATAAAGTTGTTTTTAAAGAACTAAGCTGTTAAGCATGCTGCCTCCTTCGAAGGAAGTTGCAATGCTAGTCTCAGTCTTCACAGTGAAAGTGCCAGCTTGCCTGCACACCCTGACAGGCTCTTCTAGTCTCTGCCTGCATCCTTTCCTGGCCCCCTGTCCTGTCCCCACACGCCCCTTTCTGCCAACAGTTCCGTGAACTCACAGGCTCTCTCGGGCTTTGCTCTTTCCCCTGTGTGGAGTGCCCACCCCTCCTGCCGTCCTGATGGGTCCTTAGGGCAGGTGTCAGTTCACCTACAGACAGATCAGATCCAGCCCAGATTTCCCCGAGGTGGGCAGGGAAGGGCCTGGGCAGGATGGAGAGTGTGGGTCTCAGGGACTGCCCCCAAGCGCTCCTCCCCGGCTCTCCGCTTCCCTGGAGAGGGGTCTCACTAATCACTGCTGACCCCAGGGACTGCCCCCAAGCGCTCCTCCCCGGCTCTCCGCTTCCCTGGAGAGGGTCTCACTAACCACTGCTGACCCCAGGGACTGCCCCCAAGCGCTCCTCCCCGGCTCTCCGCTTCCCCTGGAGAGGGGTCTCACTAACCACTGCTGACCCCAGGGTCCTGGCCTCCAAGGCACAGTCCACATTCCCAGCCCACCACCCCTCCCCGCAGCCCCAGCGTAACCCTAGACCGAGACCAGACTGGAGCAATCGGAGCTCTGGCTCGCCCTTCAGGGAAGCAGACATAATCAGGAAAGCATATGGAACCACCAGGTTCAGCTTATCTCTGGCCGCCACGATGGGGCTCCCAGTCTGGCTCCTGACTTTGCTCCGAGCTGGCTCCCTGTGGTAGAGGCCATCTTTTCCTCACCACCAGGGCCACCGGCAAGAGTGGTTAGACCTTTCCAAGATCTAGATGCAGGAGAGTAAGAGCTGGAGAGTGGCAGTAATTCTTTTAGTTTAAAGCCCTTCTTCCATGTACCCGTTCCTTGCCAAAGCACTGGGCTCACCCCTGATGCTTTCAGGAAGATGCCTCCACCTCCTATACACAAAAATGTGGCCTCACCTAAGTGATTCAGCCAGACAACCAGAAACAAGCCCTAGAGATGCGTACTGTCAGGAGCTGACGGCTGTTTTCACTCAACCTGTGGGCCCCTCCCTTTACACCCCAGCCCACAGTAGGACATCATGCCACTCTGTGGCCCAGAGCCCCCTGCCCCTCTTTACAGTGCTATCTTAGCTAAGCTTTTTGCTCTCATTCCACAGATATTTACTGAGTGTCTTCTATGTGTCAGTGCCTGGGATTTCTTTGGAAGGAATGATGCTAAAACTGAAACCCCAGTGCTTTGGCCACCTCATGCGGAGAGTTGACTCACTGGAAAAGACTCTGATGCTGGGAGGGATTGGGGGCAGGAGGAGAAGGGGACGACCGAGGATGAGACGGCTGGATGACATCACCGACTCGATGGACGTAAGTTTGAGTGAACTCCGGGAGTTGGTGATGGACAGGGAGGCCTGGCATGCTGCGATTCATGGGGTCAGACACGACTGAGCGACTGAACTGAACTGAACTGATAATGACCTCATTTTAACTCAATTACCTCTATAAAGGTACTATCTCCAAATAAGGTCACCTTCTGAGGTCCTGAGCGACTGAACTGAACTGAACTGAACTGATGTGTCAGTGACTTCATTTTAACAAGATCTTTAGGAGGTTCATATGGACTTCCCAGGTAGCTCAAATGGTAAAGTATCTGCCTGCAATGCAGGAGACCTGGGTTTGATCCCTGGGTTGGGAAGATCCCCTGGAGAGAACATGGCAACCCGCTCCATGATTCTTGCCTGGAGAATCCCATGGACAGAGGAGCCTGGCGGGCTACAGTCCATAGTGTTGGACACGACTGAGCGAGTAACACTTGCCAGGGGGTTTATATACACATAAATTTTGGAGAATCACTGGCCTAGAAGACCGTTCTAGGAGGCTGGGGCAGCCGTGAAGAGATACCCCACATCCAAGGTAAGAGAAACCCAAGTAAGGTGGTAGGTGTTGCGAGAGGGCATCAGAGGGCAGACGCACTGAAACCATAATCACAGAAAACTAATCAGTCTAATCACACAGACCACAGCCTTGTCTAACTCAGTGAAACCAAGCCATGCCTGCGGGGCAACCCAAGATGGACGGGTCATTGTGGAGAGGTCTGACAGAATGTGGTCCACTGAAGAAGGGAATGGCAAACCACTTCAGTATTCTTGCCTTGAGAACCCCATGAACAGTATGAAAAGGCAAAATGATAGGATACTGAAAGGGGAACTCCCCGGGTCGGTAGGTGTCCAATATACTATTGGAGATCAGTGGAGAAATAACTCCAGAAAGAATGAAGGGATGGAGCCAAAGCAAAAACAATACCCAGATGTGGATGTGACTGGTGACAGAAGCAAAGTCTGATGCTGTAAAGAGCAATACTGCATAGGAAACTGAAATGTCTGGTTCATGAATCAAGGCAAATTGGAAGTGGTCAAACAGGAGAAGGCAAGAGTGAACATCGACATTCTAGGAATCAGCGAACTAAAATGGACTGGAATGGGTGAATTTAACTCAGATGACCATTATATCTACTACTGTGGGCAGGAATCCCTCAGAAGAAATGGAGTAGCCATCATGGTCAACAAAAGAGTCCGAAATGCAGTGCTTGGATGCAATCTCAAAAATGACAGAATGATCTCTGTTCGTTTCCAAGGCAAACCATTAAATATCAGAGTAATCCAAGCCTATGCCCCAACCAGTGAAACTGAAGAAGATGAAGTTGAACGGTTCTATGAAGAACTACAAGACCTTTTTACTTTTTACCCAAAAAAGATGTCCTTTTCATTATAGGGGACTAAAATGCAAAAGTAGGAAGTCAAGAGATACCTGGAGTAATAGGCAAATTTGGCCTTGGAATGCGGAATGAAGCAGGGCAAAGGCTATTAAAGTTTTGCCAAGAGAATGCACTGGTCATAGCAAACACCCTCGTCCAACAACACAAGAGAAGACTCTACACGTGGACATCACCAGATGGTCAACACCGAAATCAGATTGATTATATTCTCTGCAGCCAAAGATGGAGGAGCTCTATACAGTCAGCAAAAACAAGACCAGGAGCTGACTGTGGCTCAGATCATGAACTCCTTATTACCAAATTCAGACTCAAATTGAAGAAAGTGGGGAAAACCACTAGACCATTCAGGTATGACCTAAATCAAATCCCTTATGATTATACAGTGGAAGTGAGAAATAGATTTAAGGGACTAGATCTGATAGACAGAGTGCCTTATGGACAGAGGTTCATGACATTGTACGGGAGACAGGGATCCAGACCATCCCCATGGAAAAGAAATCCAAAAAAGCAAAATGGCTGTCTGAGGATGCCTTACAAATAGCTGTGAAAAGAAGAGAAGTGAAAAGCAAAGGAGAAAAGGAAAGATATAAGCATCTGAATGCAGAGTTCCAAAGAATAGCAAGGAGAGATAAGAAAGCCTTCCTCAGTGATCAATGCAAAGAAATAGAGGAAAACAACAGAATAGGAAAAACTAGAGATCTCTTCAAGAAAATTAAAGATACCAAGGGAACATGTCATACAAAGATGGGCTTGATAAAGGACAGAAATGGTNGTGATCAATGCAAAGAAATAGAGGAAAACAACAGAATAGGAAAGACTAGAGATCTCTTCAAGAAAATTAGAGATACCAAAGGAACATTTCATGAAAGATGGGCTCGATAAAGGACAGAAATGGTATAGACCTAACAGAAGCAGAAGATATTAAGAAGAGGTGGCAAGAATAGACAGAAGAACTGTACAAAAAGGATCTTCACAACCCAGATAATCATGATGGTGTGATCACTCACCTAGAGCCAGACATCCTGGAATGTGAAGTCAAGTGGGCCTTAGAAAGCATCACTACGAACAAAGCTAGTGGAGGTGATGGAATCCAGTCAAGCTAGTTCAAATCCTGAAAGATGATGCTGTGAAAGTGCTGCACTAAATATGCCAGCAAATTTGGAAAACTCAGCAGTGGCCACAGGACTGGAAAAGGTCAGTTTTCATTCTAATCCCAAAGAAAGGCAACGCCAAAGAATGTTCAAACTATCTCACAATTGCACTCATCTCACATGCTAATAAAGTAATGCTCAAAATTCTCCAAGCAAGGTTTTAGCAGTACGTGAACCATGAACTTCTAGATGTTCAAGCTGGCTTTAGAAAAGGCAGAGGAACCAGAGATCAAATTGCCAACATCCCCTGCATCTTCATAAAAGGAAGAGAGTTCCAGAAAAACATCCATTTCTGCTTTATTGACTACGCCAAAGCCTTTGACTGTGTGGATCACAATAAACTGGAAAATTCTGAAAGAGATGGGAATACCAGACTGCCTGACCTGTGTCTTGAGAAACCTGTATGCAGGTCAGGAAGCAACAGTTGGAACTGGACATGAAACAACAGACTGGATCCAAATAGGAAAAGGAACACATCAAGGCTGTATATTGCCACCCTGCTTATTTAACTTCTATGCAGAGTACATCATGAGAAATGCTGGGCTGGAAGAAGCACAAGCTGGAATCAAGATTGCCTGGAGAAATAACAACTTCAGATATGAAGATGACACCACCCTTATGGCAGAAAGTGAAAAGGAACTAAAGAGCCTCTTGATGAAAGTGAAAGAGGAGAATGAAAAAGTTGGCTTAAAGCTCAACATTCAGAAAATGAGATCATGGCATCTGGTCCCATCACTTCATGGGAAATAGATGGGGAAACAGTGGAAACAGTGGCTGAGTTTATTTTGGGGGGCTCCAAAATCACTGCAGATGGTGATTGCAGCCATGAAATTAAAAGGCGCTTACTCCTTTGAAGGAAAGTTATGACCAACCTAGATAGCATAGTCAAAAGCAGAGACATTACTTTGCCAAGAAAGGTCTGTCTAGTCAAGGCTATGGTTTTTCCAGTGATCATGTATGGATGTGAGAGTTGGACTGTGAAGAAAGCTGAGTGCTGAAGAATTGATGTTTATGAACTATGGTATTGGAGAAGACTCTTGAGAGTTCCTTGGACTGCAAGGAGATCCAACTCATCCATCCTAAAGGAGATCAGCCCTGGGATTTCTTTGGAGGGAATGATGCTGAAGCTGAAACTCCAGTAGTTTGGCCACCTCATGCGAAGAAATGACTCACTGGAAAAGACTCTGATGCTGGGAGGGATTGGGTGCAGGAGGAGAAGGGAACGACCGAGGATGAGATGGCTGGATGGCATCACGGACTCGATGGACGTGAGTCTGAGTGAACTCCGGAAGTTGGTGGTGGACAGGGAGGCCTGGTGTGCTGCGATTCATGGAGTCGCAAAGAGTTGGACATGACTGAGCGACTGAACTGAACTAGAACTGCAATGTCGGAGCTAACACTCACAGTGAGGCGAAAGCCAGCAAGGTCTCTTCCAGGCAGATGCATCATTAACTTGTACAGCAAAAGCTCTTGGGCTGAGGGAGCTTGAGGTTAAGGGAAAGGAGCGTTGTTTCCTTATGGTCATTGGTAAGGATTTTGATCTTTATCTCAAGAGTATTTAGAAGTTACTGAAAGTTTCAAAATTGATATATGAAGAAAAAAAGGTGACACTTTCTGCTTGTAAATACTCAACTCTTGGCCACATTTTAACTTACTTTCAACTGGTAATTGTAGGCATGCTTGGGGGATAAAAAGATTACCTTAAGTTTTTACCCCTCTCAGAGTTTCTTATTATCAGTTTGTAGGAAATTTTAAAAAGCAAATTATAAAATTTCACCTTGATTCTTGAAAGGGAGATTCCATAATTTCAGACTTTAGATGAGAAAACAAAATACTAACAGTATGACATTGATCAAGATCTTTCTTTGGCATTTCCTGTCTGCTTCCAAATAGTCGTCAGACATTTGAGCCCAGTTTTTACACAATGGCCATTACTAATTTCCTCTAATCCCAGTGGGAATTATGTGTTTGCACCAAAGAGGAAAAACATGTCTGAAAGGCTAATAACATAGTGAAACACATAGTTGAATTGTTAAAATAGTAAAGGTTTCAAAATGGTACAATTTGAAATTTTGGATAAGAGGTTGAGTAGGAATGATCTATAAAAATGGAAAAATTTATGAAAAAAAAAGAAATGGAAGCCTTCTGCTTAAGTGTTTAGTTTCTTTCTTCTTTTTTTTTTTTTCCAAAATCTTGATATTTCATTGCTGGGTTATTTTCATGTTGTTAAATAATATCTGTTGTTTCATGAGCATTAACATTGATATGTTTTTTAAACATAAAATTTCTCTTCATCTTTAAAGGAGCCTTCAGTGATATTGAAATGATGTATCAATCAGTTGACTTTAAGTTCAAATGGAGACCAGGATATTAATTTTCAAGTTATAGAAATCTTAGAAAAGAGAGTGACGTTATGTTTATGAAAATACTCCAGACATATAGCTGTCTCTTATACACATCTCATCAAGGCTGTATATTGCCACTCTGCATATTCAGCCTATATGCAGAGTACGTCATGCGAAATGCTGGGCTGGATGCAGCACAAGCTGGAATCAAGATTGCCGGGAGATATATCAATAACCTCAGGTATTCTGAACTGAACTGAACTTGGAGCAGTTATTATCATAGTAACGTACATAATTCGTGTCATTCTTTGAGTGAGGCTAATGTCTGCAATCAGACTGCAATTTCTGTGGGGGCAGGGACAATGCCTGATTTTGTTGATTTTGGGGTCTGTAACTTCTAACACAGTTCCTGGCACATAGAAAATAAATATTTTGGATGAATTTATCAGTGATGTAGACCTGAATTTGAATCTCAGGGAGTGTTAAAGGATGGCACAAGAGCTTATAAAGGGGAATTTGATTTCATCAGTGGAGATATAAAAGGGTTTTGTGAGTAACTTTCCAGGCAGATGCATCATTAACTTGTACAGCAAAAGCTCTTGGGCTGAGGGAGCTTGAGGTTAAGGGAAAGGAGCGTTGTTTCCTTATGGTCATTGGTAAGGATTTTGATCTTTATCTCAAGAGTATTTAGAAGTTACTGAAAGTTTCAAAATTGATATATGAAGAAAAAAAGGTGACACTTTCTGCTTGTAAATACTCAACTCTTGGCCACATTTTAACTTACTTTCAACTGGTAATTGTAGGCATGCTTGGGGGATAAAAAGATTACCTTAAGTTTTTACCCCTCTCAGAGTTTCTTATTATCAGTTTGTAGGAAATTTTAAAAAGCAAATTATAAAATTTCACCTTGATTCTTGAAAGGGAGATTCCATAATTTCAGACTTTAGATGAGAAAACAAAATACTAACAGTATGACATTGATCAAGATCTTTCTTTGGCATTTCCTGTCTGCTTCCAAATAGTCGTCAGACATTTGAGCCCAGTTTTTACACAATGGCCATTACTAATTTCCTCTAATCCCAGTGGGAATTATGTGTTTGCACCAAAGAGGAAAAACATGTCTGAAAGGCTAATAACATAGTGAAACACATAGTTGAATTGTTAAAATAGTAAAGGTTTCAAAATGGTACAATTTGAAATTTTGGATAAGAGGTTGAGTAGGAATGATCTATAAAAATGGAAAAATTTATGAAAAAAAAAGAAATGGAAGCCTTCTGCTTAAGTGTTTAGTTTCTTTCTTTTTTTTTTTTTTTTTCCAAAATCTTGATATTTCATTGCTGGGTTATTTTCATGTTGTTAAATAATATCTGTTGTTTCATGAGCATTAACATTGATATGTTTTTTAAACATAAAATTTCTCTTCATCTTTAAAGGAGCCTTCAGTGATATTGAAATGATGTATCAATCAGTTGACTTTAAGTTCAAATGGAGACCAGGATATTAATTTTCAAGTTATAGAAATCTTAGAAAAGAGAGTGACGTTATGTTTATGAAAATACTCCAGACATATAGTAAATGGATACAGTAAATATTGGCTGTAAGAAGCTTATGAACTAATTTCATTGTATAGTTTCATAATCAAATTTCCAGTTTTCTAAGAGGACTAAAAATTTGTTAAAACATGACGTGAACAGAGCATTTACTAGTTGGTGAAAGTTATAGTTTATATTCTGTAGAACTGAACGATGAGACATGAATGACTATGCAGAAAAGTGCCTGGTTTGGGGAAATGATTAGATTTAGAATTAAGTGCTTGCAAAATTGTGCTAACAGCATGAAGTTAGTGGTAAAATACAAGAAAAAAATTGCTTTCCTGAGGCTAGCTTAGTAACTAGAAAGAGGAAACCGCCTGAGCCAGACCCAGATTAAAATCTTTGTGCCCAGACTCAATATGAAAGCTTCCTTTTTCTTTATTGCTTAAGCATTTCACTAAAAATGTGCTGAAACATATTTTAAAATATCTTCTATACCCTCTTTAAGAAGTCATATTCAAAACAATCCATTGTGCCCTTCCACTCAAAAATAAATGCATTTAGTTTGCACAATTCCTCAGGTTTGTGTTCAAAAGTGGGTAAAGAAGAAGCAAGGAGAAAAGAGTTCACTTGAGCTGATAAATATCACTAAGAAAATTTTGAGACATTCAAATTTATATGTAAGTTTCATTAAATTTTGACCTTTGAATGTAAAAAAAATTTTTCTATTCAAAAAATATTTCACCTCTGCAATAAATAACACTCAAAGATTAAAAATATTTATACCCTGAACCAAGAAATATTAGTCCCTTGGAAATTCTCTTCAAAATAATTGCAAAATAATTCTGTTACTGGTATTAGATGTTCAAACTCTACAACAGTTGGGAACTTAGGAAGTTAGTTATTCATGTACAAATTCCCCCTCATAAATTTTAGCTGCCTTCACTGAAGGCTTTCACCAAAGTGCTATCAATTTTCATCTCTCCTTCATTCCCATGCTCTCTTATGAAAACAAAAGGAAGAAGAACAAATAAATCAAGATTAAATGACTCTTCCACAAATTCACACTCAAAGTTAAAGCATGAGTATTTTGGGGTCATATAGTACACTTATTTTCCCCCTCAAAGAGTATCAAGAAAATTGGAAACAATTACTGTTACTCGTAAAACAATAGACCTGATTTCCTATATCTTTGCTGAAACATAACTGGTCTTCTAAGAGTGAAAATATAAGTGAAAAATACAGTATTTCTCTAACTGAAGCAGACTTAGAGATACAGAGAACAAACCAGTGGGGAGAGGAATGGGTAGAGGGGCAAAATTAGTGAAGGAGATTAAGAGATGCAGACTGCTATGTATGAAATAAATAAGATACAAGGATCTAATGTACAGCACAAGGGATTTTACATTAATATTTTATAATAATTTCACTTGGAATATAAACTATAAAAATATTGAATCACTTGTGAACCTGAAACTAATGTAGTATTGTAAGTCAATTATACTTCAATTGAGAAAAAAGAATGAAAATAGTTTATAGTATATACAGCCTCTTGGGTAGCATCACCTGTGGTTTTGCTCTGATAGCAAAATTAAATGACAGGTTTTTATTAATGAATGTGGGACTCTCTTACCTCCCATTGGAATGCTTCAAACACCCCTCCACTTTGCCTGGTAGATATTTATGATCACAATGTTTGATTCCTCTGGTGAAGATTTCTGGAGGTTTGTGATGGAAAATAGAACATTGAGGGAGTCTTTACCATGTTCTTGGAGATAAACAGGTCAGTACAAATATTAAAGTACTGTTGAGGAAAAAGTCCCTGCCTTTCGGAACCAGTTGCAAAAGACCTCATCATTCATCTTTATTTTCAAACTTTTTTTTTTATTTTACTAATAGCTTTGTTTGTTGCAATGTTAATTTTAAAATTTAGTGTTTAGCTTTCAACAAGATCAAAACTAGCACAGCAGAGTTCAGTGGAAGAAGAGAAATACTATACCCACCAGCAAGACAGTTACGTCTTTAGAGCAAGACGTAACTTTAGACATAGGACATATGTCTTATGTCTTCAGTGACACATACAATCACCATGTCTAATGGGTGTCCTGAGGACACAATTTTACCTGCTCTATTTTATGTGTCCCATAGAATTCTCTTTAGTTTAATAGGTTTAAGAAAATAAGCATCTAAAGAAAGCACATGAAAATTTAGACCCCTTCTCTCAAGTATGATTAAGAACTATGACCGATAGTCTTCCTTTCTCCAGATAGTCACCTGAAAGTGTTTAAATATCTAAAGTTAGAACAATAAAAAATTAAGTATTAAAATAATACATTCATAGAGAAAACATTCATTGAATCATAGAGAAAACAAGGCAATTCCAGGAAAGCATCTACTTCGGTTTCATTGACTATGCTAAAGCCTTTGACTGTGTGATCACAACAAACTGTGGAAAATTCTTAAGGAGATGGGAATACCTTTAAGATGGTTACCTTACCTGCCTCCTGAGAAACCAGTATGCAGGTCAAGAAGCAATAATTAGAGCCTTACATTAAAAAACTGACTGGTTCAAAATTGGGAAAGGAGTTTGTTAAGGCTGTATATTGTCACCCTGCTTATTTAACTTCTATAGAGTATATTATGTGAAATGCTGGGCTGGATAACTCACAAGCTGGAATCAAGATTGCCAGAAGAAATATCAATAACCTCAGATATGGGGTCACAAAGAGTTGAACATGACTTAGCAACTGAAAAATCAATGGATATGTTAGAGCATATAGAGAGAGCATATATATCCATATATATGGATATTTAGAGTTATAATCTCCTGTGAGTTTGGATATCATGACCTGATATGTTCCAATTTTCTCACCTAATGAGTGAAAATTATAATGAGCAACATCATAAGAATATTGTTAAAATTATGAGACTTAAAATGTACAGTGTCTGCCATGTGATTTATTATTGTAATTGTTATTTTCATTTTTTTGACAGTATAAATGTAATGTGGTGTTTCATTTTGTTAATTTGACTGACATATAAGAAACAAATTCCCAGTGCTATTTATAACCCAAATTTATGAAGAAACAGTTGTCCTGAAGTACATAAAGTTGAAAAACATTCTTCATAACAAAACTGCATATTATCATTTCAGGAATAGTGAAAACACATGACTGGCAATAGAACACTTAAAAATGTCTGGTACTGTCTCATTCAGAAATAGAGGTAATTTTTCATAGTTTTGAAAACATCAAAGAATGGATGGACTTAGAAGTAATATAGCATATGCATTTCTATAATGAGCAGTTACAGAGCAATAAAAGTGAGTCTGAACAATGAGACAATTACATGGGCATTTCCAAAAATAGAAACTAATTTAATACCACGGTCTTCTCTTTTTTATCTAGATATTTTGAATAAAAGGCTACCTTAGCAATAAATTATCCATGTAGTAGACTGTTGATTCCATTTCCTTTGCTAATGTCGTATTTGATTATTGTTTATTAAGATTTTGAGTTACTGTTGAGATAATAGATACTTCCCTCTTAGCTCAGTTGGTAAAGATAAGTAATATATATGTATATATATCTTGATGTATAATGTATTTCAAGGAAAAATATAAAATATAAATAAAATTTTCATCCTCCATATGGTTTCTTAATCATGTATTTTGCCTGTTCCCCAAAGGAAATAATAATTTAAAAAACACACCTCAGATTTTCAGTTTCCTTTTTTCAGTTTTTCGTTTGCTTAACTGACCCTGAGTGGTGGGGGGCCACGGGGGGGCGGGTGGAATCCGTGAAGTGGATTTGTTCTGTTTTCCTCCTCATTTCCTTTCCCATATATGACACTATTTATCCACAGGCGCCAGAGTATGTCCTTGGAGTTGTTTTTCCAGCAGTGGTGATGGATTTGCATAGGTTCATCCAGTGTCTTTGGCTCAGGCTCTGTTGTGAACACCATCCGACACTCGTTGGATGCCAGACCAACATCAGTGTTCTGGTTTTGCTTTGAAGCTGGTAGAATGAACTGTTCCACCTGTAGACTTCACTCAGCTCATCCCAGGTAAAACAATAGGGGGGCTGTCCTTCTCCAAGTCATCTTTCCTAAACAAACCACTAGTGTGCCTGAGCTCTAAGATTCTAGGGAGGTTGTCTGCATTTAATCTTGTTCTCTTCTTAACGAGTAGGTCTAGAAGGCCAAAACTTATAAGAAAAACTTTCAAGTGTGTTTTAAAAAGAAAGCCCAGAAATTACAACCCCATTCAAGTGGGTAAGAGATCTTTTTAATGTACTCTAGGTAACTGTGTACTTCCGCTGTTCCCGTGCTACTAAAGATAGTAAAGTCTGCAATGTTACGCTGGAGCCAACCCTCACTTCATGTTGTCATGGTGTCCTGTGTCATTTGCCTTTAGGAAATTCAAATTTTCGCATTCAGTTGTTTAACTTTTATATCTCCAGACAGTCTAGTCATTAGGGAGCTCTTATATTTCTGAGCTCTGGCTTAAACAATATTCAGCCTGCTGAAGATTTCAATTAACAAACTTTACGTTAGATTTAGGTCAACAATTCTTATCAAATGATTCACTTTTTGTTTCTACAAATGCTATTGATTGCCCTTGCTATAAACATAGATTGTTACAATGTGTTCATCTTTGTATATTCCTAATATTTACATGTAGCCCATTCTTCTGGAGAAGGAAATGGCAACCCACTCCTGTATTCTTGCCTAGAGAATCCTGTGAACAGAGGAGCCTGATGGACTGCTGTCCATAGCGTCGCACAGAGTCAGACACGACTGAAGCGACTTAGCAGCAGCAGCAGCAGCCCACTCTTCATCTCAGAAGATGAAATTTCTTGACTCCATAATTAGGAAATATGTTTTCTCATTTTCCCCCGAGTACATTTTGCACTGTGTACATTTAATAGGGTTTCTAGAAACACCATCCAGGTGATGCTAGTGATAAAGAACCTGCCTGCCAATGCAGGAGACATCAGAAACATGGGTCCAATCCCTGGGTCAGGAAGATCCCCTGGTGGAGGGCAATCTACTCTAGTAATCTTGATTGGAGATTCCAATGGGCAGAGGAGCCTGGTGGGCTACAGTCCATAGAGTCTCAGAGTCAGACATGACTGAAGCAACTTAGCATGAATGCACATAGAAAAGAAAGACCTATTTTTTTCTTCAATTGGTGGAATAAAGAAAAAATAGATACTATTCTAAACAGGCTATGCTGTTACAGTCATAATAATATAATGCCACACTGGTCTAATTCATAGTTTTTCTAACATAATGTTCAATTTCTTAGTGAGAAAATTTCTAACGTGTTGGATGACATAGATGACTTTGATCTTTTAATGTTACTTTTATTTACTTTACTGGTAACATTATGAAAATATTAAGAATAATCAAAATGGAGTTTATCTAAGGTCTTTAATTCTAAACAAAGTGTATTTCACCTTTATATTTTAGTTGCTATATTGTTTAATCTTTTAGTTGCCAAGTAAAATCATTTCAATAAGCCAAAGACAGAAAACAGAGTTTTTGATGACTAACTTTTAAAGAAATTTGGAACAATCTCAAACTTATAGGAATTTGCAAGTATGGTACAAAACTATTTTTGTCCTGAATCAGTTGAGAATTGGTTCCTGATATGATGTTCTACTATCACACCTCAAATATTTTAGTGTATATTTCCTATGAGTAGGGATATTCTCTAATACAACCACAATGCAGTCATCTAAGTCTGGACACTTACTTTGATAGTTTACTGCCATCTAATCCTTAGACTTCACTCAAATTTCCCAGCTACCCCAATGTTCTTTATAGCAGAAGGACATGTTACCAACATATGTTATATTTAGTTGTGTCTCATAATATTATTCAATTTTAAAGAATTTCCCAGAGGCCCCTTGCTTTTTATGAGCTTGTTGTTTTTAATAATTTTGTTACTTTGTAGAATGTCCATCAACTTGGATTTAGTTAATGTTTCTTCCTGATTATATTCAGGTTCTGTGCATTTGGTAGGAATATGACAGAAGTTATGCTGTGTTCTTTTAACTGCCTCCTGAAACGTGGAACAATATTTAAAATTTTTCCTGTTACTTAAAACATTTACCTTAATCCCTAGAATTATGTGATACCTGCTAGAGTTCTCCACTGTAAAATGACACCTTTTCTCTTTGTATAAATATTTTGTAGAAAGGTAGCTTGAAACCATGTAATTATCTTATTCTTCATAAAACTTTCATTTATTTAATTATATTAATTGAATTCCTAGTTCCTATTTTGCTCAATGAGTTATAATCTATTATTCTAAATATTTATTTTCATTCTCAAACATTTCATGTTTAGTCAATGGCTCCTGTGAACTTTAGGCTTGCTTCTGGGTCCTTTTTTTTCTCTTAAAAAAATGGTCATTGAGTGTAAAGAAAAAATAGTCTTTTCAATAAATAGTGTAGAGAAAGCTGGATATTCACATGCAAAAGAATGAAAGTGAACTCCTGTCTTACTAACTTCAGAAATTAACTTGAAATAGATTAAAGACTTAAATAGAAGTCTTGAAACCATAAAACTCCTAGAAGAAAACACAAGGAAAAGCCTCTAGTCACTGGTCTTAGTAATGATTATTATTATTTTTTTTTGATATGACATCAAAAGCACAAAGCAGCAAAAGCAGAATGAAATAAGTGGGACTACGTCAAACCAAAAAGTTCTGTCCAGGACAAAAAACAATCCATAAAATGAAGGGGCATTCTACAGAAGAGAAGACAACATTTGAAAACCACACATCAGATAGTGGGTTAATATCTAAAATATATAATATACCTTTCAGTTCAGTTCAGTTGAGTCCCTCAGTCATGTCCAACTCTTTGCAACCCTATGGACTGCAGCACACGCCAGGCTTACCTGTCCATCACCAACTCCCAGAGCTTGCTCAAACTCATGTCCATTGAGTAGGTGATGCCCCAACCGCATCATCCTCTGCCGTCCCCTTATCCAACCACATCATCCTCTGTCATCCCCTTCTCCTCCCACCTTCAATCTTTCCTAGCATCAAGGTCTTTTCAAATGAGTTAGTTCTTCGCATCAGGTGGCCGAAGTATTGGAGCTTCAGCTTCAGCATCAGTCCTTCCAAGGAATATTTAGAACTGATTTCCTTTAGGAATGACTGGTTTGATCCCCTTGCACTCCAAGGAACTCCAATATACTTTTACAATTCAATAACAAAAAAGCTAAAAATGTCCCCAAATCATCTGATTAAAGAAATGAACAGAGAACTCGAATAAACATTTTTCTAAAGAAGACATACAAATGACCAACAGATACATGAAAAGGTGCTCAACATCACTAATTATCAAGGAAATGCATATAAAAACCACCCTGAGATATCACCCCACACGTTAGAATAGCTGTTGCTAAAAAGACAAGAGAATGTGAGGGAAAATATGGAGAAAAGGGAAACTTTGTGTACCGTTGGTTGGAATATAAATTGGTACAGCCATTATGAAAAGTAGTGAGGAGATTCTTCAAAAAATTAAAGATAGGACTACTGTGAAAGAGAAAATCACTTAGTTGTGTCCAGCTCTTTGCCACCCCATGGAGTGTATGTATGTAGCTCACCAGACTCCTCTGTCCATCTTGCCGGGATTCTCCAGGCAAGAATACTGGAATGGGTTGCCATTCCGTTCTCCAGGGAATTTTCCTGACCCAGGGACTGAACCCAGGTCTCTGGGTTATTCCTTACCATCTGAGCCACCAGGGAAGGACCACTATATGATCGAGCAATTTCACTTTCAGGGATATATCCGAAGTAAATGGGACTTCCCAGGTGGCACTAGTGGTAAAGAACCGGCCTGCCAATGCAGGAGACATAAGATACACGCGTTTGATTCCTGGGTTGGGAAAATCCCCTGGAGGATGGCATGGCCACTCATATCTTGCTTGGTAAATACCAAGCAAGTTTTCTTGCTTGGTAAATTCCATGGACAGAAGAGCCTGGTGGTCTATAGTCCATAGAGTTGCAAAGAGTCAGACATGATTGAAGAACTTAACATGCATGCATGCATGCACTGCAGCAAATAAGATCACAATCTCTAAGAGATATCCAAACCGTCATATTCCATAGCAGCGTTATTCATAGAAGCCAAGACATGGAAGCAGCCCAGGAGTCCATCAACAGATGAATGGATAAAGAAAATATAAGAGAAAAAGAGACAGACATAGAATTCCATTCAATCATAAAAATTAAGGAAATTATGCTATGTGTCACACATGGAAGGTCCTAGAGGACATTATGTTAAGTGAAATAAGTCAGTTAGAAGAAGACATACTGTGTGATCTCACTTGTGTGTGAAATTCTAAAAAATGCTGAACCCATGGAAAAAAAAAGTAGAATGGTCATTGCCAGGGTCTGATGGGAGCTGGGTGTGGGAAGAGGGAGATGTTGGTCAAAGGGCACAGGCTTCCAGATATAAGATGAACACGTTCTAAGATCCAATATACAGCATGATGACTTTAGTTAACAATACTGTATTATACGGGCTTTCTGGGTGGCTCAGTGGTAAAGAAACTGCCCACATTGCAGAAGATGCAAGAGAGGCCATGGATTTGATCCCTGGGTCAGGAAGATCCCCTGGAGGAGGGTATGGCAACCCATTCCAGTACTCTTCTTGCCTAGGAAACTCCATGGACAGAGGAGCTTGGCAGGCTGCAGTCCATGGGGTCGCACAGAGTTGGACACGCCTGAAGTGACTGAGCACTGAATTATATACTTGGAAGTTGCTAAGAAAGTAGATCTTAAACATTCCCACCATACACAAAAACAAAATTATAATTATGTGAGGTGACGACTGTCTTGAGTAATCTTTTTGTGGCATAATTTCACCATATATACACGTATCAAATCATCATGCTGTACACTTTAAACTTACACAATGTTATAAGTTAATTATATCTCAACAAAGCTTTAAAAAATAAAAAAATGTTCCTCTTTATTCATTGGGTATTTTCTTATTTTTCTCAGTTCAGTTCAGTCGCTCAGTCGTGTCCAACTCTTTGCGACCCCATGAATCGCAGCACGCCAGGCCTC
>SJYT01024178.1:55358-70876 GCA_006410635.1 Cephalophus harveyi | reverse complement strand
TGTAGAGTCTTCTCTTGTGTTGTTGGAAGAGGGTGTTTGCTATGACCAGTGCATTTTCTTGGCAAAACTCTATTAGTCTTTGCCCTGCTTCATTCCGCATTCCAAGGCCAAATTTGCCTGTTACTCCAGGTGTTTCTTGATTTCCTACTTTAGCATTCCAGTCCCCTATAATGAAAAGGACATCTTTTTTGGGTGTTAGTTCTAAAAGATCTTGTAGGTCTTCATAAAACCGTTCAACTTCAGCTTCTTCAGCATTACTGGTTGGGGCATAGACTTGGATAACTGTGATATTGAATGGTTTGCCTTGGAGACGAACAGAGATCATTCTGTCGTTTTTGAGATTGCATCCAAGTACTGCATTTTGGACTCTGTTGTTGACCATGATGGGTACTCCATTTCTTCTGAGGGATTCCTGCCCACAGTAGTAGATATAATGGTCATCTGAGTTAAATTCACCCATTCCAGTCCATTTTAGTTCGCTGATTCCTAGAATGTCAACGTTCACCCTTGCCATGTCTTGTTTGACCACTTCCAATTTGCCTTGATTCATGGACCTGACATTCCAGGTTCAAAAAGTTTGTTCTTAAACTTTCTGGCACAGCATTCTCCATTACGTATTTTCTCTGCTCTAGCTGTAAAGTAGGCTGTTTCTCCAGTGCTGACAAGTACAAGTGGCAATCTGAGGGTTAGCTTTGCCTATGTTATTGGGTATTGCTGCCCCTAGGTCATTTTGGTGGGCAAAGTCATAGTAACTTTCACATCTACCTGTATGTGTATTCCAATGCATGAGTTCACATTGCAATATTCAGTTCTGATCCAGTGTTACAGGGTCCATCCTAGTTTTCTTGTTTTCTATACTGTTAACTCCCATCTCCCACAGTCAGAAATCTGACTACCATTAGCTTTAATATACTTATTATTTAATCAGTCCTCTGCTTGTAACCAACCTCCTGCTGCCAGTGCTCCCCCTCCTCCACATAGATGCCCTCCACACCAGCTGTGGGCTCTCATATAACCAACACTGAGCCCCAACACCCATCCTGGGCAACCCTTGTCACACCCACCCTGGGGCACTGCAGCTCCGCTTGCTTGCTCGATGCTCCCTGATGGTTTGGGGTCTAAACTGCCTGGAAAAGAAAGGGAACAGAAAGAGGAAGAGTTTTTGTTATAAAAGTCTATTTTAATGAAGAACTTACTGTTGGACATTCTGGGGCACCCTTTGGGATGTCTTATTCATCTTGATCTCACCACTACTGGACAGCTTAAGGCTATTTTCTCTTATCTCACTCTTGAAACATTTTTCTCTCTTGGTTTCTAAGGCAATATCATAGAAAAATTTTATTATTATTGACTATTTTCCCCTAAAATAGCAATTTATTCCTTTTATTGGGCTCATTCATTAAATAATCATGTTCTCCAGGGTTATTTGCATTTATTCCTTTTATTGTGTTCATTCATTAAATAATCATGTTCTCCAGGGTCCTGTCTTCAGGCCTTCTAACCATGGAAGAGCTACCTGATAGAATTCATCCATGTCCTATATTATTTAAGGGTAAAAACTTAATTGCATTAAAAAAAAAAACAAACTAATTACTGGGCCAGACTCATGCACCTCACAGCCTGGAGGCCAGGTGAGGCTCCTGTCTTAGCAGCAAACCCCCGTAATAGCATGCAGGGGCCCTGAACACTCAGTGTGCCCTTGGACAGTAAGCTGTGAGTTTATCCGTGGTACAATGAAGTAACCCAGGTTCTCACGAGCATCACTGTCTGCCTCAAGAGCAGGCATAAGGTTGGAGCACCACAAAGTTTTGGTGAGGTGTTGACAAGGGCTTGGTTGCATAGACACTGAGTTGCCAAGTTGGTAATCTGCAGCCCGTGAGAATAGATGGCTCTTACCATAGGTTACCTAGCTCTTTCCAGAATCGAGAGAGTGGGTACCAATCAAAGTTGTGTGAAAAGGGTGTGGGACCCCAATTAGAAGAGCCAAAGACAAATTCAGGGGTACTGGCTGCCAGGATAAGTGTCCAAGGAGAGCCAAGCAGGGCAGAGCTGGCATCGCAGAAGAAGCGTGAAGACAGGGCATGCATGAGCACCAGCGATCAGAAAAAGTGATATTTTCAGTCTAGCAGCTTGAGGTGAGAGCAAACTTTGCCATCATGAACTTGTCTCTGTTTTTCTCTTTACTATTTGGTGTTCTCTTTGTCTATCTGGAAAGGAAAAAAAAATTTCTAAAGTAACTTTTAGAAATATTTGTGAAAGTGTTAAAACTGAGATGAAAGTAAGGGATTCCAGCAATGTAACAAACTGAAGTGTTAATCTCAACACAAATAAGAATATAACATTTCTATATTATGCATCATCTTTCTTGTTATTTTTGATGAATCTATTTTGGGTTGTTTATTTACTGTCAGTGGAAGAGCCTGTGATCTGTTTATTTTTCATTTGTTTATTTGTTTTAAGAAAAGATATTTTTAGAACCACTTAGCATTTTCAGTGGAGAAGGAAATGGCACCCCACTCCAGTCTTCTTGCCTGGAGAATCCCAGGGACAGAGGAGCCTGGTGGGCTGCCGTCTAGGGGGTCGCACAGAGTCAGACACGACTGAAGCAACTTAGCAGCAGCAGCAGTTTCAGGGAGGCAGTTCTTCTTTTCTCTATCAGGCAGTTTATTCATATAGCTTTACAGCCACATTAATGGGACTAAACAGCATACTTTAGAGTAAGCTGAAAAAAATCAAAGAACGAATTTCCAAATTATCTAGTCGTGTCCTCATTTCATCTTTTGGATGTCATCTCATTGATAAGTGGAGTAAATACAGAATGAAAGGCCGGATGTGAAGGAAATAATAAAAAGGAAAACAAGAAAGGCTGAGCTCATCTTCAGCCTGGGCTGCATCTCAGCTCTGGTCATATTTATCAAGTGCGGTTGTGACAAATCCTTTTTCCTGGCTTCTTGCCTTACACAGGGTTAATAAATAATGAGCTCAATATTTTAGGAAAGAATTGTTCCATTATCGTATCTTTCTAAAACATTTACTTTGGTTACTAGCCATTATTGATTCATAATTGAAACACACTATTATGATAGATATATTTCTATCTATAGATCCCAAATTGAGGACACCTTGACACAGCGTGCGCGCACACACACACATAATGTACATCTATGTATCTAAATATGTTGTTACACAAATCAATTATAATCATTTTGTAATGAGAGCTCAACATTTTATTCTTTAAAATATTTATTTCTTGGCTAGATTTGAGAAAGATTCCCTGAAGAATGTCAACTGTGGTGCTTTTTAGAAAGTTAAACTTTCTGATTTCTCAAATTCGGTAGGTAGGAAGCATTGTCTATGGAGTGGGGTTGAAAGAATTGTTCCATTATCGTATCTTTCTAAAACATTTACTTTGGTTACTAGCCATTATTGATTCATAATTGAAACACAATATTATGATAGATATATTTCTATCTATAGATCCCAAATTGAGGACACCTTGACACAGCATGCGCGCACACACACACATAATGTACATCTATGTACCTAAATATGTTGTTACACAAATCAATGATACTCATTTTGTAATGAGAGCTCAACATTTTATTTTTTAAAATATTTATTTCTTGGCTAGATTTGAGAAAGATTCCCTGAAGAATGTCAACTGTGGTGCTTTTTAGAAATTAAACTTTCTGATTTCTCAAATTAGGTAGGTAGGAAGCATTGTCTATGGAGTGGGGTCAGGAAGATGAGTGGACCTGGAGAGGACACTGAAAGCTGCTCATGGTCCATTTGCCCTGGAAAGCAGCTGACAGAGAGGAGCATTGGTATCTTTTCAAATCAGCCCTCCTTAGAACAACTGCCATCATTTAAAAATTTACTCTCTCTTTGCTGACTTATTATCTAGGATAAAATCATCACAGTTCTCTTCCTAATGAACTGCAATTTTTTTCTAATGTCAAAAGAGCAGAAATAGCCAAAACATAGATGAAGGAGTTGTGTAATATCTAGTAAATATACCGCAGTGTCCCATAAACATTAAGTTCAGGACAACTTTCATCCAAAAATGGGATTCATTTGATCCAAACCAGATGAATGAAGAAAGCAGCTACCGTGTAAATAGCTCACTTGTTACTTTTCCAGAGAGAAAACTAACTATAAATCATTTGAGGGTCTATTTAAAAGACATTCACAATTTTGTCAGAATAATGTTAACTTTTGGAATCTTTAGAATGTAATATTTTCCAGAGATAAACTCTAAAGGATTAGATGAGCAAATAGACACATAAAAATATTTTAAGTGATACAGCACCAGATTTCTTCCATACACTTCAGCTTTATCCTGGAACTGGCTTTTCTAGGTCATTTTTTTTTTAATGTATGTTTAAATAGATATAAAAAAGGTAAAAAGGTACTTTGTAGACCTAGTGTACCATGAGATATTAGCAATGGAAAAAGAAACCTCTGTGGTATTTGCTTCAGACCACTAGCCCCTGGCTATCTATCAATTGTCTGCTTCAGCAAAAAAGAAGCAGTGACGTTTTTGTGAAGAATGCCGTTATGTAACCATCCACCAATATGTGAAGGGTCAGAATGCTCCATCCGGTCCTTCTGCCTTTCAGCTCTTAACCCATCATTCTTTTACTCCTGTGATAAGAAAGAGAAGAGAGGACTGGAGCAATGCTGTAAACATAGTTTGAATCTCTTTCTTTCCAAAAGAGAGCTCTTTTTGTAATATGAATTCCAGCGTCTAATTTTTCTCCTTCTTTCCTTTTTTTTTGGTACTAACCCTCTTCTCTTTCAGGTTTAGGGCCTGTGCTGATTTTCAACTCCCTCCACTTTCTCTTCCTGTCCTCCCTAGCATTCTGAAGGCTGAGATGCTTTCAGTAAATTGTTTTTTGAATTAGACTTTAGAATGAGATATTATCTCGAGAATAGGTCTGTTTTATTACTTTGTATCCTTTCCTCTCTGATGAATGGAGCAGCTAGCACAGTGCTTGCTGCTGCTGCTGCTGCTGCTGCTGCTAAGTCGCTTCAGTGGTGTCCAACTCTGTGCGACCGCATAGACGGCAGCCCACGAGGCTCCCCCGTACTTGGGATTCTCCAGGCAAGAACACTGGAGTGGGTTGCCATGTCCTTCTCCAATGCATGAAAGTGAAAAGTGAAAGTGAAGATGCTCAGTCATGTCCTACTCTTAGCTACCCCATGGACTGCACCCTACCAGGCTCCTCCATCCATGGGATTTTCCAGGCAAGAGTACTGGAGTGGGGTGCCATTTCCTTCTCCGAGCACAGTGCTTGGCACATAGTAAAAGGTGGTCAATAAATAACTGCTAAAACAGAGTCACTTATACTTCAGGTCTAGCACTGGCCCTCAGTAATCGAGCCACAGAGAACTTTAGTTTTTTCTGCTATAAAACTGGAGACCTAGACATTATGTAGTTGTTATCTTAACTAAATGAGATAACTTATCTAAAAAATGACTTGCTGAGTTCCAAGAACACAGTAAGTCCCCAATAAATATTAGTTCTAAATATTATTAATATTTAAGCTAGTCATTTAGTTTTCATGAACTGTACTCTCCTCCTTTGCACGAGGATTGTAATAATTCTTGGAACTTCCTGACAGGTTTTTCAGAGGATTAAATGAGTTTAGGCTTGTAGAACTCTTTGTGCAATATTTCAAAGAATGATGTAAAATTTTATTAAGGTAATAAAAATCATCACATTAAAAAACTGATGGACTAATGAATTTAAGAACAAGGTTAATGTTGAATGATTCTTATCTTTTCAAGGACAAATCGTTATTTATACTTTTTTAAAAAGTATTTGTGATTATTTGAGGCTTCCCTGGTGGCTCAGACTGCAAAGAATCTGCCTGCAAGGCAGGAGATCTTGGTTCCATCCCACTGGAGGATGGCATAGCAACCCACTCCAGTATTCCTGCCTGGAGAATCCCCATGGACAGAGGAGCCTGGCAGGCTACAGTCCATGGGGTCTCAAAGAATCGGACATGACTGAGCAACTAAGCACAGCAGGAAAGAAATATTACATCATATTTTGATACAAACTGAAGAAGCATAAAGACAAAAACATGGGGGCAAGGGGGATCTTTCACTCCAGTAAATTAATATTTTATATAAAAACTGAGATTTTGTTAAAAAAAAATAAGCGATTAAGACTATCCTTTTCAACTCTTAATAATATTGAAGATCATTCTGCTGGGAAAAATTATTATGTCTCAATCAATGTCCTCTTAGTTGAAATGAGCAGGAGCTCACATCAAACTGTGTAAACTACAAAAGGAGTTTTGTGGACCAGCAGTAGTATTTTGCAGGATCCAAGATCGGCTAGGCCATGGGAGGACTTATCCCAGGAGTAGCTGGTACTCTTAGTCCTTTATTTCTACTTTTCTGTTTTTTTTTTTTTTGAGATCTAGCAGCAAAATTTATTCTACATCCAGTAAACATTTCTAAAGCATTAGAATATCATCATCCTTTCAAGTTCATGTCTTAAACTTGGTATGTGCTATGCTGTGCTTAGTCGCTCAGTCTTGTACGACTCTTTGTGACCCCATGGACTGTAGCCTGCCAGGGTCTTCTGTCCATAGGGAGTCTCCAGGCAAGAATACTGGAGTGGGTCACTATGCCCTCCTCCAGAGGATCTTTCCCACCCAGGGATTGAACCCAGGTCTCCCACACTGCAGGTGATACTGAGCCAGCAGGGAAGCCCTAAAGTTTTTTGTGGAAGCCCTTCCACAAAACTTTACATATAGAGCACACAAACCAAAAATTATGTTTAAATGAGAGTTAACTACAAAATGGAAGGCTGTCCTCAATGCTGTTTATGAACCAATCTTTCCTAATGTTTGCAGTTTCAAGCAAAATCTGTCTTTGATTATACAGATCTGCTTTATTACCAACTGTATCCTCTCTCTGCTCTATAGATAGGTTCCCACTGAACTTGGTTCTCCCTGATGGGCCAGCACATGGTGGGATGGAAGAAAGCCCACCCTAGCACATGGGGAAGAACTCAGAGAGAGGAGTTGGCTGTGTGCTAAGCAACCCAGAAGCTCTCTACTGCAGATTTCCACATAATATATATATATATGCTATCCATGTCAAACCAGGAAATCTTTCAGTGTCATACCTGTAAAAGTAAAACACATTTTGATTTAAAAATATACCCAGAAGGGAAATAATAATACCACCCTCCAATCAGCTATGTAATATGGTTCCCAGATGGGAAAGGTTTATTTGTTTACTGACTGAAAATGTATGAGATTCAATGTGTTTCAGAGAAGTCTGTTTTGAATGGAATGTTCAATAGTCTTTAATATTCATTTTTAAAGCCAAATAAAATATAAAAAATATTTGAATTTTAACTGTGGGCCAGAAAATGATGAGTGGCAAAATTCCTATAAATTCATAAACCCTCTATATTTCAAGTGGATCATTTGGCCTTTCAAGTAGAATTTCTGCTTCTGGAGTAGCTATAATAACTCACTCATGTAAATCACTGCTTGGCCACATCTTTAGTTGGTCCCCAAATTGTTTTTGGAGGCATCTTAATCTCTTCTGGCTTCGTGGAAGTTGGCAGACAAGGCAGTAGGGAGCTATTGTGGATCTGTCTTGTTGATTTAGGGCCAGAGCTTCTGCTTCTGTCCTGAATTAGGTTCATTGACAACATTCCCTTCACCACCCTACTCTTTCTTATACTTTATTTGAAGATTTTTAAGGTTCCAGTGGATGCAAAGAGCATATATTTGGGAAATGAGTAGAAAAGTTAAGATCTGGGAGAATGAGTATAAGATCAAAGAAGAGATTGTTAAAGTTTGGAGGTTTAGATAAACTTCCCTTGGCCTGATGATACCTTAGTACTTTAGCTCATAACCTAGAAATATATACATATATACATGTATATATACATATATATGTATATATACACATATGTATATATATGTATATATTTTGTAAAGACGTGCTTATGTTCTATATAAAATAAAGCACATGGCATTTTACCTTTAGTTTTTATAGTAGCACTTACAGCTTGCATAGAAATAATAATATACAGTGTCTCTGGCTGAAATTACTAATATGAATTTAGCAGTGATTATTAGAACATACAATCCTTTGGCTCCAAATCACAGATGGTGACTACAGCCATGAAATTAAAAGACACTTGCTCCATGGAAGAAAAGCTATGACCAATTTACACAGCATATTAAAAAGCAGAGACAATACTTTGACAACAAAGGCCCATCTAGTCAAAGCTATGGTTTTTCCAATAGTCGTATATGTGAGAGTAGGACTATAAAGAAAGCTGAGCGCCAGAGAACTGATGCTTTTGAACTGTGGTGTTGGAGAAGACTCTTGAGGGTCCCTTGCACTGCAAGGAGAGCCAACCAGTCCGTCCTAAAGGAGATCAGTCCTGAATATTCATTGGACGGACTGATGCTGAAGCTGCAACTCCAATACTTTGACCACCTGATGTGAATAACTGACTCATTGGAAAATACCTTGATGCTGGGAAAGATAGAAGGCAGGAGGAGAAGGGGATGCCGGAGTATGAGATGGCTGGATGGCATCCCTTACTCAATGGACGTGAGTTTGTGTAAGCTACTGGAGTTGGTGATGGACAGGGAAGCCTGGAGTGCTGCAATCCATGGGGTCGCAAAGAGTTGGACATGCCTGAGTGATTAAACTGAACTGAACTGAATCCTTTGGCATGCACACCATTAAACAAATTAGCAGATAGAGCCTCTACAATGGCTTATTTTACTTAATTGTTCATTATTGACTTAATTGATGGTTCATGTCAAGTAGCACAAATAATCGATGATGTTGGTAAAATAAACTGCCAGGGCCAAATTCATGAAGACTCTTTCATCACACATTTTAAGAGAAAGATGATAATTTACAAATACTTGGGCGGTCTTGGAGAAAACTTGCATTGGATAATTAAACCTAACACCTCTCTTTCTGATGGGGCTTATTTTCTAAATGACAAGAGATATCATAGTTTACACCAGGCTGCTATTAACTTTGGTACTATGCACATGACCTCTCAGGTTTGTTTTCTTTAATCAAATATATGATTTTTCTTGGACAAAAGCCACGTCTTTGTAGGTCATCATTCTTTCAATTATTAAAGGACCCTATAAAAAGAGGGGTTCTGTGATCATAAAAGGTTTTTCTCCGGATTTAAGAGCATGTAAAGAATTGTCAATAATAACTTAATCTGTCTTCAAATAAGTGTGGAAGGAGGTAATAACTTTTGATTTTGAAAGTCAATAATTCTGGATGTCTGAGATTTAATTGGAAAGAACTAAGATCACCACAAAGTTTGCTACAGAAACTCCTGGAGCTGGAAGTAACAAAATACACAAAAAATAAAGAGAGGCTCTCAAATTTAATAAAGCTATATTTTGTCCTTTTCCTACACGTGTTTCCTTTTTTGATTGTCTTTCAGTTCAGTTCAGTCACTCAGTCGTGTCTGACTCTTTGTGACCCTATGGACTACAGCACGCCAGGCTTCCCTGTCCATCACCAACTCCCGGAGTTTACTCAGACTCACATCCATTGAGTTGGTGATGCCATCCAACCACCTCATTCTCTGTTGTCCCTTCTCCTCCCACCTTCAATCTTTCCCAACATCAGGGTCTTTTCCAATGAGTCAGTTCTTCACATCAGGTGGCCAAATATTGGAGTTTCAGCTTCAGCGTCAGTTCTTCCAGTGAATATTCAGGACTGATTTCCTTTAAGATTGACTTTAACAGTTGCTATTCTGAGTAAGCCAAACTGTGGGTCTTACTTTTCATTCTTGTCTTAGCTTTCTAGGACATTGGGTTTGTGCCTGAATTTTAGTTATATTTATCAAAGCCAAAAATAGAGGTTTTCTGAGAAAGTGTCTGTGATGAAAAATGTTATAACTCAGCTAGTTCAGCACATATAACCTGTAAGTTGCTTTAACCATGCCTATATATCTGGGACATGCTTTAGTAAGTACTTTAAAAAGTGATACTGAATAAATTAATTCTATTCCGAGAGAAGTCTCTTAGTACTTTAATAGAAAAGTTTTTGAAAAGAACTGAGTCTGGATATGAACTTATCCTGATGACCACTGCTCAGGTAAATGATTAGGTTGCTTGGTTTATTTATAGTAAACAAGGCAAATTTGTCCCAAGTTAACTCTATTTTAAAGAAAGACTACTTCCTCTCTGTTTTAGCTCTTTCCCCTCCCCTCCTGCTGTTACCTGAAAAACTCATTTCCCCCCACTTGGTGGATGTCCATTTAAGAAACACAACCAAAGATTGGGAGAAGGAAAGGTTTATTACTTGCAGCAAGTATGGAGAACACTGGGGATCTTTCCCAACACAGTGTCTCTCCAATCAGCAAAACTGGGGATGTTTTAAGCTAAAAGGGGCTTAAAACACATATCTGTGAAGGGGCTTGAGTGGTGGACAGAGTCCAAGTTTTAGTTGATGGAAGTCACAGGGTCCAGAAAAGGTCAACATCATTATCCCTCAGGTCTCAGTTGACCTGGAGGTTGAGTCTTCAGGTTAATCTTTACCACTGAAACAGAACTGGGAGTCTTTACAGCTAATTTATTATCTTTGCTGTTGTTACTTCTCTCTTCTGATGGCAGTCATTTATTTCTGCATTTTTTTATTCCCTAAAGATGATGAATTACTGAGACATGTTCAAGGGCAAGTATTGTGGCAAGGCTTAGGCCACAAAATGGCTTAGACCAAAAATGGCTTCTCTCATGTTAAGAGAGCCAGGCTTGCTTCTCGCTCTCTGGGGGTGCCCTACCCTATCTGTTTGCATACCATTTATGCTTTCCATCGTCTCTTGTCTTCACGTTCTTCTTCTTCCCTTTTTCCCAGTGTCTTCTTTTCCCTTCTGTGATTCTTCTTTATTACTCTTTCCCTCTCCTTATTTAATGTTTTCTCTTTTTTAAAGTAGTCATAAAACAGAGATGATATTTTTATATTGAAGTTTGATTTCTTCTCAGTTCAGTTCAGTCACTCATTCGTGTCCGACTCTTTGCGACCCCATGAATCACAGCATGCCAGGCCTCCCTGTCCATCACCAACTCCCAGAGTTTACTCAGACTCACATCCATCGAGTCAGTGATGCCATCCCACCATCTCATCCTCTGTCATCCCCTTCTCCTCCTGCCCCCAATCCCTCCCAGCATCAAAGTCTTTTCCAATGAGTCAACTCTTCAAATAAGGAGGTCAAAGTACTGGAGTTTCAGCTTTAGCATCATTCCTTCCAAAGAAATCCCAGGGATTAGTACTTTTGCCAACAGAATGCCCGTATGATGCTTTCTAAGTCTTAAAAAAGCCTGTTGTCCCATTTAAATCATTTCCTCTTTGAATAATTCAAAATTTTCCAAAGATACAAATATCTTGTCAGGATAGAAGTAATAAGACAGTATATATTTTATAGAGAAATACTCTAATTTCATATATTTAAAATTACTATTTAGAAACGATTGTAAGGTGATTCAGAAACTCAAGAAAGATATTAATTTCAGAGAATAATAAGTTTTAATGACAAAGTTTCCAAGCTATTTTGTAAATAGCACAATAGCAAATACTTTCTTTGGCATCAAATCACCATCTTTCTAATAAATCAATTCAAAGTGAATAAATCAATCATTGATTGGAATGAAAGATCAGCATATCACTTCTATAGTTTTTTTCAATAAGCAGGTGGATAGAAACACCAAGAAATAGATGAGAACTGGAGAAAAGAAATGACAGTTCCTCCAGGATGACAGAAGAAATATGTAGTATGTCCTTGGATGCTCCGAAGTTTTCTGTTTAACCAGGTTCCTCTTCTCACAGCAGGGCCTCACCTATACAACCCATCATTTTCCCAGGAGCTCAATAACCACCTGGGTCTCATTTGATGAGCAGGATGAAGAAGAGAATACAATTCCTGTGGAGACCATCAGGATAATACCTTGTCATTGAGTTCATCAGTTAGAGAGTTGGGACTCCACATATGATCATCCATTAGACATCCCTGCATGACAGATGACATGAGGATTCAGCACCCAAGACTCCAGCCATACATTTTGCAGAAGGAGACAGCATAGCTCTTTTTTCCATGCCAACCACTGAGGTTAGATGGGAAATACCATTTGCTATCTTAGTAGAATTCCACTTTAACTGACAGTGTAGATTTTTCAAAGAAGAACTACATTCTTCCCTTGGATTCCATGGTACCTTGTTTTCTTCATTTTTTTCTTACTATTATTTATGCTTTATAAATACATTCATTATTTATTATTGTTGTTTATTTGCAAAGTCATTTCTGACTCCTCTGTGATCTCATGGACTGTAGCCCATCAGGCTACTCTGTCCATGGGATTTCCTAGGCACGAATACTGGAGTGTGTTGCTATTTCCTTTGCTAGGGGCTCTTCTTGACTCAGGGATTGAACCCACAGCTCCTGCATTGGCAGGCAGACACTTTACCCCTGAATCACCTGGGAAGCCCATTCATTATTTAATTTGTATTAATTTTTCTTATGGTTCAGGGGTCATTCATTAAGACACTTTTTTTCTCCATCAGATAGTTGATGAACTTTGTTTATATTAAATTAATTCAAGGATACCAAAGACAATGTGATTAGAGACGGAGCTAGGACAGGGTGGGGTGGGGGTGCCAAAGAAGTCGATGCTGCTTTATGTTTGAGCAGATGACTAAGTACTTCAATGAAACAAAAATTAGAGTTTTATTTGAGGTCTATGAAATCTTACTTGATATAGTGCTTTCTGTTTTTGAAAGAGGAAAATGTTTCGAAGGGAAAACATTTAGAAAGAAAGCAGTGTGTTTTCATAGGCTGATGCCATCCTAGGAAAGTAAAATGCAGATGACTACAAAGGATTATGACCTGTAGAACAACCACAGCATCTGTGTTCTGTGATTTCTGAAGTATGATTATTTTCTTGGTCTTTATTTTTTCCTTCAGAGGGCCAGGTTTTTATTTATTGCCTTTCATAGTGATTTACGGAAATACTCTCAGATCTTTCTAGATCTCTTTCTTGCTCCATAATAAAAGCTGTTGTTTATACACAAAATTACATTTTCAAAGAATAGATATAATTAGATAAAGGAGATGGACATAACTTTCAGAAGAGACATATTAGATGGTTGTTTTTGTTGTTCAGTCACTAAGTCATGTCCGACTCTTTGCAACCCCATGGACTGCACCATGCCATGCTTCCCTGTCTTTCACTATCTCCGGAGTTTGCTCAAACTCCTGCCCATTGAATCAGTGATGCCATGCAGTCATCGTATCCTCTGTTGCCTCCTTCTCCTCCTGCCCTCAACTTTCCCAGCTTTAGGGTCTTTTCCAATGAGTCAGTTCTTCACATCAGGTGGGCAAAGTATTGGAGTTTCAGCTTCAGCATGAGTCCTTCCAATGAATATTCAGGACTGATTTCCTTTAGGATGGGCTGGTTGGATCTCCTTGCAGTCCAAGGGACTCTCAAGAGTCTTGTCCAGCACCACAGTTTAAAAGCATCGATCCTTTGGTGCTCAGCCTTCTTTATATTCCAACTCTCTCATACACACATGACTACTGGAAAAACCATAGCTTTGATTATATGGACCTTTGTTGGCAAAGTGATGTCTCTGTTTAATATGTTGTCTAGGTTTGTCAGAGCTTTTCTTCCAAGGAGCATTCATCTTTAAATTTCCTGGCTGCAGTCACTGTCTACAGTGATTTTGGAGCCTAAGAAAATAAAATTATATCTGTCACTCTTTCCATTGTTTCCCCATCTACTTGCCATGAAGTGATGGCCCTGGATGCCATGATCTTAGTTTTTTGAATGTTGAGTTGTAAGCCAGCTTTTTCACTCTCCTCTCTCACTTTCATCAGGAACAACCCTTATATATTTGAATGGTCATAATTTGAGAAAAGACATCACCCTTATGACAGAAAATGAAGAAGAACTAAAGAGCCTCTTGATGAAAGTGAAAGAAGAGAGTGAAAAAGTTGGTTTAAAACTCAACATTCAGAAAACTAAGATCATGGCACCTAAGTCCCATCACTTCATGGCAAATAGATGGGGAAGCAATGGAAACAGTGTCAGACTTTGTTTGGTCTTCAAAATCACTGCAGATGGTGACTGCAGTCATGAAATTAAAAGACACTTGCTCCTTGGAAGAAAAGCTATGACCAACCCAGACAGCATATTAAAAAGCTGAGACATTACTTTACCAACAAAGGTCCGTCTAGTCAAAGCTATGGTTTTTCCAGTAGTCATGTGTGGATGTGAGTGTTGGACTGTAAAGAAACCTGAGTGACAAAGAAGTGATGCTTTTGAACTATGGTGTTGGAGAAGACTCTTGAGAGTCCCTTGGACTGCAAGGAGATGCAACCAGTCCATCCTAAAGGAAATCAGTCCTGGGTGTTCATTGGAAAGGACTGATGCTGAAACTGAAACCCCAATACTTTGGCCACCTCATGTGAAGAACTGACTCATCTGAAAAGACCCTAATGCTAGGAAAGATTGAAGATGGGAGCAGAAGGGGACGACAGGGATTGAGACGGTTGGATGGCATCACCGACGCGATGGACATGAGTTTGAGTAAGTTCTGGGAATTGATGATGGACAGGGAAGCCTGGCATGCTGAAGCCCATGCCGGTCGCAAAGAGTCGGACATGACTGAGTGACTGCACTGAACTGATAATCCAGCTAGCACTAATTATGTGGTTATTATGTGGCAAGTGTTGTGCTCAGGCCTCTACACAAATGCCCCATTTACATTTAAATGAACATTACGATGCAGACACTGTTGATTATATTATCATATTATTTCTGTTCTACAGATGGAGAAATCCAGCACACAATAGTCCAGTAAATTTCCTGAGGCACAGATATACTGAAAGGTGGGGCCAGGATTTGAACCTGCTTTTCTGATCCTGGGGCACTGATGAAAACACTCCAGCTCACTACTTCTTTGGTTTATATACTATGGACAAGACAAGAAACATTGACCAGTGGAAGATACAGGATGGCAGATGCACGTTGAATAAAAAGAACTTTCTAAGATGGCCCTGATGAACCTATTTGCAGGGAAACAAAGGAGACATAGATCTAAAGAGCAGACATGTGAACACAGTGAGGGAAGCAGAGGGTGAGATGATGTGTGAGTGTAGCATTGAAACATATATTTCAGTTCAGTTCAGTTCAGGTGCTCAGTCGTGTCCGACTCTTTGCGACCCCATGAATTGCAGCACGCCAGGCCTCCCTGTTCATCACCATCTCTCGGAGATCACTCAGACTCACATCCATCGAGTCAGTGATGCCATTCAGCCATCTCATCCTCGGTCGTCCCCTTCTCCTCCCGCCCCCAATCACTCCCAGCATCAGAGTCTTTTCCAATGAGTCAACTCTTCGCATGAGGTGGCCAAAGTACTGGAGTTTCAGCTTTAGCATCATTCCTTCCAAAGAAATCCCAGGGTTGATCTCCTTCAGAATGGACTGGTTGGATCT
>SJYT01024178.1:13664-52714 GCA_006410635.1 Cephalophus harveyi | reverse complement strand
TACTTTGGCCACCTCATGTGAAGAGTTGACTCATTGGGAAAGACTCTGATGCTGGGAGGGATTGGGGGCAGGAGGAGAAGGGGACGACCGAGGATGAGATGGCTGGATGGCATCACGGACTCGATGGACGTGAGTCTGAGTGAACTCCGGGAGATGGTGATGGACAGGGAGGCCTGGCGTGCTGCGATTCATGGGGTCGCAAAGAGTCGGACACGACTGAGCAACTGAACTGAACTGAACTGAAGTCTCTCCTAAGTTAGTGATTGAAAATTTCTTCTTAATTTCTTAATGAAAATATGGTATGTATGTACAGCTGCTCCTTAGTTTATAGTCATTAGCTTTCAAAAACCTGTTTAAGTCCATTTTCTAAAGCTCAAATGGGCTTAAGAAACTAAGATTCAAGTCCAGAATATATTTTTGTGAAATAAGTTAGTTAATGAGTTTCTCAAAGTTTTGCAATTCCATCCCAATGGTCTCTTTCTTGTTAGGGATCTTTTTACAAAACTGGTCATTAGCTTACATTTTGCTCTAAGAATAATCTATAGACACTACTTGAATCCTTGATTTTTAATTTTTTTTTTAAAGTTGCTCAGTCACGTCCAACTCTTTGCGACCCCATGGACTATACAGTTACTAGAATTCTTCAGGCCAGAATACTGGAGTGGGCAGCCTTTTCCTTCTCCAGGGGATCTTCCCAACCCAGAGATCAAGCCCAGGTCTCCCACATTGCAGGCAGATTCTTTATTAGCTGAGCCACAAGGGAAGCCCAAGAATACTGGAGTGGGTAGCTTATCCTTCTCCAGGGGAATCTTCCCAACCCAGGAATTGAACCATGGTCTCCTGCATTGCAGGCAGATTCTTTACCAGCTGAGCTGTTGGGAACGCCAACTCCTTGATACCAGATACCAATTTTATATTTGCAATAAAAATTTTTATCTGTGGTGTTTTACCTGATTAGGCTTTAATTTATCAAAATCCTATATTTCTCCTGATTTAACAGTAGGATTTTCCTCCTGTAAATTGCTATCTCTTGTTGATTATCAATTGACTGGACATATAATATTTCACCTGTGGTATGATTCTTTTTAAATCCTTTATATCCTCTGAAAATATTCTATTTGGTCTACTATACACAGGGATTTTAGTTTTCTTAAACAGTCTCGGGGCTTCCCTGGTGGCTCAGAGGTTAAAGCGTCTGCCTCCAATGCGGGAGACCCGGGTTCAATCCCTGGGTCGGGAAGATCCCCTGGAGAAGGAAATGGCAATCCACTCCAGTATTCTTGCCTGGAGAATCCCACGGACGGAGAAGCCTAGTAGGTTACAGTCCACGGGGTCGCAAAGAGTCGGACACGACTGAGCGACTTCACCTTACCTTACCTTACCTTACCTCACCTTACCTCACCTTACCTAAACAGTCTCACATCATGTAGCCTAGGCCCTAACAGGTTTGTATACTCGGCTACAGCTGAAATTAAAATGGCCACCTTTGCAATCCATCAGTGTGGGCAGAGTTGATGTACTTTGCTCTAGATGGAGACTTTGTATGTCCGTGAGGGTCCCTCAGTTGGAAATACATTGATTTCAGTAACAAGACTGCCATGAACTCCTTTGCCCTGACTTTCAGTGGTTTCCTATGATGCAGGTCTGTGGCAGCAGAGCTGCTGGAGTCAGCATTATTTCAGAAAAATTTCTGAGCTGCTTGCTGTGTGCCAAGGACTATGAATTCAGACTCATTCTGCAAAGGTGCTAGGGAAGCAATAAAGAAGATATTATCCATTTTACTAAAAATAAGAATTATTAAAAAAAATTCATTAGTCCAGTGACATAATGTTAAATTCTTGGCTTTAGTCTCTACATAAAAATATTCAGAAATGGCACAAATTTATAAGCCATTGTTCAAGGTTGGGTCAAAAATGGTGTTTACAGAGATTTTAAGGTCTCTGAAAACTCTCTAGATGAGTTTATTTCACAAAATTAAATTTAGACATCAGTGTGATAGCCCCTTACCCCAAAATTCAGATGCTCTATAAAATTCATAGTCCTTTGTATAATTTCAAAACTCTAGCAGCTAAAGATTATTAAAAAGTAAACAAGTATTGACTATTAGAAAGGAGCTACCTGACTTTCCTTTCTGCAGAGATTTGAATATTGCTTCTTAAACAACCACAGGGGTGACCAATTATGGTTAGCCTTCTACTTCCCTCCCTTCCTTTTTCTCACCTCCTCTCATTTCTTCTTTTTCTCTCATTTACTTACTCTCATTTTCTGCCTCTCTTTCCCTCAGGCTATCTTTCTCTCCCTTTGTATTTCTCTGGCATTCTCTTTATTTATTTTTTTCATTCTCTGAATTAAAAAGAATAAACAGTTACTTTCTGAAATGTTTTGCTTAGCAGCCTAGCCCTTGACCTTGTGTGACCTAATATTCTCTTGGAGGATGATTTAAGCATTACAGAAGTATACAGAAGGCACTCATATGAAATTGGTCCAGTCTTTAGATTCTGATTAAATATTTTGTAATTTGAAAAAAATGGAAATGTAAGCAGTAATTCATTAAAGTTCAATGTTTCTTTTTTTCCCTTTAAACTTCCTATTTCTTAGGAAGAAGATGATTCTGTACTGTTGAATAAATCCTGGCAAGAGGAAAACTTAGTATCATAGGCAATCATCTATGTTAATCAAATGGAATTTTGTAAACTCCAACAAGGTTACCATGCCATCTGTGCTGACTTGGGGGAGCCCTTTTCTATGACATAATGCTCTCTCAACATAGTCTTCTAAACTTCCTAATCTTTCTGTCATAAAATAGATCTCACTGAAGTTTAACTATATAATTTCCTAAAACATTTTTTTTTCCTCTGAAGTGATAGAAATAATTCTTGTTCACTAACAGGAAGTAAGTATATTTTTAAAGAGAAAAGATGTACAGCTACTAAGTGGCCCAACTATAATCAAAATAATTCTATCACTTTTCCACCAGATGGCACCCCTTTTTTGAGCTTAGGAAAAAAATTGAGAAGGCTGGGGAAAGCCTCTCTTATTTTAGAAACAGGATTGGTTCTGGAAAAGAGTTTTAGTTAGTGAAATTGAATTAATAAAAAATAAAACTGAGACTTTACTAAGATGCTTCCAAATAAAATGTGTGACTAAATAGTATGTTTAATTTGGTAAAATTAAGTCTATATAAATAAAGCCAGCCCCAGTTTAACCTGAGCTCCCCAGGACTTCAGTTCCATTAAGTTTTAATTTTCATATGATTTTTCTAACTGGCTCTCATTTTGAGTGCCTCCTTTAACTTTTAACAAAGCACAGCAACCAAGGAAACTTAGCAATTGGGTGTCCCAGATGAAGACTTGGTTTAATTTCTAAATCAACCATCAACTTACCAGTCAAAAGTCCTAGGTAAACACTTCAGCATTTTGTCCAAAACCATGGGATTGGCAGTGTGGATCTTCCAAGTTAAACAGTGTGAGGCCAAGTCTACTGGCTGCACGCTTCTTGTCCTTGAATGTGGCTCTGTCTGAATCTCTGACTAAACTCTAACACTATCTTTGTTGCTCCCCTGTAGTGACCTTTTCAAGTGAATCAGGACATGAGATGTCTTCCCAGATGTCACCCCAACACAGTCAGAGGAAAAGCATCCTATTTCACAGTCTCATATTCACTCAAGACATTAAATTTCACTGAGTAGAATCCAAATTGGATGATGTTCTTTGTTTTCTTTGGAGTTTTATTCATTGATGATAAACAACCACCCTGAGAATTCAGGAACAGATCTTTGTGATTTAGAGGGAACAAGGGCCAGTGAGAGAGGTCTTTCTAAAAATATACATTTGAGCTACAAGGTGAGTCTATTTGTTTCTCTTGCTTCTCACATGTAATACATAGCCTAAGGCTAGTAAATTCAGTCTCCTTAAGAAAGACTGTCAGGGAGCTAGGAGGGGGCCCAGCACAAGAGTGACTTAGCTGGAACTAAGACAGTTTTTCTGAAGTGTTTTCTATGACACTGGCTTTATACTTGCTTAAAAATGAGATGTTCATATCTTCTCACACTCCCATACATATGGATGCCCAGCTTTATAATAATTTTTTCTCATTACTAAATTTGCTCAAGATCAAGGTAAAATTAGTATCTCACCTTAGAAGATAAAATTTAAAAAAAGAGAGAGAAATTTTAGTTTTTTATAGTCATATTCTTTCATTAACTATTGCTATTTTAGATAAATGTTACCTTATTTGATTTCTATAATGAAAGCATCTATTGTAATATTTGATAGACTCAGAGAAGATGCATGTTTGATAAGGTACCTAAAATAATTCTATAGGAACTGTTATTTGCTTCTGACATAATTGAATATCTTAATCTGTCCTCATGGTTGCCAGATTTAACAAATAAAAGTACAAGATGCCCAGTTAAGATACAATTTCAGATAACACACAAGTTTTTAGTATAAGTATCTTCATATGATGTCTGGGACATACTTACATTTTTTAAAACTGTAGTTTATCTGAAATTTAAAATTTCCTGTATTTTATGTAATCTCTATCTAGTAAGCGACTCACTCCTTTGTGCACCCTACTCCATGGTTTTCACAGCAAAGATCATGGAAAACCTTCTACACAGACCCACCGTTCAAGACCTCTAAACTTTTTGTCAGTATCTTACTTTCCAAGTTTGGGCTCCTAGTTCTAAGAAATGACCTGCTGCAGTTTGCTATTCTTGAGAAAATTTCATGCCAACTTGATATGAAATTGCAGAGCCAGTATGACAGAAAATTTCCAGAGATGTCCCTCAATTTTCCAAAGGGAGCTTCCTGAAGAAGAGTTTTGCTTGTAGTAGTTCTCCAAACTTCCCTTTACAGTGTTACATTAAGCTCCCCATGAACACCTGGGTTGTGAGCATCCAGACTAACTTTGATCTTATCTTAGCTAGTGGGACACAGACATGGGAGGAAGCGATCTATGGTCATCATCTCTTATCTTTGCCTTCCATACCCCATGCCTTGCATTGGGTATAGCCTTGCTTAGTGAATGGCCGCAGAATATATCAATTTATCATGCAAGTCACAGAGAGTTTGTCTGGGAGGAGTTATGAAATCAACCCAGCATTGTATCTTTTCCTCATTCAAGGAGGAAATAGCATGGGCCTGAGGAATGTGTTCAAAGGGATATCCTGGTTCTCACATTTGTTTATCTCACTCATGGTCAGCTAGAAGCCTTTAAGAAATATTGAAATATAAACCTTTCTTAGGAAACAGGGAAAAGAAAACTCAGCATTAAAAATCTTTCATGTAACACACTTATAAATACTTTGCTTTGCTATGTACTTAAAAAAAATTTGATAGCAAAATGTATAGCATTATTTTAGTAGGTATAACAGATATACAAAAACATCAGTGAGCATTCTCACCTCACAGAGGTTGTAATCTAACAGGAGAGGCTGATATAGGCACAGAATCAGTTAAGAAATGATGGAACATAGTATATGAATAAGTGTCAGAGGTGACCAGAGAAAGAACAAATGCAAAGCAGTTCAGTGAAGTGGGAAATCCAAGTAGGGTTGTATGGACCTTGAGGGATGGGTACCTCGTGGATTAAGGAAGGGGTTTAAGAAATAGCATGAAGGAAGATTGAGAAGGAGTAGGACTTGAGGGTCAGTGAGGACCAGGTCTAGATGGAGGAGAGGATTCCTGTAAAGGTAAATGTGGAGATACATTTGCACAAAGAGAATGATGCAATCTCATAACAGGGTATGGAGTTTGTACTTGGCCACAGAAGCAATGGGGAGCTATTGGAGATTTTTGAATAATGGAATGATATAATGAAACTGCTTTGGCAACAGCCTAAGCTGAAAAGAGGGTGAAAATATGGATTTTATACAGCATAGGTTTGAGGTGTTTGTGCACATTTACTCAACATTAGTCAGAAAGCAAAAAAAAAAAAAAAGATTTCTTAATGTTAATAAATTAGTAAAGTTAAAATGCACAAATGTACACAAAGATGCATATAGCATTCATGTAAAGTATGCTCCCTGCTTTCTGCTTCCTAAAGAATTACTCTTCAATACGGTATGCCAGCCCCAGGAGAAGTACGTTGAGAGCAGAGTGAATTTCTTTCATTACCTCTGTTATTTGACGTGCCTGCATGAAGGTTGAACTGTACATTGTGTTCATTCTGTTTCTTGCTATTCCATCATCACTATATTGCTGATGGGGAGAAGTGGGGAACTATAGTCCTTCTAGTACAGGAATAGGCTTTGATTTTTTTTTTCAAGATTCTGCAAGATTTCATGATTATAAATAAAACCAGAAAGAGTGGTCTCCCTTTGTCACACAATGAAAGCTAGTCTTTTAAGTGACAAGGTTTAGTGTTAAAGGAGATCCTGTTTGTGCTCAGTCCAACTCTTTGCCATCCTGCAGACTGTAGCTCACCAGGCTCCTCTGTCTGTGGGATTCTCTAGGCAAGAATACTGGAGTGAGTTACCATGCCCTCCTCCAGGGGATCTTTCCAGCCCAGGGATCCAATTGTGTGTCCTGCTTTGCAGGCACTTTCTTTGCTACTGAACCACTGGGGAAATGAAGTCACTCAGTCATGTTTGACTCTTTGTGACCACATGGACTGCAGCCTACCAGGCTCTTCCATCCATGGGATTTTCCAGGCAAGAGTACTGGAGTGGGTTGCCATTTCCTTCTCCACCACTGGGGAAGCGCAAAGGAAATCCTGTGCATACTTGCTAAGTTGCTTTAGTCATGTCTGACTCTTTGCAACCCTATGGATTATTGCTCACCAGCCTCCTTGGTTCTAGGGATTCTCCAGGCAAGAATACTGCAGTGGGTTGCCAATCCTAGCCACAGTCAATTCAAGAACAATTCCTAAAGATGTTAGAAATACAAAACCCATTTGTTGCTTGCAAATAGAGAATAAGTTGTCTTTTTTTTTTTTTTAACGTGCATTTTTAAGAGACAAGCAAGTAAATCTAACATGGTGAGATGCTCAACATAAAAAGAAAGTGTCGTGTAAATAAAACACAGATTAAAAACTTGGTTCTAACTAGTTTTTCCTGTGTTGTAAAATACAGTTATAGAATCCTGAGAGAGAACAGAAATAACGTTATTTTTAAAAGGCTTTGACATTCCAAAATGAATTTCCTGTTACTTTAGTACCTATAACCTGTTTTTATTACTGCTTGCAAGTTAATCTTAATTTTTATTGTTGTCTTAATTCTAAAGTCCTTTGGGCTGTGTCTCCACATGAAATCAAAACAGAGGATGAAACTGGATTAATTCACATACTTGCCCCAAGTCTCTGATGGATTTTGCTTTATCAAAAAGTCAACCTCTGAATTAATCAAGGTTCTTTGGAAAAACAGAACCAATAAGATTCATTGGTACCAAAGAAATCAATGATATAAGTCCCAGTCTGAGTTCACAGGCTGAAAGCCAGGAGCTTTGACATCTGAAAGCACAAAATAGATACTTCAGCTCAGACACAGAAAGTGGAATTTGCTCTTTTTCTGCCTTTTTGTTCTATTTAGGCTCTCAAGGGATTGGGTGACACCCACCTGCATTTGTGAGGACTAATCTTTACTCAGCCTACTGAGTCAAATGATAATCTCTTCTAGAAACACTCTCCTGAACACACTCAGAGATAATGTTTTACCAGATGTCTGGGCATCACTGAGCCCAGTCAAGTCTATACAAAAAATGAACCATCACTGTCCCGTTGGCCTTAGTAAGTAGCTAATTCAAATATGACCCAAACAGTGACCTTTTGGGAGAAATTCAAAACCCATTCTATCCCCCCAAAGCATTTAACTTTATTTAAGTTTATATTTGGAAGTGATGAGAAAGACATTAAAGATTCAATTAGCCCATTTGGGGGCTTCCCTTGTGACTCAAATGGTAAAGAATTTACCTGCAGTGCAGGAGACTTGGGTTTGATCTCTGGTTTAGGAAGACCCCCTGGAGAAGGGAATAGCAACCCACTCCAGGATTCTTGCCTGGAAAATCCCATGAGCAGAAGAGCCTGGCAAGCTACGGTTCATAGGGTCACACAGAGTTGGACTTGTGACTGAGCAACTAATGCTTTCAGCCCATTTTCAATGTACTTACTATTCTGATAAGAGTAGTAGCATGCTACTGTGGAAAAGAGTAACATGCTATTGTGCTCAGTTGCTCAGTTGTGTCCAACCGCTTGTGACCCCTTGGACTGTAGCCCGCCAGGGCTTATATATATATACATATGTATATATGTCTACATATACAATATAAATACATATATGTATACATACACACACACATATATAAAAATATATATAAGTTTGGAAGTTCTCTGAGAAAGTGATATTTAAGCTGAAATTGAAAGGTTGATAAGGGAAACAAGATGAGGAACAGAAAGAGAACATCCCTACAGAGGAAACTGCTTCCAGGAGGACCTAAAAAGCAAGAGAAAGATGGCACAAGAAGATAAAGAAGGACAGCTGAGTGTTTTGGAGCTTGGAGAGTGTGGCGAATGATATATTTTTTCACAACTATTAATTCCCTGACTTCCCTGGTGGCTCAGACGGTAAAGCGTCTGTCTACAATGCAGGAGACCCGGGTTTGATCCCTGGGTTGGGAAGATCCTTTGGAGAAGGAAATGGCAACCCACTCCAATACTATTGCCTGGAAAATCCCATGGACAGAGGAGCCTGGTAGGCTACAGTCCATGGGGTCGCAAAGAGTCGGACACGACTGAGCAACTTCACATTCATTCACATTCAATTCCCTGTCTGCCCTTGGATGCCTCATTCTCCAATGACTTTGAAACTCGGCTATATGACATCATTTGGACAATGAGTATTCTCATGTGTAAGTTAAAGCTTTGAATACAATGTCATGGCTTAACTGGTCTATTTCCACCCTTTTTTTGTACCTGAATAGTACAGCACACACTGGATAGAAGTTGACTTCTTTGGCCTTCATCCCTAAATGTGAAGACAGTGATGAGAATCACATTTCTTCCACAGCCTGAAGCAGAAATTTAGCTGGAATTTGGGGAGGTGGGTTTGTGGACATACACTTAGGGTATATAAGGTTTCCACAAAAACTGGTCAGGATCTTTCTGAAGCAGAAATTTAGCTGTCAACATCAGTTGACATGTGATGTGAGTGACAGATTTTCCTTTGGAGTTATAAGTTACTGAGACCTCAGGGATTTGTTTGTTAGGGATCACTAATTCAATGAAATCTGAATGATATTAAAGAAGGAAAACCCAGAGATGTACAAAAAGGCCCAACCATGCAGGAACTTTGGCTAATCACAGCAAGTCACTGAAGCAAGTTACTGACATAATCAAAATTTTATTGTAAGAACAAAGAAAAGAAATTGCTCTGGCCACCATACCAAAAAAAAAAAAAAAAAAAAGTATAAGTAACTTTGGTAGTTTAGTAAGAAAGATTATCTAAAAATTTAAGTACTTAACATTGTCAGTTTCATCTACGCACCATACATGTAATAGCTAACAACATCCAAATGTAGTAACTTTGGCTAATCCAAATGTATTAACCTTGACTGAGTTAGTCATCAAACTTCATCAATCTGGCTTCACTGCCAGAGTCAGAGGGATCCAGAGGAGATAGGATGTTGGTTTTGTTGTAGCCACGCATTCCAGGAAACCAACTCACTCAGAAGGGCATTGCCGATAGTGGAATGCAGTTATTACACCAGTGGGCCCAAGGGAGAGTCTCCTTTTAACCAAAGATCCTGACCAGTTTTTGTGGAAACCTTATATACCCTAAGTGTATGTGCACAAACCCACCTCCCCAAATTCCTTGAAACTAGTCTGAACAAAGGAAAAAGAAAGATACAATCAAAGTTAACCCATGATTCATATGTGGTCATACCCCAGTAAACATAATAGAATGTATGATTCAATTCAGTTACACAGATAATTAGGGTATTCTTTAAGGCAATGGAGAGTCTAGGTATGAGCCCTGGGGCTCTTTCTTCCGGGGGCCTGGTTTTCCACTTGGTATGTGATCCATAGATACTGGGTATATAACTCAAAGTCCACAGTCTGGCCCAAGATGGACTCCTGCTTTCAAAATGGAGCCTATTCTGTCTGTTTCCTCCTTCAGTTTGAATCTGGTTGGCTCAGACTGCAAGCTGCTTGAGAGTAGAAACTGTGTGTTATCAAGATTTTGCTTGTGTATTGTAAAGACTCAGGGATGACTCAGAAAATAACTGAAGCATGCATTTACAAAAGTCTATTTTAAAGTATCATGGGGCTTTAGTATTGAGACAGGAGATAGATGAGATCCAGGCTGGACATTTACAACTGGCTTCCTGTTACATTTCTTGGGGCAGGAAAAGGGTGGGCTGCAGGCCGGACACTTAACAACTGGCCTCTTGTTTGCATTTCCTGAGACAGGAGATAGGGGGACTCTAGGTTAGACATTTATAATCAGCCCCCTGTTTCCATTTCAAAATAAAAATAGCAACAGAAACAGCGTCAATACCCAGGCTCTGTCTCCCGAGAACCCTTTAAAGTAACAGTCTGGGCAGGAACAGAAAGGAGCCAACCCCTGTTAGAGTAAACGATCAAGAGGTCATATATTCCCCATCCTTGGGGCAATTGAGACATTGCACATGGACAGAAAGTCTCCTTGGAGGTCAAAAAGGAGAGGTCACCACACCAGAATAGGTGATGCTGTTATCAAAAGTTTGGCCTGTCTGTACACCAGTACTGAATGAAATCCCAGAGACAAGAGTTTTGGGTGAAGTAGAAAAGGATAGCTTTAGATTGCTTTGGTAGGCAAAGGGAGACACATCAGGCTTCTGCCTCAAAAAACTATGTGCCTCAACTCCAGAGAATTTGGTAAGAAGTTTTATAATAGTGAGCCAAAAGTGGGATCTTTGACAAAATTAGGGTGTGAGCAGGGTGTGAAACTGTATCTGGTTTCATAGTTTCTACCTCCTTGAGAAATGCATTTTTCAATGGGGGCAAGGGCCAAGAGAATTTTGCTTTTAGCCTCTAACACCTGGTGGATTCCTGGTTTTCAACCAGGCTGCCCATGGTCAATTCTTGGGCAGGGAACTAAGATGTCCCTTCAAGCCACCATTCACCGCTGTCTCTCTGAAATCAGTATAACATTTTTGTAGATGAAAATGAGTTTGTCTTAAGGGTTTCTGTTGATAGAATTCACAGATTTGAGTCAGAGAGAACATCCACGTTTGGCATGACCGTTTCTTCCATACTTCCAAGGTCAGTGCTTGTGCTGTGATTTCCTATTGCATTGCTACCTCTTTTTTGTTAGTGGAAAAGAGAATCCCATGGATGGAGAAGCCTAATAGGTTATAGTCCATGGGGTCGCAAAGAGTCGGACACGACTGAGCGACTTCACCTCACCTCACCTCAAGATGTGGCCACATGCTATTCAGAAACTTGATTGCTATATTAGAGCCAATTTAATGTGATTCACAGTTTCAACATAAAACAGCATTTGTATTGTAAATTCAGTAGTGAAGAAATAAGCATTTATTCTGAGACTGCTTTGTGCCAATACTATGTTAACAGGTTATAACAAGGTTATTTCATTTAGTCCTCACAGCCGTTGTGTCACAAATTCTAAGTGTTTTTACCTTGGCTACAATTTATTCCTACTGCATTACATTTCTGGATTTTAACAGTAGTTTGATTTCTTTTTGAGAAAGCTTTTAGTGTTTTGTAGCATTTGCTATTAAGAATAAATAATAAATGAAAACGTTCCTTAAACACAGATAAATTAATGCATTTAATTTATGCCACACCCCTTTAAAGGACTCCATTAAGAAAGCTGGCATCTTTTAGAATCAGTGTTGCCAAATTACGCCATACATTGCAGGGCTCGAGAGACTTGCTGTTCTTACTTTTTAATGAGACATACAATCCCTTTGTCTGTCTCCTTTCCCTTCTTGGATGGAGTTAAGGCCACTTAATTGTCTTTTGCTGAGACACTTGACTCAACATAGGGCTGTGCACAGAGAGCCAGACCCATGGCTCTCCTTTTCCAAAGGAAATGGAAAATGCAGTAAGACCGATGTAGGAATGTCAGGAAAGAGACACTAATGATTTGTATTTCTTCTTCCATCTGAGGTAAACACGTGTGGTTAAAGGTAATGTATAAAATACCCAGACACAACTGTAGCCTAGTTACCTACAATTAGAACAGATGTATCACAAATTAGAACAGAAATCAATCACTAATCACCAAAAGGATACCATTGTTAGCTAGTTAGAATAGGAAAAAGGAGTCCAGAATGGCAATGGCTAAAAGACAAGGAAGGGGAAAGCCCACGAAAATAGAACAAAGGAAGGTCCAAAGACTGGAGTGAGGACCTCAGGTAAAATAAACAGCATTCCTGGCTAGCCCAACTTACATGCTCAGGGAGAGGAGAAACAACATATAGAAGAGGAGCCAAAATTGGGGTGGGAGGCCTCTCTTCTCTTCAAGTCTTTTGGGTTGGCATGCCTTCATTCCTCAAGGATGTACTTTCCTTTACTTTCTAAATAAAACTGAGCTGTAACACTGGTCTGTCCAAGGGCTGTAATGCTGGTCCATCCATTACTTAAAATTTTTGTTGCAACAAGACAGAAATGAGGAAATTACAAACTCCCCTGACACCATTAGCAAATATTCAGTAGTGCCTACAGGTCCCTTGTGGCTCAGATGGTCAAAGAGTCTGCCTACAATGCAGGAGACTCAGGTTCAATCCCTGGGTTGGGAAGAGCCCCTGGAGGAGGCCGTAGCAATCCACTCTAGTATTCTTGCCTGGAGAATCCCATGGACAGAGAAACCTGGTGGGCTACAGTTGATGGGATCACATAGAGTCAGACACGACAGAGCAACTAACGCACAAACAATCATGACTTCCAGATGAACATTAGTCATGGGAGAAATTCGCCAAGTGTGGTGAGATGAATTTCAAGAAGGCTTAGGCTGTCTGTACTATATGAAGTTATGTATACTTATTTGTCTCTATGGTGGTGGTTTGTTGTTAAGTCATGTCCGACTCTTGCTACCCCATGGACCGTAGCCCCCAAGTCTCCTCTGTCCCTAGGATTTTCCAGGCAAGAATACTGTAGTGGGTTGCCATTTCTTCCTGTTAGGTAGTTAGAATAGGAAAAAGGAGTCCAAAATGGCAGTGGCTAAAAGACAAAGAAAGGAAAAAGCCCACAAAAATGGAATAAGAGAAAATTTGAGGACTGGAGTGAGAACCTCAGGTGAAACAAACAGCCTTCCTGGCTAGCCCAATTTGCATAAGGCAGGCTCAGGGGCAGTGGAGGAGGAGGGGGGTGGGGAACGAGACAAATGTATAAAAGGAGGAAGCCAAGAAGGATTGAAGCCTCTCCTTTGGGGTTGTCTTGCCCTCATGCCTCGTGGGCATACTATCCTTTGTTTGCTAAATAAAACTGAGCTGTAACCAAGCTGTAACACTGGTCCACCATTTCAAATCTTTGCTGTGCCGAGACAGAAGTGAGGAAATTACACACTCTCCTGACATTTCCCCAGGGGCTCTCCCCTACCTGGAGATTGCACTGGGATCTCCTGCACTGCAGGCAGATTCTTTACTGACTGAACTACCGGGGAAGCCAATTGTTTCTATAATGGGAAATAACTGATTTGAAAAGGAGTACAGTGGTATGTTTCAGCAGTCACATGTTTTACCCTCCATAAAGGTATTTGTTAATAAAAATTATAATTTGCATTATCCTAGGACCTTGTGTGTGTTTATTTAGTACCCTGTGATATAAAGCACTTCCAGGTCTGCATAGTCATGATGTACTTAAGGTAAATGAGATAAGTTCTAATATTGTTGTGTTTGTGCTTATGAAAATAAATGGAAAACACATATTTGTTAGTCTCTCAAGACAATTGATCTTAATTCTGTGAAAAAATGTATTTCTATCCGTTATCCTGGCTCTGGCTCTGTGTTGCGTCAAGATCATGCTTAAGTGTCTCAGCAGCAGACAATTAGGTGAGCATAACTGCAGCCAAGAAGGGAAAGGAGACAGACAAAGGGACCCTATGTGTCATTAAAAAGTAAGAACAGCAAGTCTCTTGGGCCCTGCAGTGTATGGCATAATCTGGCAACACTGATTCTAAAAAATAACAGCTTTCCTAATGAAGTCCTTAAAAAGCATGATTTAAACCATTGATTCTAGAATTGAGATAGAAAAAAAATACAAGACCAGTTTGGGTCATTTCACATTGCCAGAAAGTAAAAAGTGTGGGAAAAAAAATCAGAAAACAATAAGAAAAACAAGAAACAGAAACAACAGGATGGGGACATGTTCAAGGGACACCAGGAGCCAGTCTGAAAGAGCTCCCATTGGCCAAAGCTGGAACCATTCAAGCAACAGCAATAGAATTAAATTATAATATAAAGTAATATTCACAATTCTATATTAAATAATCCTTTATGAATAAATAAATTAGAACAAAAGACAAGCCTTCCTTACAGAAAATTTCAAATAATTTATGTGCATAATCCTCCTTTCAGAGGAAGGAATTTACCACCCTTCCTTCCTTTGAGTGTGGGCTGGAGTTAGTGATTTACTTCCAAAGAACAGTATATGAAAAGGGAATGATAATAACTTTATAGTGAAAAAACCTGGCCAACACCATTGTAACCAAGTGATCGGGGTTAGCCTCACTGGCATTAAGTCATATTCATATCATGTACCCCTGATAGCTTTTGATGAAAAAGCACTTTAATCTTTCAAAAAATGTATAACCTCAGTCTAATTACCAGAAAAACATGAGACAGATCCAAACTGAACTGCATTTTATAAAATATCTGACTTAACTCCTCAGAAATGTCAAGGCCATGAAAAACAAAGATTGAGAATCTGTCATAGACCACGGGAGCCTAATTCGAGACATGTCAAGTAAATGTATTATGAGATCTTAGACTGGATCGGAACTGAAACAGAACTCAGATGTTAAGGGAAGAACTGGTGAAACTTGTATGAATTCTGAAGTTTAGATAATAAAAATATGTAACAATGTCAGTTTCTTAGTTTTGTATAATGTGTTATGGTAAAATAAGGTGATATATTAGGGGAAACTAAACCCAGGGCACACGGGATCTCTGTACTATTTTTTCAAATCTTCCATAAATCTAAAATTATTCCAAAATACAACAATTTATTGAAAGTAAATTGCTCATTTAAAGGAAGTCCTTGTGTACACATAGGTCTGTGTTTGTGTCTGTATATGTGGGTATGCATGAATATTAATCAGTAGAGTTAAGCACTTTACTGAAAATTTTGTAATATTGAGTAATAGTGACAAATATTTTTAAAGTTTCTATTACACTTTGGCTATTTTTGGTAAGTGCTATAAGCCAACATGGCCTGTGTGTGTGTGTTGTCGTACTCACACAGATCTTCACATATGTTTACTTTCATTCAGCTCTGAAATGGAAGTGTGGTAAATGACTTTTTTTTTTTGAACTTTAGAGAAACTTCTATCCAAAGACAAAAGCCAATGGGCAGGTAAAGCACATATTTGATTTTATTTGCTGTGATGAGTAAAGGAATTCATTCTTCTGAAAGCTCATCACTAGAGGTCTCTCAATCCTGTGCTCATTCGTGTGGGAGGCAAGAGCCTCCTGGGAATCATATTGGATAGGGCAGGATTCCTGCCTTTCAGTAGCAGTGAAGCTTCAGATCAAAATTTTTACACTCCTCTAGAGGCTTCAGACCTCATCCAGTTGTCTCTGGTGACAGTCAAACAGTGAAAAGTCAAAGAGTAATATGTCAAAGAGTCAAAGTAATATATCAAAGAGTATCTCTTGATCAATGAAAAATAACTTGGCATGTATCACCTTTCTGTAGTGATGTGAATGGGATGAATAAAAAATATGTGAAAAATATAACTGGTTATTTAGTGAAATAAGAAGAGAAAATATGAAAGGCCAGTATTTTCTGCACGTCTTTGTTGTTCATTAAACACAGTTTGGTATTCTTGGAAGGAAGAACAAGAAAGATGTGTAGGTTTTCCACACTATCTGAAAGCAGGGCATTCCAATAAAGCCTTTTGTAAGCTGAAAAGGCATAAAGTGAAGAAGCAATTACCTTAACAACCATCTTGCTAATGGTTGCACAAAAGAAATCAAGATAAAGCACGGACACTCACAGATACAGTTCAAAGCTATGACGACTTGATGCAGATGCTGAGTGTAGTTCCCAGGGAGGGAGCTTGGTGGTGCCACTCTGGCTACTGGGGTGTGCTCAACCTCTGTAACAGCTCAATGCAGAGTAAACATTGAATGCTACTTTCCCTTTTCACCTTTTTAAATAAAAAGAGAAAATCCTCTTTCAATTTCTTTTGATTAGTAAAAACCTGTGCCAGTATAATTCTTTCATAAAAGTGAAGTGGCAGAAAGTGAACTTTCGAAAAGTGAAGGATACTTATATTCATTCTTTAATGCTGAAGTTATCAGATTATTAATAACATGATCTGTGCAGGGCTTTTATCTCTACACTAATATACCCTGATATGAGGAAGCTACTAATCCATTTTTCACGTCTAAATAATTTCCAAATGACTTAATATTTTTGTCTATATTCCCAGAATTTTTCAGTCAGTTCTGTCTTTCAGGCTGTGTGTCTAATATGCCAAATACAATAGTAAATTCAGTGGGAAAAAAAGATACACCAAAACTGTGGCATATTCATTCTGTTGTTGGGTTGTTGTTTTGACAATATGATTTGATTGATGATGGCTCTTATTCCAACTGAGTAGTTGTGTAGATACAGCCTCTTATCCTGCCAAATGAAAGGGAAAATTTTTCTTGACTCAAATGATTTGTCAACATCTGAAATGTAGATATAGGCAGCATCTTCATAATGCCAGGCTTCTAGGTAATGATAAAAAAATTCATTCTAATCATCCTAGTATTTAGAAGTATCCTGACAGTAAGTTGCCTTTTTTCATTTTATGTTCAATAATTTTGGATTAATTAAATGTTCACAAATATTATAAAAGTCTTAAGCAAAATAAAATTGTGACATAAATGAATTTTCTTAAAATGGAATAACCATTTTTTAATATATGGAAACTAAAGTATTAAAATCCATCATCACATCTAAAATACTTCTCAAGTGGTAAATCTATCCCTAAACCATGAAAGTACGCATTCTTCACTATGAATGATCAGATCTAAATGGGTTGCTAACAAAAATGTTAAGATTAGTAGCTTTTAATTTCCAATTTCAGATTTTTTATATGTTTTTATATATTTCCTCAAATTTTGCAATACAAATTTGCTCAGAAAATTATAAAATCAAATACAATGAGATCTTTTCTGTATTTTTAAGAAAAAACTGTTATCTGGTAAGAAATATTTTCTCTGAACAGCATTAACATTTCCTGAGGACATTTTAGGCCATTCTTTCTGCTTTTTTTCATTTCCTACTGTTGGGTTATGAGCTTTCAAACCTAATCCTTGACATTCATACCCTTCAAATTGGAAATTATTTCTTATCCACATTCCCTGAACTTAGTACCTGCTGAGATTTGTGAGACAAGATTTTAGTGAGAAAACCATACACAGGATGGGGTCTCCCGCATTGAACTCTGGGGAAGGTGCCCAATCTCCTTTGCAGTGGAACCCCTGCAATAAACCTTTGGGGATAAGAATAGTGGAGAATGGGTAGAGTGGAAATTTCCAAGCATTTTATTTGCTAGCAATAAAATGTTTTAATAAGGACATTTTCCAGAGTTATCTGATTCTTGGGTGTAATAAATCCTCTGCTAGGAATCTGTGGAAAATGGTCTACAGTAGTAAGGGTTTGTGTTAATGGGTTCTGGAACAGAAGCAACAAAATGTTCTTTCTTTCTGTCTCTATTTTGTTTGTCCCAAGTGTAATCTTTACTTAGAATTCCTGCTCCCAACTTCACCCGTGAGTTTGTTTTCAGAGCGTGGGCTTAGTAAAAATGTAATTTTTTTGGCTTGCCTTTTTGACTGATAGACTTAAGGTGAATAATTTTTGAAGCAGGTTTCATTTGAGCTAACATTTCTTTTACTTTTTTTCAGCTATTATTCTTTACCACCTCAGAATCCTTTGTGATTTTTTTCTAGAAACTGTTTTTTGAAAATAAAAGGAAATTGTGCCAAGAATCTTGTAAAGTCATGTGTGAGGAACTCAAATTCAAGTGTCTTGATTCTGGCTCTTTGGGAATATGAGTAAGGAGGAACAAAGGGTGAATCACTTCTGTCATCCAAAAAACTGAAAACTACTGAATATTTTGCAAAACAGAAAATATTAAAATTTCTGAGAATATATAATAGAATTTACATGCTCTGGTTTTCAAAATAATATGCATTCATTATTTAGAAAGTACAGGATAAGAAAAAGAAGAAACTGTTAAATAAAAACCTCACAAAGATAAAAAAAAAAAATTAACATGTTAGATCTTTTACAAAATATTTTCCCACGGAATTCTTTAGTAGTTTCTTAAAAATATTTTTCTTTTAGAAAAAATTCTGGTTTCTTCTGGACTTTTTTTTTCCCCATGAAATTCTTTAATAGTTTCTATACTGAACTCTTTTGGGCTTCCCTGGTGGCTCAGAGGTTAAAGCGTCTGCCTCCAATGTGGGAGACCCGGGTTCAATCCCTGGGTTGGGAAGATCTCCTGGAGAAGGAAATGGTAACCCACTCCAGTATTCTTGCTTGGAGAATCCCATGGACAGAGGAGTCTAGCAGGCTATAGTCCACGGGGTTGCAAAGAGTCGGACACGACTGAGTGACTTCACTTCACTTCATACTGAACTCTTTTAAATCCTCAGAAGGAAAATAATCTTAAGGTAATTTGTGTATTTACTTTTTAAAAGTAAAACAGATGCTTTCTTTTTTTGGTACCATTTTCTTTGGTTTAATATACTTCGTGAGTGATGTTTGATTTATTTAACATTTGGTTTATCTTGTCTTAAAGATCAACTCCTTAAGAAGGAAGTGTACCTAACTTTTTCTAAAGCATCCTATTTCTTTAGACATAGGATTTTGAACCTCAACCAAAGCCTTATAATAAATTAAGAGTTAACAAGTCAAGATACTATGGCATTTGTCTCTTTTAAAGAGGAAGACAATTTCTTGGGAAAGGTTAGAGGGGGAGGTAAGGGAAGGGGCAAAGTGATATTGACTCCAGTGTTTTTGTAGAGTTATCATCAGTTTCTTTCAGTGACCAGAGATTGAACTTCTAATTGCAGCCAACTCTCTCAAAGTAGCTGTTTTGGGTTACAAATGGAAATAAAGTGCGGGTACATGAGTCATTCAACATTCTTTAAAATGACTAGCAAAACAATTTTCCTGAGGAGGGGCAGTAGTATCATCTTTATCTTGAAAGGATGCACCTTAAATAATTGACTATTATGGTGAAACTACAATAAAAGAAGATGCAGACGTTTCCACTTAAACAGGAATTATACCTATGTCCTCTTTTATAGCTAAGATTTATCACGGCCAAGTAACAGAAGTTCTGGGAGTTTACTGGACACCTTGAGAAGTCCAGCTGTCAGCAATAGCTTGAGCCTTCCATACTGAAACACAGCTGCTAGCTGTCATTTAGAAATAGGAGTTTTTAGGGTGGAATTAGCTGAAAGAAGACAGTGATTTTGTAGAGGGCCAAAAAGAAGTTTCACTTGAAAAAGGTGAAAAATTTGGGTCTGGGAGTAATAAAATTTATTGGAAATGCTTTATTGAGGAGGTTGGGGAACCAATCCAGAGCCTGCCCTCTTCATGTCTCTGAAGAAATAGCCATTAAAGGAGAGGTAATCTTGAGTTTGAAAAGGTGTCTTTCTACTCATCTGGTCTCATCACTTCATGGCAAATAGATGGGGGAAAAAATGGAAACAGTGACAGACTTTATTTTCTTGGACTTCAAAATCACTGTGGAAGGTGACTGCCATCATGAAATTAAAAGATGCTTGCTTCTTGGAAGAAAAGCTATGATAATCCTAGACAGGGGACAAACCTAGACTGAGGGCAGGAGGCAAAGGGGACACAGAGGGAGAGGGTTGGATGGCATCACTGACTCAATGGACATGCGTTTGAGCAAACTCTGGGAGATGGTGAAGAACAGGGAAGCCTGGCATGCTGCAGTCCGTGGGGTCATAAAGAACCAAGCACAACTTAGTGGATGAAAAACAACTTTCTACACAGGCTCATAATATGCTGTGCAGGGCAGCAAATGGATGTGTTGGTTGCTCAGTCATGTCCAACTCTTTGTGACCCCATGGACTGTAGCCCACAAGGCTCCTCCCTCCATGGGATTCTCCAGGCAAGAATACTGGAGTGGGTTGCCATTTCCTTCTCCAGGGCATCTTCTCAACCCAGGGATTGAACCTGGGTCACCTGCATTGCAGGTAGATTCTTTACTATCTGAGCCCAGCAAATAGGTAGCTTCATATGAACAATTATCAGCCTCAGCTGCTGTAATTAGTTATGTGAATTATAATTGGATATAACAATTACTAAAGGGCAATAAAATTGTCAGTGTCGTGAATTGATTAGAAAAAATGAGGTTTAGAAAAATGAAATAATTTGGCCCATTTTATATTGTTTTTGTACAAAAGAAATGTAATCAAAAGAAAGGAAGTGTGGAGAGAAGAGTACCTTGTTAAAGTATATACAGCCTACTTCCCTATATTAGGCATGTCAATTTCCACTTTCTATTAGTTTAGAAAAATCAAACATATCTTTTCACAAAGCAAGATTTTTGATAATGGAATATTCTAAAAGCCATTGCATTACAAATTAGACTTTTATTTTGATATCAGTAATGTTTTTAAAAGGAAAAGGGACAGCAACAAAGCTTATCTTTTCTCCTATGTATGATATTAGAATTTCCATGCTGTTTGTCATAGCGTTGAGAAGTTGAAAACTTCTTTTTAAAAAAATACACTTAGAAAAATTCTGCTCAAACTTAATAATAAGAAACCATCATTTTTCCTACTGGACAGCTGTTAGTCATTAAAAAAATGGACTTTGAACTTTAAATCATGTGCAAATATTTATGTATCTGCAAATTAGGGAAAATGTTTTCCCAGCACTACTTAGCAAAGACATCTAATCTCTGCATTATTTTTATATTATTGTAACATTTCAGGTGTCTCTTAAGAGGTTGTTTAAGCTTCCAGCTTTCAGTAATATTGGTTGTGTCCAGCCAAAATCTGAGGTAGCTTAGTGGCTACCGATTTCTTGGTCAAAGCTGACTACTAGATATTTGACTGTTCATCTTTTAGGGCATGTTTGTATTATAGCTTTTATTTATTACCAAATAATTATGAAATATTATATCATCAATTGAAAAAATTTCATTTTATTTTGAAATAAGAATTTTTAATAATCTTGATTTAATGAGAGAGTCAAGAGAGATAAGCCATTCAAATTACATTTTATATCATGTGGTGTTTAGGGTCTATCACTTTGTTCATTTATTAAACATTTTAGAGTATCTGCAAGAGGACAGACACTATGTTAGGAGATAAGTTTACAGAGAAAACATGAAATAGACATTGTCTCTAAGCAGTTTAGAATAAATTATAGTATTATTGCATTTGTTCTTGTTCAGTCACTAAGTTGTGTTTGAACTCTGCAGCATGGACACATGGACTGCAGTACATCAGGCTTCCCTGTCTTTCACTGTCTCCCAGAATTTGCTCAGATTCATGTCCATTGAGTCAGTGATGCTATCTAACATCTAATCCTCTGCTCCCCCCTTCTCCTTCTACCCTCAACTTTCCCAGCATCAGGATTTTTTCCAATGAGTTGCTCTTCACATCAGGTAGCAAAAGTATTGGAGCTTCAGCTTCAGCATCAGGCTTTCCAATGAATGTTCCTAGTTAATTTCCTTTAGAATTGACTGGTCAAGAGTCTTTTCCAGCACCACAATTTGAAAGCATCATTTCTTCAGTGCTCAGCCTTCTTTATGGGGCAGCTCTCTCATACACACATGACTACTGGAAAAAGCATGTCTCATACACACATGACTATATGCACCTTTGTAGGTAAAGTGATGTCTCTGCTTTTTAATATAATGTCTAGGTATATCATAGCTTTTCTTCCAAGGAGCAAGAGTCTTTTAATTTCATGGCTGCAGTCACCATCTGCAGTGATTTTGGAGAGCAAGAAAATAAAATCTGTCACTGCTTCTAATTTTTCTTCTTCTATTTGCCATGAAATGATGGAACTGGATATTATGATCTTAGTTTTTTGAATGTTGAGTTTTATTCCAGCCTTTTCACTTTCCTTTTCACCCTCATCAAGAGGCTCTTTAGTTCCTCTTCACTTTCTGCCATTAGAATGGTATCTGCATATCTGAGGTTGTTGATATTTCTCCTGGCATTCTTGATTCCAACTTGTGATTCACCTAGCCTGGCATTTTGCATGATGTACTCTGTATAAAAGTTAAATAAACAAGGTGACAATATGCAGCCTTGTTGTACTCCTTTCCCAATTTTGAACCAGTCAGTTGTTCTATGTAAAGTTCTAACTGTTACTTCTTGACCCACATACAAGATTCTCAGAAGAAAAGTAAAGTGATCTGTTACTATCTCTTTAAGAATTTTCCACAGATTGTTGTGATCCACAGTCAAAGGCTTTATGGTAGTTAACAAGCAGAAGTTTTTCTGGAATTCCCTTGCTTTCTCTATGATATAACATATTGTATTGTTAATTATTACAACAATATTGCATTATGAATACAACAATATTGAATTATGAATGCTATAATAAACATTTGCAGAGGATATCATTGGAATACAGTGGGAGTCAGAACAAGGGTATTGGGTGCTATTTGGATATAGAGGTAAGGACAGACACACATCTAAGAAAAAGTGACCTAATTTGATAGTTGAATTCTGAGTATAGTAATTGATTATGGCTAAAGGCCAAACCCGGGCTTCCCTGGTGGCTCAGTGGTAAAGAATTCACCAATGCAGAAGCCACAGGAGATGCGGATCCAATCCCTGGGTCAGGAAGATCCTCTAGAGGAGAGCATGGCAACCCACTTCAGTGTTCTTGCCTGGAGATTCCTATGGATACAGGAGCCTGACTGGCTATGGTCCATAGGGTCAGAGTCTGACATGACTGAAGAGACTTAGCACTGATGTTCATGCAAAGGCCAAACTCAAGTTAATCTTTTCCATGCTGGAAGAGGTATTTACATGAGTGTTTTGTTTAGCGTTGAGTACTTTTCCTCTAGAAATAGTCTCCTCTTGATAAGTCTTCCTGCTTATTTTTGATCATATAATTACCTAATTTCAAAATTGACACGCCTTTTATTCATCATTTATTCTAATCATTCTCATATGTGTCGTGCATCAAGAGTACCTGGGGGGACTCTTAAAATATAAATTGCAAGATCCTACTAAAGGTGTTTGATTCAATAGCTCTGGGGTTATAAGAATGCAAGGGATTTCTGTGTGTTGAGTATAATATCATGTAAGAAAAGAATCGCCAGTCTAGGTTTGATGCAGGATACAGGATGCTTGGGGCTGGTGCACTGGGATGACCCAGAGAGATCGTATGGGAAGGGAGGTGGGAGGGGGGTTCAGGATTGGGAACTCATGTACACCAGTGGCAAAATCATGTTGATGTATGGCAAAACCAATACAGTATTGTAAATATACCAAATTCAGACTTAAATGGAAGAAAGTAGGGAAAACCGCTAGACCATTCAGATATACCATTCAGGTATGACCTAAATCAAATCCCTTATGATTATACAGCGGAAGTGAGAAATAGATTTAAGGGCCTAGATCTGATAGAGTGTCTGATGAACTATGGAATGAGGTTCGTGACATTGTACAGGAGACAGGGGTCAAGACCATCCCCATGGAAAAGAAATGCAAGAGAGCAAAATGGCTGTGTGGGGAGGCCTTACAAATAGCTGTGAAAAGAAGAGAGGTGAAAAGCAAAGGAGAAAAGGAAAGATATAAGGATCTGTATGAAGAGTTCCAAAGAATACCAAAAAGAGATAAGAAAGCCTTCCTCAGTGATCAATGCAAAGAAATAGAGGAAAAGAACAGAATGGGAAAGACTAGAGATCTCTCCAAGAAAATTAGAGATACCAAGGGAATATTTGGTATCAAGCCCATGTAAAGATGAGCTCAAGAAAGGACAGAAATGGTATGGACCTAACAGAAGCAGAAGATATTAAGAAGAGGTGGCAAGAATACACAGAAGAACTGTACATAAAAGGTCTTCACGACCCGGATAATCACGATGGTATGATCACTCACCTAGAGCCAGACATCCTGGAATGTGAAGTCAAGTGGGCCTTAGAAAGCATCACTACGAACAAAGCTAGTGGAGGTGATGGAATTCCAGTAACACAAGCTGGAATCAAGATTGCCAGGAGAAATATCAATCACCTCAGATATGCAGATGACACCACCCTTATGGCAGAAAGTGAAGAGAACTAAAAAGCCTCTTGATGAAAGTGAAAGAGGAGAGCGAAAAAGTTGGCTTAAAGCTCAACATTCAGAAATGAAGATCATGGCATCTGGTCCCATCACTTCATGGGAAATAGATGAGGAAACAGTGGAAACAGTGTCAGACTTTATTTTTTTGGGCTCCAAAATCACTGCAGATGGTGACTGCAACCATGAAATTAGAAGACGCTTACTCCTTGGAAGAAAAGTTACAATCAACCTAGATAGCATATTCAAAAGCAGAGACATTACTTTGCCGACTAAAGTCCGTCTAGTCAAGGCTATGGTTTTTCCTGTGGTCATGTATGGATGTGAGAGTTGGACTGTGAAGAAGGCTGAGCACCAAAGAATTGATGCTTTTGAACTGTGGTGTTGGAGAAGACTCTTGAGAGTCCCTTGGACTGCAAGGAGATCCAACCAGTCCATTCTGAAGGAGATCAGCCCTAGGATCCCCCTTCTTTGGAAGGAATGATGCTAAAGCTGAAACTCCAGTACTTTGGCCACCTCATGGGAAGAGTTGACTCATTGGAGAAGACTCTGATGCTGGGAGGGATTGGGGGCAGGAGGAGAGGGGGACGACAGAGGATGAGATGGCTGGATGGCATCACTGACTCGATGCACGTGAGTCTGTGTGAACTCTGGGAATTGGTGATGGACAGGGAGGCCTGGCGTGCTGCGATTCACGGGGTCACAAAGAGTCGGACACGACTGAGTGACTGAACTGAACTGAACTGAAAGTAAAATAAAGTAAAATAAAAAAAATAGAAAATAAAGAACTACAAAAAAAACAAAACAAAACAAACAAAAAAATAACTCTGGGGTGGATATCAGCAGTTTGCATTTTTAAGTTCCCAGATTATGCTGATGCTGCTAGTCCATTGATCGTGCTTGCCCTGTTTGCAGAATCATCTGGGGATGCTTTAGAAATATATGAACTCCTGGGCTCCATTCCTAGAGATTCAACTGTAGTCAAACTTGGGTGACAACTTGGAATCTGGCTTTTCAATACATCTCCCCAGTTGATTCTGGTCATCAGTGAAGTCTGGGATCCACTAACACAGTCCAGTTGTATCGTTTTACAAATGACAAAATTGAGATGTAGAAAACTAAATGACAATTCACCAAAAAATGTGTAACTAACAAGGAGCAGAGAAAGCTCTTTTCCCCACTATACCTCCATTTCCTTTCCCTTCAAGAAATCATAATGAGAATTTGTTTTTACTGAAGCAAGTCAATATTCTTATTGTAATATTCAGTGATTTCCCAAACATTTTCTTTTGAAATCCACTGATTTCCAAAATCTCTTCTGTGGGTCCCAATAGTTAGTCTTGAATACAATTAGGCCAGACCTGGATCAGAGAGCAGAAAATAAGTATCTACTATATTCTAAGGGAAGAATTAGGGTGGGATCAGATTAGAATACAACTCAGTCCCCTCTTTCAAGGAACTTCCAGATAAGTAGCAGACAACCACATTCCCAAACATGCACAAATCCACACACTCCCCCTGACAAGTGATAATAAAAGAAAGATTTCTAATAAACACTATTGAAGAAATACAATATATCAGAGGGGCCTCAGCATGATGAAGCAAATATTCAAAGATGTCTACTTGCCAGACACTATGCCAGCATTTTAGGGTTGCAAAAATATTAAGGCTTAGTTTTCTACTGAAGAAAACCATAATAAAATTATGCAAAACACAAATGATTCTATACTGAAACACAATTAATCTATAAAAATGGCATGAGTAAAATGTTATCAGAAAAATAGAAGTAGGAGTGATTGATTCAGATGAAAAATGTGGATATGTCTACAGAAAGCATGGTAGAAAAGACATACAAATATTTTGTTTAGATTTAGGCACTTTTTCTTTGGCTTCTCCTCTTGATTCATTTTTACTTATTCAGGTAAAGAAGAGGGCAGGACAAAAGCAGAAAGTTGAACTTGTGATGTGAATTCTTTCAAAAATAGATAATTGCCATACATGGATAGAACACAAAGCATGTGGACCCAGAATAATATTCACAAAGATGAATTTAAGCTAAGGTTTCAAAGATAGATAAAATTTGGCATAATACTATTTTTTTGCACACATTATATATATCTTTCACAATTTTCCCCCATTTATTTCTAAACTGCCAAAAATTCCACCCATTTCAAGGTTCAAATCAAGGCCTATAAAAGTTTTTGCATTGCTGCTTGTCAACCTTTCTGAGAATCACAGTTACCTCTGGTATTTAAAAAAAGCACTGAAGGTCTAGCCCCACTTGAGAGGTTTTGATCTTGAAGATTTCGATTCAGGATGCCTGGTGGTTGAACCCTGGTATTTCTAGTTCCTTTGGCAGTTTTTAGTTCATTTTGAACCGAACCACTAGGCTACACAATGCTAAAATCTAAGACGGATTAAGTTTATAATTGCTGAATTGAATATTTCTCTGCAATCTAAATGCTTAGGTAAGTTCTCTTTACAACTCAGCTTTCTTTGTCTCAGGAGGAGAGTCTTATAGTACATACCCTGGGATCCCAAAAAGTCAAATCAAGGAAGGAAAAAACCATATAAATATTTTGGGAATAAGAAAACTCAGTATGTCTATTTGTCTGTTCATGTAATTACAGATGTTTCCATAACAAAATACCATCTCACTAGACTAGTTTGTATTGTAATCAAACACAGATTCTAAATGTACATGAATTTAATGTCAAGAATATTCATGCATAACTCTAAAATGAATTTTATTGCACCATCATAATTGAGCAGAATTGTTCAAATTGCTGAAGAGTTACAGACAACCTCAGGAAATAAAAATGTCTAATTGATCCCTATTGTATATTGAAGAATTAGTCATCACTGAGTAGTCCTGCATTTCTAGAGTCTGCTTCTGAGACTCACTCACGTTAGTCACAGAGCATTGTGTGGGTGGATATAATGTGGTGAAAGCAGTTGCTGATGATTTGTTTTTCTTAGGCCATTTAGTAAGCATTTTTATTGAATAAGGCTTGAAAATTATTTGTGTGTCCTCACAGGTCATAGTGAATGTATCACTTCAAAATACAAATAAAATATTTTTTTTTACTTCTGAGACATGATGTTCTGAAGAGTCAAATGCCATAGCTGTCCATTTAATTAGATCTTGCAGGATTTGGATTTTATTATTAGGTATTCCATTAGCTCAATATTCAAGGTCAGCGTAGTTAGGACTAAAAAAATGTGTTTTCTCATGGACAAAGGACGTGATGATCTCAGAGGGCAAAGCAAAAGATATTCACTCTATGATGATATTATAAAATATTTTATAATTTTTTTCTGAATATTCCACTTCTTCAGTACTTCAATGAGAGAAAATTTGAGCATATATGATACACAAGGACAAATATTTGGGGATTTATTTAAAACTAGTAGAGTATAAAATGCTATTCCAAAGTATACTATTTGTAAGCTGTATTACTCTCACATCCATACATGACCACAGGAAAAAACATAGCCTTGATTAGACGGACCTTAGTTGGCAAAGTAATGTCTCTGCTTTTGAAAATGCTGTCTAGGTTGGTCATAACTTTTCTTCCAAGGAGTAAGCATCTTCTAATTTCATGGCTGCAGTCACCATCTGCAGTGATTTTGGAGCCCCCAAAAATAAAGTCTGACACTGTTTCCACTGTTTCCCCATCTATTTCCCATGAAGTGATGGGACCAGATGCCATGATCTTCTTTTTCTGAATGTTGAGCTTTAAGACAACTTTTTCGCTCTCCTCTTTCACCAAGAGGCTTTTTAGCTCCTCTTCACTTTCTGCCATAAGGGTGGTGTCATCTGCATATCTGAGGTGATTGATGTTTCTCCTGGCAATCTTGATTCCAGCTTGTGTTTCCTCCAGTCCAGCATTTCTCATGATGTACTCTGTATCAGGTGAAATACTTCAATGTCATGTTTTTAAAAATGAGATTTAGCATGGCATTTACATTTTAAAATCAGCATGAGTTGAAGTTGATAGAATCTAAGGTATTTTGTAAAGTGACAATGATAGGCATTATTGTTTAATGTAAACTTGAAATACTAGCTGATGTATATATAGTAATGAGAACTGAAAAATAATAGAAGAAGCATATTCTGACCCAGTGTAGGTAATTTATTAGGAACAGCTAATTTACTATTTATCACCACTCTAAAGGAGATATTATTATATATTACAAATGAAGAACTTGAATTGGAGCATGTAAGTAATTTAACTCATATTTGAGTAAGTGGCAGAACCGTTATTTGAATCTAGGTAATCAACTCCAAGATTTCCCATCTTTATCACCACACTGCCCTGAGAGATGAATTTGCATATGTAATTCTTAATGTTATGATTCCATAACATAATGTTATCATAATGCTATGATTCCATAAAGAAGGCTGAATGCTGAAAAATTGATGCTTTTGAACTGTGGTGTTGGAGAAGACTCTTGAGAGTCCCTTGGACTGCAGGGAGATCAAACCAGTCAATCCTAAAAGAAATCAATCCTGAATGTTTATTCGAAGGACTGATACCAAAGCTGAAGCTCCAATACTTTGACCACCTGATGCAGAGAGTCAATGCATTAGAAAAGATCCTGTTGCTGGGAAAAATTGAAGGCAGGAGGAGAAGAGGACAGCAGAGGACAAGATGGTTGGATGGCATCAGTGACTCAATGGACACGAGTCTGAGCAAGCTTCAGAAGTTGGTGCTGGACAGGGAAGCCTAGTGTGCTGCACTCCATGGGGTTGCAAAGAGTCAGACATGACTACGTGACTGAACAACAGCAACAATGTTATGATTCATGCTGGGAAGAAATCCCCTGATAAGATGAAGGAGTAAATTATGCAGCTAACAACATACAAACTAGTTTATTGCTCTTCCTGCTACATAAAAAATGTTTATTTGCTTAAGTAGAAACAAGATGCTAAAAAATTGGAAAATAAATAAAATATATTGTCTGTGATTTTTTAATATAGTGGAGAGAACATTGAACTTAGAGTTAGAAATTTTGAATTCTAAATTCATCTCTAACTTAGTCTAGTTCCATGGCTCTTTAACTTCATCAAAGCACCCTGGGACACAGGCAGTGAGCTCATGGAGTTGCATGAAGTATTTTAACACTTTTTGAGGGAAACACAGTAACACAACGTACTTTGGATGCTGTGCAAGCCACTAGCTCGAGATAGTTCACAGTTTTGACATTATTTCATACTACAGCCCCTTTAATTGCATCATATTTTTGTGAAGCTGAGGTTTCAACAATCACTGTGATAACAGCAAATAGCACAGAGCATCAGTATGGAACAAGAAATATGGTGGCAATATGCAGCCTGATTCCAAAGTCAGAGAATTCATGCAGTGCCTAGAGGGAGCATATATCTCATTAATAAGTAACTGGCTTAAAATGAAGTAAAGGTGGTATTTTTTCTTTCAGTTAGCCTGCATGAATTTATTTAAATGGCTGTTGAGTTGTTAGAGAATAAGTAAATTGTTAAGTTGTTTGCATGCAATTGCTTACCATTAAAAAACTAAGATCATGGCATCCTGTCTCATCACTTCATGGCTAATAAAATGGGAAAAAGTGGAAGCAGTGACAAATTTCATTTTATTGGACTCCAAAAAAAGTAACTGTGGACAGTGACTGCAGCCAGGAAATTAAAAGACACTTGCTCCTTGGAAGGAAATCTGTGAAAACCTAGACAGCATATTAAAAAACACAGACATCACTTAGTTGACAAAATTTGTATAATCAAAGCTATGGTTTTTCCAGTAGTCATGTATGGATGTGAGAGTTGGACCATAAAGAAGACTGAGAACCAAAGAATTGATTCCTTCCAACTGTGGTGTTGGATAAGACTCTTGAGAGTCCCTTGAACTTCAAAGAGTTCTGAGCAGCCAATCCTAAAGGAAATCAACCATGAATATTCATCAGAAGGACTGATGTTGAAGCTGAAGCTCTGATACTCTGGTCATGTGATGTGAAGACATGAAATGTTTTCCTGAAGTCTTTTCCAACTTATTGGAAAAGACTCTGATGCTGGGAAAGATTTATGGTAAAAGGAGAAAAGGGTGGCAGGTGATGAGATGGTTAGATAGCATCACTGACTCAACCGACATGAATTTGAGCAAATTGGGAAATAGTGGAGGACAGAAGAGCCTGAAATGCTACAGTCCATGAGGCCATAAAGAGCTGGACATGACTTAAGGACTACTTAATAAATGGCACTGAAACATATCATTTTCTACTAAGAATATCACTGGGGCTGGTGCACGGGGATGATCCAGAGAGAGTATACGGGGTGGGATGTGGGAGGGGGATTCAAGATTGGGAGCTCGTATACACCCGTGGTGGATTCATGTCAATGTATGGCAAAACCAATATGGTATTGTAAAGTAAAATAAAGTAAAAATAAAAAAAATAAAAACAAAAAAAAAATTTCTAGTAACCTAATGGCTCCATGAACTGAGAGACTTTAAGAAACTCTGAAGTAGCAGCTTGGTTTTTGTTATTGAAGCTTTTGTTTTAGTTTCAGTTTTCTTACCTGAAAGAAAATTCTAGTCTAGTCTAATTCTAACAGACAATGATTCTATGGCAAGAGAGAGGATAATTTAGGCAAAATTTAATATAGAGCTCATAGAGTTTTTTTTTTTTCAGCATTCAGGTGTTTTCTCCACTTGCTAACACATAAAATTAGAAAATTTTCCAGAGTAAGTGAAAATATGTACTTTGTAAATATTATAAAATCTAGAATGTCTGATCTACGTAAGAAAATATTGTTGCATGAAAATTTCAAATCAAAAACAAGCATCCCACTGTTTTCAACAAAAATTATAGCTAATAACCACACCACAAATGCATTCTTTTATATTGCCAGTTAACACAGGGAAATGCCCATTTAGAAAATATTTGATGTGTCTATAAAAAGATAATACTTTTGTTACTTGGAAAAGTATTAGAATCTTGTTAGGCTGACTGATTCTTTATCTGAGATACAATAGGTTTGTATTTACTTGGTTAGTAATTTTTCGGGGGTGTTTTCAGCTGAAAACTTGGGCCAAAATAAGTGTTATGTTACATCCAGATGATTAACACATTTGATTTTGTTGGCAATACCTGAAAGAAGAAAAATTGCAAAATAGTTGTGACATACTTGTGTCCTCGGGTTAGTGAATTTGAAATACAAAAAGAAATCTTTTATTTTGGACAACTAAGTGGTGGCAGAATTACTCTGTGAATGGAGTGTGAGCTCTTGGATAGTGCTTACTTAATAAGTGTTTGCTGAATTAAAACAACCCCCTAAAATGTCCCTAACTGACACCCATTGATTTAATTCTATAGTAAAGTACATACATGGAAACAAGTAACTCAAGTCCTTTGTGGGTTATATGGCCATAGAGATGGCTCATAGTTAACTTGTCTGAAAAGTTGTGGAATATTGCAACAAATATTGTCAGAGTTTATTTCCTTTTTTTTCTTTATTTTTTAATCTTTTTTAGCCTAGACACAGCATTACTTTATTAGTTGAGCCAAAAATTGTTGAAGTAAGATTAGCTCAGATGATGAGGTGGCATTTGATTCTTTTGTTGTTGCTGTTGTTTCGAACAATGAATTTAATTTCTTAGTTATTTATGCTGCCTTATGAACACTTTCAAGAGGAGGGAAAATACCTACAGAGGGCAGTTTTCTATGCATCAGATGAAATGTGATTCATCTTTTCCATCTTTTAACCCCCAAAATTAGATAACCACAAACAAACCTTTGAGAAATTTTTCCACAAAGTGAGAGTCACACAGATGGTGACTATGGCTTCCATTTGGAGATGATTTCTCTAAAAAATTCCTAGTTCAACTCAGCGAATCTCTAATTACTGTAAAATGTGGACATCTTTAAACATTTAAGTCTTGAATACACATGCAACTTTTTCAATGTGAAGGAAGGATCCAGCTTTACATTTATATCTGATTAACCAGTTATATGAATGCTACTTATTGAATAGTTCATCCTTGCTAATTTGGTATACCTCTGCTATTATATACTAAATCTGTGTGTATATATATATATATATATATATATACACACACACAGATTTGACAATATTTGCTATTATATATATATGGGTCAAATTCTTAATTTAATTTTTTTTCTTTTGTTTTCATTGATTTGTCTTTTCTAGAATCAGTGTAGATTTTATTATTTTTCTTTTTTAAAAAATATATTTATTTATCTTTAATTATTTTAATTGGAGGATAATGACTTCATAATATTGTGATGGTTTTTGCCTTATATCAACATGAGTTAGCCATGGGTGCACGTGTCCCCCCATCTTGAAATCCCACTTCCACTCCCCTTCCCACCCCATCTGGTGCTGGGAAAACTGGTCTAACAAGCAAAAGAATGAAACTAGAACATTTTCTAACACTATACACAAAAATAAAATTGATCAAAAATCTAAATGCAAGACCAGAAACTACAAAACTCTTAGAGAAAAACATAGGCAGAACACTCTCTTTCATAAATCACAGCAAGATCCTCTATGAACCACCTCCCAGAATAATGGAAATAAAATAAAAAATAAATAAATGAGACCTAATTAAAATTACAAGCTTCTGCACAATGAAGGAAACTATAAGCAAGGTGAAAAGATAGCCTTCAGAATGGGAGAAAATAGTAGCAAATGAAGCAACTGACAAAGAATTAATCTCAAAAATATACAAACAGCTCCTGCAGCTCAATTCCAGAAAAATAAATGACCCAATCAAAAAATGGGCCAAAGAACTAAATAGACATACAGATGGCTAACAAACACATGAAAAGATGCTCAACATCACTCATCAGAGAAATGCAAATCAAACCCACAATGAGGTACCATCTCATGCCAGTCAGAATGGCTGCTATCCAAAAGTCTACAAACAATAAATGCTGGAGAGTGTGCAGAGAAAAGGGAACCCTCTTACATTATTGGTAGGAATGCAAACTAGTACAGCCATTATGGAGAACAGTGTGGACATTCCTTAAAAATCTGGAAATAGAACTGCCATACAACCCAGCAATCCCACTGCTGGGCATACACACCAAGGAAACCAGAATTGATAGAGATACATGTACCCCAAAGTTCATTGCAGCACTGTTTACAATAGTCGGGATATGGAAGCAAGCTACATGTCCACTGGCAGAAGAATGGATAAGAAAAAGCAAAAAGCAAAGGAGAAAAGGAAAGATACAAGCATCTGAATGCAAAGTTCAAAAGAGTAGCAAGAAGAGATAAGAAAGCCTTCTTCAGCGATCAATGCAAATAGAGGAAAAGAACAGAATGGGAAAGACTAGAGATCTCTTCAAGAAAATTAGAGATACCAAGGGAACATTTCATGCAAAGATGGGCTCGATAAAGGACAGAAATGGTATGGACCTAACAGAAGCAGAAGATATTAAGAAGAGGTGGCAAGAATACACAGAAGAACTGTACAAAAAATATCTTCATGACCTGGATAATCACGATGGTGTGATGGCTCATCTAGAGCCAGACATCCTGGAATGTGAAGTCAAGTGGGCCTTAGAAAACATCACTACAAACAAAGCTAGTGGAGATGATGGAATTCCAGTTGAGTTATTTCAAATCCTGAAAGATGATGCTGTGAAAGTGCTGCACTCAATATGCCAGCACATTTGGAAAACTCAGCAGTGGCCACAGGACTGGAAAAGGTCAGTTTTCATTCCAATTCCAAAGAAAGGCAATGCCAAAGAATGCTCAAACTACCACACAATTGCATTCATCCACTCCAGCACTCTTGCCTGGAAAATCCCATGGATGGAGGAGCCTGATAGGCTACAGTCCATGGGGTCGCCAAGAGTCGGAAACGACTGAGTGACTTCGCTCACTCACTCACTTCACCCGCTAGAAAAGTAATGCTCAAAATTCTCCAAGCCAGGCTTCCACAATACATGAACCGTGAACTTCCTGATGTTCAAGCTGGTTTTAGAAAAGGTAGAAGAACCAGAGATCAAATTGCCAACATCTGCTGGATCATGGAAAAAGCAAGAGAGTTCCAGAAAAACATCTACTTCTGCTTTATTGACTATGCCAAAGGCTTTGACTGTGTGGATCACAGTAAACTGTGGAAAATTCTGAGAGAGATGGGAATACAGACTACCTGCCCTGCCTCTTGAGAATGGGTATGCAGGTCAGGAAGCAACAGTTGGAACTGGACATGGAAAAACAGATTGGTTCCAAATTGGGAAAGGAGTACATCAAGGATGCATATTGTCACCCTGTTTATTTAACTGTATGCAGGGTACATCATGAGAAATGCTGGACTGGAAGAAACACAAGCTGGAATCAAGATTGCCAGGAGAAATATCAATAACCTCAGATATGCAGATGACACCACCGTTATTGCAGAAAATGAAATAGAACTGAAGAGCCTCTTGATGAAAGTGAAAGAGGAGAATGAAAGAGTTGGCTTAAAGCTCAACGTTCAGAAAACTAAGATCGTGGCATCCAGTCCCATCACTTTATGGCAAATAGATGGGGAAACAGTGGAAACAGCAGCTGAGTTTATTTTGGGGGCTCCAAAATCACTGCAGGTGGTGACTGCAGCCATGAGATTAAAAGACACTTATTCCTTAGAAATAAAATTATGACCAAACTAGACAGCATATTAAAAAAGAGAAACATTACTTTGCCAACAAAGGTCTGTCTAGTCAAGGCTATGGTTTTTCCTGTAGTCATGTATGTATGTGAGAGTTGGACTATAAAGAAAGCTGAGCACCAAAGAATTGATGCTTTTTTTTTTTTAAAGATATTTCTTTTATTTATTTTGTTTTAATTTTTTATTTTTACTTTATTTTCCTTTGCAATACTGTATTGGTTTTGCCATACATTGACATGAATCTGCCACAGGTGTACATGAGTTCCTAATCCTGAACCCCCCTCCCACCTCCCACCCCATATCATCTCTCTGGATCATTCCCGTGCACCAGCCCCAAGCATCCTGTATCCTGTAACGAACATAGACTGGCGATTCGTTTCTTACATGATAGTATGCATGTTTCAATGCCATTCTCCCACATCATCCCACCCTCTCCCTCTCCCACAGAGTCCAAAAGTCAGTTCTATACATCTGTGTCTCTTTTGCTGTCTCGCATACAGGGTCATCACTGCCATCTTTCTAAATTCCATATATATGTGTCAATATACTGTATTGGTGTTTTTCTTTCTGGCTTACTTCACTCTGTATCATAGGTTCCAGTTTCATCCATTCCCACAGAGTCCAAAAGTCCGTTCTATACATCTGTGTCTCTTTTGCTGTCTCGCATACAGGGTCATCATTGCCATCTTTCTAAATTCCATATATATGTGTCAATATACTGTATTGGTGTTTTTCTTTCTGGCTTACTTCACTCTGTATCATAGGTTCCAGTTTCATCCACCTCATTAGAACTGATTTAAATGAATTCTTTTTAATGCTCAATTCCAGAAAAATAAATGACCCAATCAAAAAATGGGCCAAAGAACTAAACAGACACTTCTCCAAAGAAGACATACGGATGGCTAACAAACACATGAAAAGATGCTCAACATCACTCATTATCAGAGAAATGCAAATCAAGACCACAATGAGGTACCATTTCACACCAGTCAGAATGGCTGCGATCCAGAAGTCTACAAGCAATAAATGCTGGAGAGGGTGTGGAGAAAAGGGAACCCTCTTACACTGTTGGTGGGAATGCAAACTAGTACAGCCACTATGGAGAACAGTGTGGAGATTCCTTAAAAAACTGCAAATAGAACTGCCTTACGACCCAGCAATCCCACTGCTGGGCATACACACCGAGGAAACCAGAATTGAAAGAGCCACATGTACCCCAATGTTCATTGCAGCACTGTTTATAATAGCCAGGACATGGAAACAACCTAGATGTCCATCAGCAGATGAATGGATAAGAAAGCTGTGGTACATATACACATGTATATGTGAATATATACACATATATCTGAATAATACTCCAGCCATTAAAAAGAATTGATGCTTTTGAACTGTGGTGTTGGAGAAGACTCTCGAGAGTCCCTTGGACTGCAAGAAGATCCAACCAGTCCATCCTAAAGGAGACCAGTCCTGGGTGTTCATTGGAAGGACTGATGTTGAAGCTGAAACTCCAATAGTTTGGCCACCTGATGAGAAGAACTGACTGATTGAAAAGACCCTGATGTTGGGAAAGATTGAAGGCAGCAGGAGAAGGGGATAACAGAGGATGAGATTGTTGGATGACATCACTGACTCAATGGACATGAGTTTGAGTAAGTTCTGGGATATGGTGATGGACAGGGAGGCCTGGCGTGCTGTGGTTCATGGGGTTGCAAAGAGTTGGACATGACTGAGCAACTGAACTGTGTGGAGCTTATGGATTTCACACAGAGATTTCAACTGCCAACAATACAGTACCATTAGAGAGAAACATCTGTAACATGATACAGGTATTTACTTGCAATTAAAAGCAGGTAGAAAGCATTTTTTACAACAGAGATCCTAAAACCTTAATATGGAAAAATATCACCTGGGAAATCCTATTAAAATATAGATTCCAGTTCAGATCTTGGGATCTGAAATATTCTGGGTTTGTTGTTAGGTGCCAAGTTATGTTGATGCTGTTGGTTTCAGAATCACGCTTTGTACAGCATGTTTGTAGGACATTCTGGGAAGGAGCAAAGGCTACTTGGAAATCACTTAAAAGGAAAAAAAAAAAAAAACATGGTTCTTAATACATTGCTTTGTATAAGGATTTAAATGAAAATTCAAAATTTTGTTATTAGTACTAATAAGAAACAAGCAATGGACAGCTCAGTAAAGACTGAATGAGACATATGGTTATCACCATTTCTTTAATGAGGAAGAACTAAGGTTATGTTTTAATTAGAACCTTCTGTATATACTTTCCAGTCAGTTGTGAGGATGAACACATGGTAAAAACATTGTTTACATTATAATGTATGCATCTATTTATTCTCATTAAATCCTTCTTTTCTCATTTAAGAAACACCAAATTATTGTTTTGTATTACACACACACACACACATATGTATGGGCTTCCCTGGTGGCTAAGCTGATAAAGAATCTGCCTGTAATGAAGGAGACCTGGGTTCAATCCCTGGGTTGGGAAGATCTCCTGGAGGAGGGCATGGCAACCCCTTTGATATTCTTGCCTGGAGAATTCCATGGACAGAGGAGCCTGGCCGTCTATAGTCCTTTGGGTTGCAAAGAGTCAGACAACACTGAGAGACTAAACGCAGCAGTGGAAACTGTGTCAGATTTATTTTTTGAGGCTCCAAAATCACTGCAGATGGTGACTGCAGCCATGAAATTAAACGACGCTTACTCCTTGGAAGAAAAGTTATGACCAACCTAGATAGCATATTAAAAAGCAGAGATATTATTTGCCAACAAAGGTCCATCTAGTCAAGGCTATGGTTTTTCCAGTAGTCATGTATGGATGTGAGAGTTGGACTGTGAAGAAAGCTGAGTGCCAAAGAATGGAAGCTTTTGAACTGTGGTGTTGGAGAAGACTCTTGAGAGTTTCTTGGACTGCAAGGAGATCCAACCAGTCCATTCTAAAGATCAGTTCTGGGTGTTCATTGGAAAGAATGATGCTGAAGCTGAAACTCCAGTACTGTGGCCAACTCATGCGAAGAGTTGACTCACTGGAAAAAACTCTGATGCTAAGAGGGATTGGGGGCAGGAGGAGAAGGGGATGACAGAGGATGAGATGGCTGGATGACATCACCAACTCGATGGAGGTGAGTTTGAGTGAACTCTGGGAGTTGGTGATGGATAGGGAAGCCTGGCATTCTGCAATTCATGGGGTCGCCAAGAGTCGGACATGACTGAGCAACTGAACTGAACTGAACTGAAGCACAGCATATATACATATATAAAATCACTATCACTGTTTTTTTTCTATTCCTGGAATCAAGAGTTGGTTCTCAGACTGGGAAAAACTGGTTGAGCCTTAACTTTTAACCATTTCATTCTTTACTTTGAATTTTAGCTAGTATAGAGTTCTATATTTATCTATTTATTTATTTTTAATTTTATTTTTACTTTATTTTACTTTACAATACTGTATTGTTTTTGCCATACATTGACATGAATCCACCACTGGTGTATATGAGCTCCCAATCCTGAACCCCCCTCCCACCACCCACCCCATATCATCTCTCTGGATCATCCCCGTGCACCAGCCCCAAGCATCCTGTATCCTGTATCAAACATAGGCTGGCGCTTCGTTTCTTACATGGTAGTATACATGTTTCAATGCCATTCTCCCAAATCATCCCACCCTCTCCCTCTCCCACAGAGTCCAAAAGACTGTTCTATACATCTGTGCCTCTTTTGCTGTCTCGCATACAGAGTCATCATTGCCATCTTTCTAAATTCCATATATATGTGTCAGTATACTGGATTGGTGTTTTTCTTTCTGGCTTACTTCACTCTGTATAATAGGTTCCAGTTTCATCCACCTCATTAGAACTGATTCAAATGTATTCTTTTTAATGGCTGAGTAATACTCCATTGTGTATATGTACCACAGCTTTCTTAT
>SJYT01024178.1:3432-13607 GCA_006410635.1 Cephalophus harveyi | reverse complement strand
ACACATATACTATTATCAGGCTGAGAGAATTATTCAGATCACCCTAGAAACTGATCCTGCTCAGATTCTCTTTCATTCTTATAATGCTTTTCAAATTTGTGAACCTAACTTTTCCTCTTGTTCATTGCCTTCCTGATTGGTGTTTGCCAATTAACTCAAGTTATTTGACGCTACCTGTCCTCACACAATTTCATGTATTGAGTCATGGACAAAATCCAGCACCTGCTCTTGCTGCTTCTAGAAATGATGCTACTGAATATACTCTGAATTCTACCCTGCTCAATCCTGTTTGAGTCCCCTTGAAAAAACTGTCACCGGTATTATCTGCTCCTCCAAAAATCTTTCTAGTTATGCCCTTCACTATGATTTCTAGTCTTTTACACTAAGGTGACTTTATTTATTGCATGACTTTAATCCCCTTTTCTTTTTTTTTTAGGTACACAAAAATATTTATTTTTATTTATAATTTTAATATTATTGTTATTTTGCATATTTATTATTATCATTATGCTATTTAAATGATTGAAGAACATTCATCTTGGTCTTTCTCACTATTTTACAAGAATTTTGAACACATTTATGGATTAAAGATCTAAACGTAAGACCAGAAACTATAAAACTCCTAGAGGAAAACATAGGCCAAACACTCTCTAACATAAATTACAGCAGGATCCTCTATGATCCACCTCCCAGAATACTGGAAATAAAAGCAAAAATAAACAAATGGGATCTCAAATAATTTCAAGATTTGTATGGAAATACAAAAAACCTCAAATAGCCAAAGCAATCTTGAGAAAGAAGAATGGAACTGGAGGACTCAACCTGCCTGACTTCAGGCTCTACTACAAAGCCACAGTCATCAAGACAGTATGGTACTGGCACAAAGACAGAAATATGGATCAATGGAACAAAATAGAAAGCCCAGAGATAAATCCACACACCTATGGACACCTTATCTTTGACAAAGGAGGCAAGAATATACAATGGAGTAAAGACAATCCCTTTAACAAGTGGTGCTGGGAAAACTGGTCAACCACTTGTAGAAGAATGAAACTAGATCACTTTCTAACACCACACACAAAAATAAACTCAAAATGAATTAAAGACCTAAACATAAGACCAGAAACTATAAAACTCCTAGAGGAGAACATAGGCAAAACACTCTCTGACATAAATCACAGCAGGATCCTCTATGATTCACCTCCCAGAATACTGGAAATAAAAGCAAAAATAAACAAATGGGATCTAATTAAAATTAAAAGCTTCTGGACAACAAAGGAAACTACAAGCAAGGTGAAAAGACAGCCTTCTGAATGGGAGAAAACAATAGCAAATGAAGCAACTGACGAACAACTAATCTCAAAAATATAGAGTTCTATATTTAAATATAATATTTATTTCCCTTACTTGAAAGTAGTCAAGTGATAGGTAAGCAAACAAGTAAATAATATAATTTCAGAGAGTTAAAATGATGCAAAGAAAAAGAATGGAGGGTGAGGGACCTGTGGAACACTGTTTGGATAAAGTCTGACTAAAGTGTGGAGTAAAGATTCTAAATTGAGAGGAATAACAGATGTAAAGACCTTGATCAACAGAATAGCTAGGTTCACTTAAGGAAAGAGAAAAGCAGTAGTGAAGTGAGTGATGAAGAGCATGGAGGAAATACCTTCAAGAGTTTGTTGGGGCAGATGTTGCAGCACTGTCAGGGTATGGGGTTAAGATATTGAATCTTATTGCAAGTGTAATAGGAATACAGTAGCTCAGTGACAGAGATGAAAGGAAAACATTACTGACCTTGTTATTCAATCTTCTTTTCCCCTTTTCCTATCAAGGCATCTATCACTCTATTTCCTATTTATTTATTTCATGATCTATCTTCTAATATAAAGGGTCCTTGAATTTTTGCTCATCACCATACTTAGAGGTTAAAGCGTCTGCCTCCAGTGCGGGAGACCCGGGTTCGATCCCTGTGTTGGGAAGATCCCCTGGAGAAGGAAACGGCAATCCACTCCAGTATTCCTGCCTGGAGAATCTCATGGACGGAGAAGCCTAGTAGGTTACAGTCCACGGGGTCGCAAAGAGTCGGACACGACTGAGCAACTTCACCTCCTATACCCTGGGATACATCGCTGTATCACTGGGATCACCTAGAATACCACCTAACCTGGGATATCATCTTAGTAATTCATCGTTTTTCAAAAGTATGGGTGGGTAGGACTTGTTGGTTGAGGAGTCTGAGGAGAAGAAGCAAAAAGGAAGAGTCCAAGGTAACGAAAATTTTTTCTTCTTCTGAGAAAATGGATAAAAAAATGATACAGTATACCACAGTTGAAACAAGCACTGAAATTAGATAAGTTCAGTTCAGAGAGAAATAAAAAATGAGTTTAGCTTGAAACACCATTATCCTAATGGTGAGACGCCTAAGAGTGAAAATTTCTGGAGCAATTTGGAGAGGAAAGACTTCTGTAGTGAATATATTTCCACAGAAATATGTGGAATTTCACCAGTTCCATGTGATTTAACAGGTTTTCTGCCAAAGAAAAGTCACACAGATTGCATCCACCTCTTTCATTTTACTCTTGGCTTTGGTTCTTCTCAAGTGTTCATATTAATCTCTATTATCTGCTTTCAGTGTGTCCCTATAGCTTATTTTCTTCATTATAATGATGATCTATTATAATAATTATCTCAAATTTTATATATTTTATACTTATTTTTGTTTTAGTGGTATGTATTTACATTTTTAGAATGTTCTGTTAATTAATTTTTGAATTTTGTTTAAAATTTATATTTTATCTTTTATTGTTGTTATTTTAAAAAACAAACATAGCACATATTAAATAGATGTATGATGGGCATCTGAGAGGGACATCATGCCCTAAAAAACAATGGTTTCATATTCAGAGTCTCCCATTCCTACTACTACTATTTACAGAACTTTCCTAGACTCCTAGTTTCAGTCCTTGTAAAAATAAGCATGAATTAACAGTGCTCTCTTTTTTTTTTAATATCTTATGCTTTCTGTTCTAAATAACAATGAATGTTATAAACTTGATTTGTACCTCTTCCCAATAGCCATGTTGAAGTTTTAACTCCCAGTGTGGCTGAATTTGAAAATATGGCCTTTAGGGGGATCAGTTCAGTTCAGTCGCTCAGTCATGTCTGACTCTTTGTGACCCCATGCACTGCAGCACACCAGGCCTCCCTGTCCATCACCAACTCCCAGAGTTTACTCAGACTCATGTCCATTGAGTCAGTGATGCCATCCAACCATCTCATCCTCTGTTGAGCACTTCTCCTCTCACCTTCATTTTTCCCAGCATTACAGTCTTTTCAAATGAGTCAGGATAATTAAAGTTAAATGAAGTTTCAAGGTTAGGCCCTAGTACAATATGACTGATGTCTCTAGAAGAAAAAAAAAAAGAGACACCCGGGATGCACACACACAGAGCAAAGGCCATGTGATGACAACAGGAAGAGACCGTCTGCCAGTCATGGAGGGAAACCAAGCCTGCCCATACTTTTATCTTGGACTACCAGCCTTTACAACTGAAAAGAAACTTCCATTGCTTAAATCTGTGGCATTTTGTTATAGCAGCCTCAGCAGAGTAGTCTAATACAGCAGGTTCTAAGCTAGAAAAGATCCTCCCCCAAAACCCAGAACCCCAGGCTAGTAGTGAGAAAAACATGATTTATTTTAAATTTTTATTTTATTTATTAATTTGTGGTTGTGCTGGGAATTCCTTCTTGCGCAGACTTTTCTCTAGTTGTGGCAAGCAGGGGCTACTCTCTAGTTGCTGTGCTCAGGATCTAAGGTGTGGGGGCTTCAGTAATTGTGGCACGTGGGCTCAGTAGTTGCAGCTCCCGGGGTCTAGAGCACAGGCTCAATAGTTGTGGCACATGGGTTTAGCTCCTCCGTGGCATGTGGGATCATCCTGGGCTGGGGATCAAATCGGTGTCTACTGAATTGGCAGGCAGATTCTTTATCACTGAGCCACCAGGGAAGCTGGTGAATCTGTAGACAATTCTACACATGATTTCTGTAGGGAGGCATATAGCAATATACCAGACCAATACTTCTTGAAACTGTCAAGGGCATCAAAAACAGTCACCTCACATCTGAAAAACTGCCAGAGCCGAGAGGAACTGAAGGTAACATGACAACTAAATGTAATGCAGTTCTCTGAAGCTGAAGCTTCAAGACTTTGGCCACCAGATACAAAGAGCTGACACAACGGAAAAGACCCTGATGCTGGGAAAGATTGTAGGCAAAAGGTGAAGGGGCAGTAGAGGATGAGATGGTTAGATAACAGCACTGACATGGACATATATTGTTCAAACTTTGGGAAATAGTGAAGGACAGGGAAGCCTGGTGAGCTTTGGTCCATGGGGTCACAAAGACAGACATGACTTAGAACCTGAAAAACAAAACAACAACTCTGGATGGAATCTTGGAACAGAAAAATGTATAACCTAAAAACTAAGGAAATCTGAATAAATATGAACTTTAGTTGATAATAATATATCAATATTTGTTTATTAATTAGAACAAATGTAGTAACAGTAAGATGGTACTAGAAGGGGAAACCAATAGTTTTGCTATCTGTACAAACTTTCTGTAAATCTAATACTGATTATACTGCTAATAAGAAAAATTTTCAATTACCAATAGCATTCCATGTACTAGGATCTTGCTATGAGCTTTTGTTAAACTTAGCTCAGGAAAACAGCTAAATGAATACAGTATAATCTTTTAAAATGTTGCTAGAGGAGCCAGTTATGTTAGAAAACATAATCCCATATGTTCAGAACTTTAGAACCCTTTTTTCTCTTGCCATGCAGCAAACTGATGTTGGCATAGATAAGAATGGCTAAAATAATTTAATCATATTTAAGGTTCTATGATTTTTAATTACCTGGAACATATAACAAAGCTTTTTTTTTTTTTTTATCTGATGCTGATTTAGCAGATTTCAAAATGAACATGGTATGTCATGGCAATTACGCTATTTCTTCCAGGGTGCATGCAAGTTCTTTAGGTATCTGGTCTCAATTTGAAGTCTTTTGACCTTTACATATCTTCTATGCACCATCAGCTGACATCAAACTTTTAAGAGATCTGATACTCAGAATTGGCAATGTTTCTACTATATCTCACTCATAAAAATAAACCTCTACTAGGAATAAATGTATTCCCTGTAGTCATTAATGAAGTATTGTGTAAATCGATGAGGAAAATAAAAACATGTAACTAAATTAATTTATGAGCAGAATCTACTAATGTTGAATGGTAGCCAAGCATTCCTCAGTGTCCCTCAAAACACCAGTTCCATGTGATCTAACAGGCATTCTGCCAAAATTGTGGTCATGTAAGCTTGGGAAAAACTAGGTTTAACTAAGTTAGATAGGATGTTCTTTCCAAGACTTCTCATAATATATTAGTATTTTGTGATTCCTCAAGTGTGTATAATTTATCAAGCTGTTTTGAACAAAAAATCCACTTTCAAAGAAAGCATGGTTATTCTAAGAAACCAGTTTCTATTGATTTCTAGTTGGGAAAACGTGGTCACAGTCATTGTTTTTCAAAAACTGGTTTTGTGATCAGCAGCATCAGCATCGACTGGAAAATTGTTAGAAATGCAAATTCTTGTGTACTACCTTAGACATTCTGAATCAGAAACTGTTGGGCTGGAGCCCAGAACTCTGTGTTTTAACAACCCTTCCAGATGCTTCTAATGCTTACTAAACTTTGAACGCAATTAGCTTAGAATAAAGTCACATCTTGAATTTACAAAACAATGTTGTTGATTGCTTAATGTCTATAATATGGTTGTTCTTTTCCAAAGGATTGTTCTTCAAATGGACTGAAAACCATTACTTCATGTTGGCTTTCAAAGGAGCTGTGTATGACTTAGTTCTCAGAATTGGATCAGTGGTATGTATTAAGAAGTTTCAGATGAACCAAAGGAGATCTTTGATTCTTTATGTGTTTGATATATGTTGGAATCAGAAATCAAATCAAAGAGACTTTTTTCCATAATAAATACTTTATTGTGGCCTATGAGAAACCACTTTTATTTCAAAATCCAAGTTTACTTAGTAAAGGTAAAGAAAGTGAGCTAGAATGGGGATGCAAAGTGTATGTAGTAAGTCAGTCATCACATAGAGTAAATGAGAGCCTAGACTCTGGGGGCAGATTGCTTTGGTTTGAAACCCAGCTCTATATTGGGCAAATAATTAAATCTTTATGCTTTGGTTTTCTTGTCTATAAAATGGGGATAGTAATACTACTTATAGAATGCCAAAATGATTAAATAAATGGGGTAATGTACTTTTGATGGTTTCTTTTTTTCCCAGTTTCCTTAATAAAACTTAATAGGACTTAATATATGACTGACAAATAAAAATTGTATATATTTAAGTGTCCCATGCAATGTCTTGATATACACATACATTGTGAAATGAATACCACAATCAACGAATTAACATATCTACCACCTCACATGCTCACATAGTTATCTCGTGTGTGAGTAAGAGAGAGAAATAAGTGAGAACACTTGAGATCTATTCCCTCAACAAATTTCAAGTATTGATATATAATATACTATTAACTACAAAAAGCAGACACATTACATTGATGACAGGTCCATCTAGTCAAAGCTATGGTTTTTCCAATAATCATGTATGGATGTGAGAGTTGGACCATAAAGAAAGTTGAGTGTCGAAGAATTGCTTTTGAACTGTGGTGTTGGAGAAGACTCTTGAGAGTCCCTTGGACTGCAAGGAGATCCAACCAGTCCATTCTGAAGGAGATCAGCCCTGGGATTTCTTTGGAAGGACTGATGCTAAAGCTGAAACTCCAGTACTTTGACCACCTCATGCGAAGAGTTGACTCATTGGAAAAGACTCTGATGCTGGGGGGGATTGGGGGCAGGAGGAGAAGGGGACAGCAGAGGATGAGATGGTTTAATAGCATCACTGACTTGATGGACATGAGTTTGAGCAAGCTCCTGGAGTTGGTGATGGACAGGGAAACCTGACAGGGAAATTATTGCTGCAGTCCATGGGGTCACAAAGAGTCAAACTCAACTGAGCAACTGAGCTGAACTGAATAGTCATCATATTTAAGTTAGGTCTCCAGAATGTACTCCTCTTGCAACTAAAAGTATGTACCCAGTGACTAGCATCTCCTCATCTTCCTCACTCCATGGCCCCTGGTAACCAATATTCTATTCTCTTACTGTGAGTTCAACATTTTTTAGATTCTATATGTAAGTGAGAATATGAAGTATTTGTCTTTGTGAGTCTGCCTTATTTCACTCTAGCATGATGTCCTCCAGAAACATCCATGTTGTTACAAAGAGCAGAGCTTCCTTCTTTTTAAAGATAGAATATTATTTCATTATGCAATTAGACCACAACTCTTCATCCATTCTTTAAAAAAGGAAGTGCAGATATATCTTTAAAACAGTGGCTTTTCTTTCCTTCAGGTAAATATCCAGAAGTGGAATTGCTGGGTAATATGGTTGTTCTATTTTTAATTTTGATGGAATTCTCCATATTGTTTTCAAGGGCTTCAATTAATTTATAGTACTACCAACAAATCATAGAGTTCCCATTTCATGACAATATTTGGTTTTCCTGTCTTTTGTATAATAGACATTCTAGTTTGAGTGAGGAAATATATCCTTGTAAGTTTGATTTGCATTTCCCTGATAATTAGGGATGTTGAACACATTTTCATGTACCTGTTGGCCATCTGTATGTTTTCTTTAGAAAAATGTCTTTTCAGATTCTCTGCCATTTTAAAATTGGATTTTGTTTTGCTATTGAGTTTCATGAGTTCTTTATATATTTTGAGTATTAATCCCTTATTGAGATGATCATTTACAAATATTTTCTCCACTTCAGTAGGTTGCTTAAAATGAAAAATTGTGTTGATGGTTACCTTTGCTACACAGATAATTTTTAGCTTGATGTATTTCAATTTGTTTATATTTGCTTTTGTTGCCTTTGCTTTCAGTAACAAATCAAAAAATTATTATCAAGACCAATGACAAGACTTCCCCCCCTGCAATTTCCTCTGAGAGTTTTAGAGTTTTAGATCTTATGTTTAAGAATCCATTTGAGTTGAACTTTTTGTGAACTAAGTGTCTAATTTCATTCTTACAGATGCTAGTATACAAGGTTTTTGTAACACAATTTATTGAAAAGACTGTTTGCACAGAGTCAGACACAATTTAGTGACCAAAACACAACAATTGAAAAAGCTATGCTTTCCCTACTGTGTATTCTTTGCAGTGCCTTTTCAAAGACGAATATATGACACATGGGTGGAATTATTTCTGGGCTCTCTATTCTGTTTCATTAGACACTGTATTTGCTTCTATGTATTGCACTTTTTTTTTTTGCTTAATCTAGCATTGTAATATAGTCTGAAGTTAAGAACTATGATGTCTCCAGCTTTGTTCTTCTTCCTCAAGATTAATTTGGCTATAGGAGTATTTTGTGATTCCATAAAACTTTTATGATTTTAAAAAATGTATTTAATTTATTTTTGATATATACTCACTGTTATATTTATTTATTTAATTGACTTGTTTTTGGCTGCACTGCGTCGTCATTGCTGCACATGAGATTTCTGTATTTGAGTGTGGGCTACTGTCTAATTGCCAGGTGCACTAATTTCTCATTGGGCTTCCCTGGTGGCTCAGCTGGAAAAGAATCCACCTGCAATGCAGGAGACCCTGGTTCCATTCCTGGGTTGGAAGATCCCCTGGAGAAGGGATAGGCTACCCACTCCAGTATTCTTTGGCTTCCCTGGTGGCTCAGATGGTAAAGAATTCACCAGCAATGTGAGAGACCTGGGTTCAATCCCTGAGTTGGGAAGATCCCCTGGAGGAGGGCATGGTAAACCATTATGGTGGCTTTCCTTGTTGCAAAGCATGGGTTTCAGTGGTTGCAAAGCATGGGCTTCAGTGGTTTCAATTATATTCAGTAATTGTGACCTGCTGGCTCTAGGGTGCTTGGGCTTTAGTAATTGTGGCATAGGGGCTAGTTGTGGCGTGCAGGCCCTAGAGTGGGCAGGTTTCAGCCGTTGTGACACATGGGCTCAGTGGTTCTAGTTCTCAGGCTCTAGAGCAGGCTCAGTAGGTGTGGTGCATGGGCTTAGTTGCTGCACAGCATGTGGAATCTTCCTGGACCAGGAAGGACCATGTCCCTTGCATTAGCAGGCAGATTCTTATGCACTGTGCCTCCAGCGAAGTCCTAGGAATGTTTTCTATTTCTGTGAAAAATTCCACTAGGATTTTTATAGAGATTTTGTTAAATATGTAGATGGATATAAGTATTATGGACATCATATTCTTCTAATAAATTAATTCTTCCAAACCATGAACACAGAATATCTTTCCATATATTTGTGTCTTCCATTTTTCATCAATATTTTATATCTTTTAGTGTATAGATATTTCACCTCCATAGTTAAATTATTTGTAAGTATTTTGTTGTTTTTGATGCTAGTGTAAGTGGGGTTGTTTCTTAAATTTCCTTTTGGTAATTATCTGTTAGAGTATAGAAACACTGCTGAATTTTGTATCCTACAATTTTACTGAGTTATTTTACTAAATATAACAGTTTTTTGACAAAACCTTTAGTGCTTTTTATATGTAGATTACATAATGTGCAAACAGAGAGAATTTTACTCTTACCTTTCCAATTTAGATGTCTTTTACTCCTATTCTTGCCTAAATGCCATGGCCAAGAGTTCCAGTATTGTGTTGAATGGAAAAAGTGAAATTTTGCATGTTTGTTTTGTTTCTGATCTTAGAGGGAAAGTTTTCACCTTTTCACAATCGAGTATATTCTTAGTTATGGACTTGTTATCAGTTCAGTTATCAGTTCAGTCGCTCAGTCATGTCCGACTCTTTGTGACCTCATGAATTGCAGCACACCAGGCCTCCCTGTTCATTACCATCTCTCGTAGTTCACTCAGACTCACGTCCATCGAGTCCGTGATGCGATCCAGCCATCTCGTCCTCGGTCGTCCCCTTCTCCTCCTGCCCCCAGTCCCTCCCAGCATCAGAGTCTTTTCCAATGAGTCAACTCTTCACATAAGGTGGCCAAAGTACTGGAGTTTCAGCTTTAGCATCATTCCTTCCAAAGAAATCCCAGGG
>SJYT01024174.1:142399-212885 GCA_006410635.1 Cephalophus harveyi | reverse complement strand
ATGGCATCACGGACTCGATGGATGTGAGTCTGAGTGAACTCCAAGAGATGGTAATGAACAGGGAGGCCTGGCGTGCTGCAATTCATGGGGTCGCAAAGAGTCGGACACGACTGAGCGACTGAACTGGACTGAACTGAACTGATACTCACAGAAAACTAGTCAATCTAATCACACTAGGGCCACAGTCTTGTCTAACTCAGTGAAACCAAGCCATGCCCACGGGGCAACCCAAGATGGGAGGGTCATGGTGGAGAGGTCTGACAGAATGTGGTCCACTGGAGAAGGGAATGGCAAACCACTTCAGTATTCTTGCCTTGAGAACCCCATGAACAGTATTAAAAGGCAAAATGATAGCATACTGAAAGAGGAACTCCCCAGGTCAGTAGGTGCCCAATATGCTGGAGATCAGTGGAGAAATAACTCCAGCGAGAATGAAGGGATGAAGTCAAAGCAAAAACAATAGCCAGCTATGGATGTGACTGGTGATAGAAGCAAGGTCCAATGCTGTAAACAGCAATATTGCATAGGAACCTGGAATGTCAGGTCCACGAATCAAGGCAAATTGGAAGTGGTCAAGCAAGAGATGGCAAGGGTGAACATTGACATTCTAGGAATCAGCAAACTAAAATGGACTGGAAAGGGTGACTTTAACTCAGATGACCATTATATCTACTACTAGCCTCTTGATGAAAGTGAAAGAGGAGAGTGAAAAAGTTGGCTTAAAGCTCAACATTCAGGAAACGAAGATCATGGCATCCGGTCCCATCACTTCATGGGAAATAGATGGGGAAACAGTGGAAACAGTGTTAGACTATTTTGGGGGGCTCCAAAGTCACTGCAGATGGTGACTGCAGCCATCAAATTAGAAGACGCTTACTCCTTGGAAGAAAAGTTATGACCAACCTAGATAGCATATTCAAAAGCAGAGACATTACTTTGCTGACTTAGGTTCATCTAGTCAAGGCTATGGTTTTTCCAGTAGTCATGTATGGATGTGAGAGTTGGACTGTGAAGAAGGCTGAACACCGAAGAATTGATGGTTTTGAACTGTGGTGTTGGAGAAGACTCTTGAGAGTCCCTTGGACTGCAAGGAGATCCAACCAGTCCATTCTGAAGGAGATCAGCCCTGGGATTTCTTTGGAAGGAATGATGCCAAAGCTGAAACTCCAGTATTTTGGCCACCTCATGTGAAGAGTAGACTCATTGCAAAAGACTGTGATGCTGGGAGGGATTGGGGGCAGGAGGAGAAGGGGACGACCGAGGATGAGATGGCTGGATGGCATCACTGACTCAATGGACATGAGTCTGAGTGAACTCTGGGAGTTGGTGATGGACAGGGAGGCCTGGCATGCTGAGATTGATGGGGTCATAAAGAGTCAGACCCGACTGAGCAACTGAACTGAACTGAACTGGAACTCAAGGCTGTGTGGGAAGGATGCAGAGTGGTCCTCACTCCCCCTCCCATATAAAACTTCAATGAAATAGATAATAGCCACATCAGGGATGTTGAGGACGTCTTCTTGATATTAATGTGCTAAGCCTGGGGATCTGGGCCACATGGAGAATCCCATAATTGAATTGAATTGATTAAGCCCATTGCCTCCAATGGGCTTAATCAATTCAGTTCAACAACCAGCACACCTTGAGTCCCCACTAGGAAGTGGGGACTCAGAGCTTCAAGAGAATGCTGTTCACACTGAGGGTCTCAGAGTCTCCTCATGGCGCGGGGATACTGTGGGAGGTACACACTTTACAAAAGAGACAAGGAAATTCAAGTCTCTCCTCATGCACAATTAGACTGAGTGGAGTCTCCTCTGGAGGCAGGACTGAATCCCATAATTACCTGTGGTAGCTCTTTGAACTCTGTAAAATAGTTCTCAAATGGCACTGAATAACATTCCTATTTTAGTTTCTCATTCAACAGTTACGTGATATCCGCTTTGCGCCTCCTGCTATCCATGCTCTCTGCTACCCAAGCCACCTTTCCCAGGGGTAAATGATTTGCTGCTACTGCTGCTGCTAAGTCGCGTCAGTCGTGTCCGACTCTGTGTGACCCCATAGACGACACCCACCAGGCTCCCCTGCCCCTGGGATTCTCCAGGCAAGAACACTGGAGTGGGTTGCCATTTCCTTCTCCGATGCATGAAAGTGAAAAGTGAAAGTGAAGTCGCTCAGTCGTGTCCGATTCTTAGCGACCCCATGGACCGCAGCCTACCAGGCTCCTCTGTGCATGGGAGTTTCCAGGCAAGGGTACTGGAGTGGGGTGCCATTGCCTTCTCCAAATGATTTCAGGAGACTTTAAAAACCAGCTCAGGAGGTGCTGATAGCCTTGTGAAGAATGCTGACGTTCACACTAACGAGGTGACAAAATTCCTTTTTCCTGTTGTTTTGCTCTTCTCAACAGTCCAAGCTCTCAGTAGGTGCTGCCCTTCCATTTCCGTTTCCTGGATGGAAATGTTCGTGTTAAGCTGGTTCTGTAACGATCGGAAACGATAGAGATCCCCTCAAGAGTGATTTCTGAATGCTCGCCACATGAAAGCTAAGTGAAAGGCAATACAGTGTTTCTGCTAAATCCACACAATTCATATTATGCTCAGGATGAGGCTGGCCCAGCACCATCTTGCTTGTTGTCCAAGTGCCCAAGTCCAAATACCCACTATGTAAACATCTCTCTGTAATGTCAGGCCAGGAAGGGCTGTAGGAGAAACCATGAGCCACGTGCAGGTAGGCCTACCATGTGTCCATACCACTGCTTTCCCCTTAGGATTTAGTGTTTGCTCTTTAAGAAAAAGAAAGCAAGCACAGACTGGGGGTAAACCTTGGTTGTACCTATTACTGGCTGTATATCCCTAGGAAAGTAGCCTAGCCCCTTTAAGCCTCTGTATTCATATGCAGATCAAAGATGGTAATAATAACTATCCTGTAGGGTTGTTATCCAGCTCAAATTTGATAACATATAAAAATGTATAAAAAGTATATCATCTGCCAACACTCAAACATGAGAGTTATTACATGTGAAGGTACAAAGACCAATAAAGGCTGGTCAATGCTATCATTTCTCCCTAATTCTCCAAAGAAAATCTTATTGCTGCAAGCTCAAAGCTCCCTTTGGCCTGCTAAAAATTCAGGGAATGCTGGGCTGCAAAAAGACTCCAGGGGGGATAGTGGAGTCTCTTGGTAATGGCAAAAGACCACTTGAGGAGCCCTGAACATAGACCAGGTCTTTCAACATGACTGGCTTGATCTCAAAGCAGCTCCTGAGAGGGGCTGACCTGCTCTGTTTCTATGATCCGGTAGGTGCTGGTGGGCAGTGGAGCAGGGTGTGGGAGGAGAGCTGCCCACAACATGAAAACCTTCCAGTTTGTCTCACCTGCCAGCGATGCTTCCTCAGTTAACTTAATGATGCCCTTGGGGCATAAGCTGGTTCTGTAACTGGCTGAGAAGGTGAGAGGAACATGGGGATTTCTCCTGCATTCTTCTAATGAAGAAGACACTTCACTTTTTTCTTTTTTGAAAGAATCTTCAAGGAGATTTTAGGGGCTCTCAGATAAGCAAGGCTCCTTCTCCCTACTTTTGATGGATGAATACTGCCTTCCCTGGTGTGTGTGCTTGTGTATGTGGTTTGTTTGGCGTTTTTTGGTTGCAATTTCCTTAGTCTATTTGTCTTGCCGACTGAAATACCAGAAGAGGAAATATTTGGACAGAGATTTTTCTACTCAAAAAATGGCAGAAAGAATTTAGATAACTGCATTTTTATATACCACAAAACTAAAGAAAAATTTTATTTACACACATATATTTATACACATATATATGTATATATAGTGGGACAGGATTTCAACTTTACAAGCAGAGTGTATTTGCCTGTCATGCTTATCAAACAGGAGCTTAGAAATAGTGGCAAACTAGATTATAAGGAAAGCAAAAAGGGAAAGTAAAATTCTCGGAATGCCTATTATGTGCTAGGAATAGGCCAACAGTTTTTATATGCTATTAGCTCCCCAACAACCCCATAAAATAAACGCCACTTTTTCCCCTACTTTATAAAAGTGAGGTTGAGACTGAAATTATGCAGTTTTCAAGCAGTAGAGCCTGGATTTGTCTATGGGTTTTGACCACTATTTAGTCTCTAGGCTCCAAGATAGAGGAATTTTTGCATTTCTCTAGTAAAAACATTAAATTTTAGCATTCAAGTATACAAGGCCTTACTGCGATTATTTTGACTATTTCCAACTTTGACATTTTCAAAATTGCTTAAAATGACTATACTCTGTTGAGGTAGAAAGAAAATAACTGGGATAAATAAAAGTTAATTAAACAAGCATTTTAAAATTATTATATTTATTGTATTAATAGCTATGCAATGGTCATCTACCCAGTTGTATAGAAACTAAAGAGAGGAAGACATATGTGGTGGACAAGATTTTAAAACTGAAAGGATCTCAGTTCAAATATCTGCTAGTTTACTAATCAGCTATGTCATCTGAAGGCAAATAACTTATTTTCCTGCTTTTAACTTTGCTTATCTGTTAAATGCCAAAAGTGACATCTCCCTTAAAGAATTCTTACAAGTATTGCATACTCACATTTAAAGTGTGTAAAGCATTTAGAACCAAGTAGATATGACACGTGTTAGACTCTAGGAACACTGTGATCACTATTCACAAATATTTATTGCATCCTATGTCCTGGGTGCTTGCTGGATGCTAGATTTATTTTTAAGCAGATCAGCTGTTCAAAGATAGGTACACTAAACCTGGTCAGTCACATGGCAAATATTAAAGAGTGGGAACAATTCCACTTTAGGAAAGATTTCTCAGAAATACCTCCTCCTGGGAGAGATTCACAAATACCACCTTCATTTGCAGTAGTGAGCCCCTCTTCTCCACAGATGGATATATTTAGTTTTCTTCTCATAGTTATATATACAGTTGTCAAATTTGTCCCTCCCTTTGTAGTTACTAAATTTAGTTCTGAAGAAGAAAAGAATCCATCTGAGACATTTCAAAAAGGATATTTTACGAGGAGATTTATAACTGTTTGGAAGAATTCTTCACCCTTTCACAAAGAACTTTGTGACTCTTGGTAAGAGTCTGCCAAACTGGTTTCCAGTCTCTTGGCCTTACTCCACCTGCCCTGAGAACTGTTCAGAGCCGCTTAATTAACTTGAGCCTGAATTACTGTTGTGTGTATGTGATTTTTTCTTTTTTAGTTGCCTGTTCAAATTGATGGAGTGTTCAAAGTGAAATTTATGAAGGCAGACAAGGGAAGCAGTTGTTTTCCCCAGGGTCAAGGGTTTTTATTTGCTGGTTTCTTCTTGGGGGCAGACCCAAGAACTTCTGAACCCCCACTAGCCATTACCTACTTGTAAAAGGACCAGCTAATTAATAATACTCTTTTTTGAGAGGGTGGAAAAGACCAAAAGCCTCTGCCCAAAGCCCTCTGATCACTTGTTAATGAAACAAAACAAATCAATAACTATAAAGCAGAAAAAATAGTGTCTAAGACCTTAATTGAGGCTGTTTCATAACAGAACAGGCATTTAATAAATTTTCATGTCTTCCTTTCCTATTCCTATAATATTTTGACAGATTGTTGTTTGTCAGGGTGGGAAGTACTGGGAAGCCTTAGGAGGGGAATTAGCCAAAAGGAAATGTGGCTGATTGATTTAGTAATTTGTCTTTGTGTAGAATAATATCCTTTGTGGTAGAAAATCATAGTGTATTACCCTGTATAAATTAGTTTATGTTAGTTTCCTTACCCAGTGGGAAGGAGGAGTGAGAATTAGTCTGACCAACTCTGCCCAGGGGGATGGCATTATAAGAAGGTGGTTAATGGCATTTATTAAGTGCATTCTTAGTGTCTGGGCAAAGAAAAGGGACCTTTGAATAAAGAACAGCATTGTTTTTACATTCCTAATCTGAACCTAATTCCACTTTTATGCATATCTTTATTATTTGATAACTTGGGACAGAGAAAATCTGTTAATCTGAAGGAAATTAATTCCTTTTACATTCGTGCTTTGAAATCTTAAAACATGAGTGGGCCCTGAATCTAATATTCTTTAACCACTCTTTATAAATGTTCTCACCTCTGCCTGGGCATAAGAGTAATAAAGACATATTCGTTCAGATTTCCCATCCCTAGAGCTTCTGGTTTGGTAGGTCTCAGGCAGAAGCACAGGATCTACTTTTCTACCAAGGTCCCAGGCGATACTCATGTTACTGATCTTGGAACTGTAATTTTGTTGTTGTAATGGCTCAGTTGCTAAGTCATGTTTGACTCTTTGTGACCTCATAGCATATCAGGTTCCTCTGCCCTCCACTATCTCCCAGAGTTTGCTCAGATTCATGTTCACTGAGTCAGTGATGTTATCTAACCATCTCATCCTCTGCTGCCCATTTCTCCTCTTGCCTTCAATCTTTCCCAGCATCAGAGTGTTTTCCAATGTGTCAGCTCTTTGCATCAGGTGATCAAAGTATTGGAGCTTCAGCTTCTGCAACAGTCCTTCCAATGAATATTCAGGATTGATTTCCTTTATAATTGACTGGTTTGATCTCCTTACAGTCCAAGGGACTCTCAAGAGTCTTCTCCAGAACCACAATTCAAAAGCATCAATTCTTCAGTGCTCAGCATTATGGTTCAACTTGCATCAGTACATGACTACTGGAAAACCTTTGTTGGCAAAGTGGTGTCTCCGTTCTTTAAAATGCTGTCTAGGTTTGCCATAGCTTTCCTTCCAAGGAGCAAGCATCTTTTAATTTCATGGCTGCAGTCACCATCTGCAGTGATTTTGGAGCCCAAGAAAATAAAATCCTTATTATAGTTATTTTATTTTCTTGGAACTGTGATAGGGAAGAACAAATCTGACTCCATATTAGATCTGTTTATTTTACTTTAACGTTTGTATTCTATTTTTTTTGCTTCAAGTTAAGAATGTTGCCTATAGCCGGAAATATACAGGATAACCCATTCTCAAGACTCTGATGTTTAGGGGTATAACACTTTTCCATTCATACAGAGATAAAAAATTGCAGAACAGGGAATAATAATTGTCCTGTTGGAGATTTACAGGAATATCCTGACCTGACCTATGTAGATAGCTGCAAGAACAAAGAATTCCATCACCAATAAGTCTGCAGCAGCAAACCACACCCTTCTCTCATCCTTTACAGATGCCTAGCTGAAACTCTTTGGGTAGTTCAGGGTTTGGGGAGGGGCGGGGGCGGGTGCATGAGCCACTCCTTTGTTTTCCTCAAATGGACTTGCAGTAAAGCTTTCTTAGCTTCAAATTCTGATGTCTCACTACTGTTTGGCTTCACTGTGCACTGGGCACACAAACTTGCATTTGATAACAGAACCACAGCTTGGAAATCAGTGACCTAAGATAGAGGTCAGCAAACTATGGTCAGTCAAATGCAGCTGTCTCTTGTTTTTGTAAATAAAATTTTATTAGATCATAGCCATGATCATTCATTTATATACTGTCTATGGCTCTCATCAAAATATAATGGGCACAGTTGAGCAACTACAGCCAATAAGTCATAAAGCCTAAATTACTGTCTGACTCTTTACAGAAAAAATTAGCCAGTTCTTGATCTGGGAGAGAATGGTCAGAAATTAAGCTTTTATTTGGGGATAGAATTGCCAGATAAAATACAGAGCACTCTGTGAAATTTAAACTTCACAAAAACAATTTTTTTACTATTCAGTTCAGTCACTCAGTCGTGTCCGGCTCTTTGAGACCCCATGAATCGCAGCACGCCAGGCCTCCCTGTCCATCACCAACTCCCGGAGTTCACTCAAACTCACGTCCATTGAGTCGGTGATGCCATCCAGCCATATCAGTAACCCAAATGCTTTATGCATAAAACCACTTTGGAAACAGACCAGCAATTTCTTGCCAACTTAAATACACATGTGCCATATGATGCAGTCATTATACTCTGAAGCATTTACAAAGGGAAATGAAAAATATGTCCATACAAAGACTTGTGTGTTTACAGCAGAAATATAGCTAAAATAAATGAATATAGAATAAAACAACATAAAGCAATAACTGCAAAAATCTGAAAACAGCTCAAATACCCATCATCAGGTGAATGGATAAATAAATAGTGGCATACAAATGAACATTCAGTTCAGTTGCTCAGTCGTGTCCGACTCTTCGCGACCCCATCAATCGCAGCACGCCAGGCCTCCCTGTCCATCACAACTCCCAGAGCCCACCCAAACCCATGTCCATCGAGTCGGTGATGCCATACAGCCATCTCATCCTCTGTTGTCCCCTTCTCCTCCTGCCCCAAATTCCTTCCAGCATCAGAGTCTTTTCCAATGAGTCAAATCTTCACATGAGGTGGCCAAAGTACTGGAGTTTCAGCTTTAGCATCATTCCTTCCAAAGAACACCCAGGACTGATCTCCTTTAGATTGGACTGGTTGGATCTCCTTGCAGTCCAAGGGACTCTCAAGAGTCTTCTCCAACACCACAATTCAAAAGCATCAATTCTTTGGCGCTCAGCCTTCTTCACAGTCCAACTCTCACATCCATACATGACCAGTGGAAAAACCATAGCCTTGACTAGACAGACCTTTGTTGGCAAAATAATATCTCTGCTTTTGAATATACTATCTAGGTTGGTCATAACTTTCCTTCCAAGGAGTAAACGTCTTTTAATTTCATGGCTGCAATCACCATCTGCAGTGATTTTGGAGCCTAAAAAAATAATGTCTGGCACCATTTCCTCTGTCTTCCCATCTATTTCCCATGAAGTGATGGGACCAGATACCATGATCTTAGTTTTCTGAATGTTGAGCTTTAAGCCGACTTTTTCACTCTCCTCTTTCACTTTCATCAAGAAGCTTTTTAGTTCCTCTTCACTTTCTGCCATAAGAGTGGTGTCATCTGCATATCTGAGGTTATTGATATTTCTCCCGGCAATCTTGATTCCAGCTTGTGTTTCTTCCAGTCCAGCGTTTCTCATGATGTACTCTGCATATAAGTTAAATAAGCAGGGTGACAATATACAGCCTTGACGCACTCCTTTTCCTATTTGGAACCAGTCTGTTGTTCCATGTCCAGTCCTAACTGTTGCTTCCTGACCTGCATACAGATTTCTCAAGAGGCAGGTTAGGTGGTCTGGTATTCCCATCTCTTTCAGAATTTTCCACAGTTTATTGTGATCCACACAGTCAAAGGCTTTGGCATAGTCGATAAAGCAGAAGTAGATGTTTTTCTGGAACTCTCTTGCTTTTTCCATGATCCAGCGGATGTTGGCAATTTGATCTCTGGTTCCTCTGCCTTTTCTAAAGCCAGCTTGAACATCAGGGAGTTCACGGTTCACGTATTGCTGAAGCCTGGCTTGGAGGATTTTGAGCATTACTTTACTAGCATGTGAGATGAGTGCAATTGTGCGGTAATTGGAGCATTCTTTTGCATTGCCTTTCTTTGGAATTGGAATGAAAACTGACCTTTTCCAGTCCTGTGGCCACTGCTGAGTTTTCCAAATTTGCTGGCAGATTGAGTGCAGCACTTTCACAGCATCATCTTTCAGGATTTGAAACAGCTCAACTGGAATTCCATCACCTCCACTAGCTTTGTTCGTAGTGATGCTTTCTAAGGCCCACTTGACTTCACATTCCAAGATGTCTGGCTCTAGATGAGTGATCACATCATCATGATTATCTGGGTCGTGAAGATCTTTTTTGTACAGTTCTTCTGTGTATTCTTGCCACCTCTTCTTAATATCTTCTGCTTCTGTTAGGTCCATACCATTTCTGTCCTTTATCGAGCCCATCCTTGCATGAAATGTTCCCTTGGTATCTCTAATTTTCTTGAAGAGATCTCTAGTCTTTCCCATTCTGTTCTTTTCCTCTATTTCTTTGCATTGATCGCTGAAGAAGGCTTTCTTATCTCTTCTTGCTATTCTTTGGAATTCTGCATTCAGATGCTTATATCTTTCCTTTTCTCCTTTGCTTTTCACCTCTCTTCTTTTCACAGCTATTTGTAAGGCCTCCCCAGACAGCCATTTTGCTTTTTTGCATTTCTTTTCCATGGGGATGGTCTTGATCCCTGTCTCCTGTACAATGTCACGAACATCCATCCATAGTTCATCAGGCACTCTGTCTATCAGATCTAGTCCCTTAAATCTATTTCTCACTTCCACTGTATAATCATAAGGGATTTGATTTAGGCCATACCTGAATGGTCTAGCGGTTTTCCCTACTTTCTTCATTTTAAGTCTGAATTTGCAATAGGAATTCATGATCTGAGCCACAGTCAGCTCCTGGTCTTGTTTTTGCTGACTGTATAGAGCTTCTCCATCTTTGGCTGCAAAGAATATAATCAATCTGATTTCACTATTGACCATCTGGTGATGTCCATGTGTAAAGTCTTCTCTTGTGTTGTTGGAAGAGGGTCTTTGCTATGACCAGTGAGTTCTCTTGGCAAAACTCTTGGCAAAATAACTGAACATTATTCAGCAGTAAAAAGGAAAGTTGGATGCATGCAATAACATGAGTGAATCTCAAAACAATTATGCTAAGTGAAAGAAGCATGACAAAAGTACATATTGCATGATACTATGTACATAAAATTCTATAATATGCAAAATATTCTATAGTGACAGCTAACCAGTGGTTGCCTGGGGACTGGAAGAGCAGGGAAGGATGGAAGGAAGGGTTTACAAAGGAACATCACTCCAAAGGTGATGGATATGTTCATTACCTTGTTTGTGGTATGGATTTCGCAGGTGTATACAGATCACAAAACATATCAAAGTGTATATTTTAGGTACGTGTAGTTAATTGTATGTCAATTTTCCCTCTATCACATTGTATAAAACCATGTTCAACACTTCACTTTCTAGTTCCATTCACTCTCTACTACCTCTGAGTGCTATCTGAGAATGAAAGCTTGTCGGGGGCCAGCGTGAGGAATCCCGCCCATGACAAGGTCATGCGGAAGGAAGCCTGACAAACGCAAGGACGTGATCAGGTTTCAGGGGTTCCCCCTGGAATTTCCTGAGCATCCACCCCTCCCCCCCCAAAATAAGAATCTGCCAGCCTTTGTACTCTGCTTTTTCCACTCTTCTGATATTCTCTGGGAAAAAGTCAACTCAGGGCTTTAGTCTTCTGCATTTGAAAGGGATGTTTCAGTTAAACCCCCTCTGATAACTCTCTAGCTTGCCTAACAGGTTCCCCAGACCTCTTACAGCTTGTGAATTGCTTACAGCCCCGAACCTTGAGAGGCACAAAGCTTAAAAGCATCTTAAAGAAACAGAACCTTTTCTAAAGAGTTAAAAATTATATTGGTAGAGGGTTTTCACTGTTGACTCAATGATTGCTGCCAGGCCTCCATATTCTTTATCTTTTAGGCTCCTGGGAGGATGTTAATCAATGTAAAAGGGATATGGGAAAAGATATATAGTAGTTTTGATGTTAGCAACACTAGACTTTTGAGTTAATTACTTTTCTTTGTTATATATCACTGCACTCCTCTTGTGTCCTTGCTATGTAAGAATGTAACTTTATTTAGTGCTTTCTGAGAGTGGCATCAGACTTTGGGAAGATCAACACAAAGTCTCTGGTTGACAAACCCTTATCGGAAAAAGGCTGTAACATGTTAATTGGCCCTTTCTGGCTAAAAGATGATGTAAATCACCTAAGACTTGTGTATATAATTAGGTATGCAGAGAGAAAAGCCTGGTTTTGATAAGAGTCAGGGCTGCTGACGTGGTATAATTTTGTATTAACCATTGATCTCTGCTGCTGCTGCTGCTGCTAAGTCGCTTCAATCGTGTCCGACTCTGTGCGACCCCACAGATGGCAGCCTACTGGGCTCCGCCATCCCTGGGATTCTCCAGGCAAGAACACTGGAGTGGGTTGCCATTGATCTCTATGTACAATCAAAAAGGTATAAAAGGAGATTCTAGACAATAGGGGCCGGGACCAGTCGCTGGACTGGTTTCCCCCGTGTCTCCTCTTTACTTTAATTTCAGGCTGAATTCCCATCTGGGGCGTGGAGGCTCACCAAGTCTATTTGCTTGTCCTGGCTTCTAAGATCTGTAAGAGAGCGAGCCCAAGGCGGGGCACTCTCCAATATTCAAACGGACGCCGGTGGCCCAACGTAGATGGTGCAAGTTCCTTGTCTGGAACTTTATTGACTTTCCACATAAACCAAGTTATTCAGCCTCTTTTCTCCACTTAATTTTCCTACTACATTATTTCTTCCTAATCTAATCTTATATTAATAAATAAATAAATGTCTTTCCTTGCCAACGCCATCCACCCTTTGAATCACCCTGGATCCACTGAGACTGGACTCCGACAAAGGCTGGAGTAGATGCTGACTTACTCTGGCCACAGCTGCATTTATCTGAACTCTTTGAAGCTGGGGGTCTAATCCTTCCTATTAGATCATAAGGTCCTAGAAGGCAAATTCTCACACTTAGACATCCTCAACGCTGCACCTGCTGGCTTCCTGCTCCTGCTTTGCCACTTAACTACAATTCCAATCTGTTGTGTGTTCTGAGTCTGCTGCGTAATTAGACGGCAGTCCAACCCTACCCTCGAACTGCCTTCTAGCCCTGCCAGAAATGTCTGTCTGCAGGCTGCCCAGAGTCTTCAGCTCTCAGTCCTGGCCTGAAACAGCCTCAGGCCATGTCCCTGAAAAATAAACATGCCTTCCACCTGTTTGTGTCTCCCCAGGGGCTTCTGTTGGCTTCACGGGTCGGGCTTCTCTACCGTGTCCCAGAGAGTGGACTGAAGAGCAACCTTGACCTAATTTGTCTGGGAGTGAGGTCTGAAGGTTCAAACTTGAGGCTGGTGTCACTTAACTGATATCATTTCCCTTGATTATCTGCCCTGGCTAACAGGATCTGATAGAGCAGAGAGATGTCTCATTTCTGTCCCTGCCCAGAGAGAGGAGGTGGCCTGAGACCTAGACAGATATGTGGTCTTATCTCTCCAGCAGCAACTGAGTCTGGGAATTCCAAGTCAGAAAGACATCACTACTTGAGAGCAGTGTTTCCCCAGCTACCTTTCATGAAACACTAATAACTTTCCTCAAAACTGACCTCTGTGTAGAGCTCATCATGATTATCAAATATTAAATAAATACAAAATTATATAGTAGATTGAAAAAAGTCCTTATAAGTGAGTGATGACATGGTACATTTCTTGTGCTGTAAGGAATTAGTAATCAGTGTGCCTGTGTGCCAAGCTGCCTCAGCTGCCTCTGATTCTTTGTGGCCCTATGGACTGTAGCCCACAGGCTCCTCTGTCCATGGGATTCTCCAGGCAAAATACTGGAGTGGGTTGCCATTTCTTCCTCCAGGGGATCTCCCCAACCCAGGGATTCAGCCTGCGTCTCTTATATCTCCTGCATTGGCCAGGAGGTTCTTTACCACTACCACCACCTCGGAAGCCCAGAAATCAATGTCTAATTAATAATAAAGATGCCCACCCCGAATAACCATACTTTCCTGTTCTGCAGCTTGGATCATGTATGAATTACCTGCAACTCTTGAGATCTTACAGGGGATTTTCTCAGTTCAGATAATGGACTTCACAAAGTGAGGAAGACCCAGGTGGGCTTCACTGTGGGGACAGTGCGATGGGGGCGGTGAGGCTGGCTCAGTAGGGCAGAGCACTGATGCTCAACACACACTTGTGTTTTGCAAGGATCAAGGCCCCTTAAAAGGTACAGGAGAGACCACGGGCCCTACTCACACCCGTGGGCCACAGGGAGCCCATCTTCCCCTCCCACTTCCCACTGGAGGGCTGGGAAGTCTGCTCCATTCCAGCGCTTAAGTCTCACTGGGGGAGACCCCAGACCTCTTAATGTGGTCCACTGGAGACTCCTGCTTGCTCCCAGGGCAACATTTATTAAGCAAAAACAATAAAAATGTCCCCTGTGCACTTTGTTCTGCAGTAGATACCCTTGAGTACGCTGCTTATTCAACCCTCACAACAACCCTATGAGTTAGCAGTTACTATGCCCATTTTACAGCTAGGGAAGTTGAGAATTTGGGGGCCTACTGATGCTTCTCAAAACTCAGTGTGTATCTGAATCACCTGGAGATCTTGCCACAGGCAGGATCTGGTTGAAGTGGGATCCAGGAGTCTGCACTTCTAATCTGTGTAGGCAAACACCACAGGCTTAGTGGTTGGGGATGCAGTCAGCCATAGGAACAAACCTGGCCCTGAACAGGGTTCTCCTACTCGCCAGTCGCTTGTGTGAGGCACAGGGATGAATAAGGACACGCACTGCCCTTGCGGACTCCCCACCCAGCCAGCGAGGCAGACACCTCCCCAGGTGACACAAGGTTTGAAGTGCTGCCTTAATGCTGGGAACAAATTCCTGCTGGTTGGAGCCACAGATGAAGAGGGAGGGAGTCGTCCTGTCTGGGGAGCGGAGGGTCAGGGAGGAGCTCACAGAGCTCAGCCTTCAAGGAGGAGCAGGAGTCAGCCCCAGGGGAGGAGGGAGATGGCATCAAAGGACACTTCAGTCTGAAAGGGCAGCACAGGCAAAGGCCTGAAGCTGTGACAGCCAGCGCTGTGTTCCGGAACGGTGAGGATTCTAGTGTGGCTGCAGTGTGCCCTCTGCTCCCGTCTGCACAGGACTCGGCTTCTGTTAACAATCCCTGCTGGCCGCCAGGGCTTGAGTCACTCACTCGCACTGCAGGCCCTGAGTAAGTAGGTCAGGGTGGTGGGGGCTGCAGCCTGGTGCTGGGAGGGCTAGGATCTGCCCACCTGCTGGGGTCTTTCCCTCCTCCTTCTCTTTCCTACGCATCCCAGACCTGGTGAGGCTGAGAGGAAGGAGGTGCTCTGGCTGCTCCCCCCAAAATGAGAGCACTGAGGAGCATGAGGAGGGGCTCACCATCCAAGGCTTCTTAACCCTGGACGCATGACAGAGTCACCTGGGAGACACACACACAGGGCTTGTGCTTCAGCAGGTCTGGGGGTTGAAACTCTGGCATCAGTATTTGAAACACTGCCCAGGAGATTCATGTGTGGAGCCAGCCTTGGGAAGGACTGATGTGCACAAACTTAGAGAAGCTTGGGACAGAGGGAGCCAACGTGATCCCTGGGGGCAGGGATAAACATGTCAGACACTGGCACAGATGGCAAAAATACAAACTTTGCTTCAAACTGAAACAAAAGAGGGTAAGAGGAGTGTGCCTAAACTCTATGCAGTTTTTCAGGATTTTCTAAGATTAAATTCTGTTTTTAATAATCTTTATGGGTCTCATCTGATTATTTTGGAAGTACATAGCTGCTGCAGAATATTTGAAAATGTTCAAAAACGTGAGAAGAAAATAAAAATCTGACCGCCCAGAGGTAATCACCCTTATAGTGTGTGTCTTTCTAGTCTTTTTTTCAGTCACGTTTGCAATCAACACATATCCACATGTAGCTATCCATACAGGATCAAATTGCCCATACAACTCTCACTCCCTGATAGCATATTTCATGTTTGTTTCATCATTTATGGTTCCCCCCATATAGCCGAAGAAATATCTACAGGCAAGACCTCTCTCTGTTCTCCTGCCCTCCATATCCCCAGTGTCCAGAGGATCTAGCACACAGGAGGCACTCCATACTCTCATGTTGAGTGATGAGTACCGTAATTGTTTAAGGTCAAGGGTGTTGAAGTTGGATCTGGGTATGACCCCACCCCAATCACTTACTTGGACAAACTACCTAAATCTGCTAACCCTCAGTTTTCCTCATCCATGCAATGGGCATAAAAAGAAAACCAGCCAAACACTGCATATTTTAAAATGTTTGATATGTGTCCTAGCTCATGGTGAGTCCTAAGTAAAATGTTAGCTATCTTATATTTTATATTAGGCAAATCCTCTCAGAAGTTTGAAAAGAAAGGATAGGCCACACAATCCACTGGTATGGAGACAGGATTTGCATATCTTAAAGGCACACAGACCTGAGAAAAAGAAGCACTGAACTTCAGTTGACCTTATTTACAAAGCTCATTTTTAGAAGACCAAGGGGGAAAAAAAAAGAGCAAATTCAGAGTATTCAAGACACATGACAAGCACTTCAGGATAATGCTCAATAAAAAGTTAAATGTAATTCACCAACCACTTTTCCCCTTCTCCCAAATCTGTATTCAGAGGGCAAGGTCATGACCTGCCAATGCTCCCTTACCTGATTCTCCTGAAGACTTCCTTGCTTGTTTACATATCCCCCTGCAGGACTCCTTGAATCAAGAGGGAGGCTTTGGCTCTCTCTCTGGGGAAAAGCTGGCATGGATCCCATGTCACGCTTCAATCATCAAGAGTTGTCTTTAATTACATTATGATATGAGCACCGTAACATAAGCGAAAGTAGAGGAAAACATCTCCAGCATCTAAGACAGAGCCTTCCATAAAGTAAATCAAATACTCAATATATATATTTGTTGAATAAAAGATTGATATCTTGCATACTGATTTCATGTGCTTGGGTTTCATTTTACTAAGTGCTACCTGTTTTTATCTCTACTGAACACAAATGCCTGACCTTATATAAATGTTAGTAATTCTATTTTACCCTGAACATGACATACTCTGTCACATGTATCTTCTCATTCTTCAAAGCGTTCAAAACCTTTAACCTGGAAAGCAGAGAAAGACCTTGCATTTTTCCCTGGGTTAATTGCCAACATCCGTTGGATCATCAGATCCAAGAGAGTTCCAGAAAAACATCTGCTTTATTGACTATGCCAAAGCCTTTGACTGTGTAGATGAAAACAAACTGTGGAAAATTCTTAAAGAGATGGAAATACCAGACCACCTGACCTGCCTCCTAAGAAATCTGTATGAGAAGTTAGAACTGGACATGGACAACAGACTGGTTCCAAACTGGGAAAGGAGTATGTCAAGGCTGTATATTATCACCCTGCTTATTTAACTTATATGCAGAGTACATCATGCAAAATGCTGGCTGGATGAAGCACAAGCTGAAATCAAGATTGCCGGGAGAAATATCAATAACCTCAGATATGCAGATGACACCACCCTTATGGCAGAAAGTGAAGAAGAACTAAAGAGCTTCTTGATGAAAGTGAAAGAGGAGAGTGAAAAAGTTGGCTTAAAGCTCAACATTCAGAAAAGTAAGACCATGGCATCTGGTTCTATCCTTCATGGCGAATAGATGGGAAAACAATGGAAACAGTCAGAGAGCCCCAAACTTTATTTTGGGGGCTCCAGAATCACTGCAGATGGTGACTGCAGCCATGAAATTAAAAGATGCTTGCTCCTTGGAAGAAAAGCTATGACCAACATTGACAGCATATTAAAAAGCAGAGACATTATTTTGCTGACAAAGTATGTCTAGTCAAAGCTATGGTTTTTCCAGTAATCATGTATCTATGTGAGAATGGGACCATAAAGAAAGCTGAGCACCAAAGAATTGATGCTTTTGAACTGTGGTGTTGGAGAAGACTCTTGAGAGTCCCTTGGACTGCAAGGAGATCCAACCAGTCCACTCTAAAGGAGATCAGTCCTGGGTGTTCTTTGGAAGGAACGATGCTAAAGGTGAAACTCCAATACTTTGGCCACCTGATGCAAAGAACTAACTCACTGGAAAAGACCCTGATGCTGGGAAAGATTAAAGGTGGGAGGAGAAGGGGACTACAGAGGATGGTTGGATGGCATCACTAACTCTATGGATATGAGTTTGAGCAAGCTCTGGGAGTTGGTGATGGACAGGGAAGCCTGGGGTACTGCAGTCCATGGGGTCACAGGGAGTCAGACGTGACTGAACTGAACTGAACTGAATCCAGAATGGTTCTTGTCTCAATGCCTGGGAAGCATTTACGATGTGTCACTCTTACTTTTGGCCAGGCTGTCCTATAAGTAATGATCACCCTGCTGTATTGTCCACGGTGAATCTGGAGGCTGTGGCCTCAAAGAGCTGTGGAAACTACAACAGACTACAGCGTAGGAGAGGCTGGTGGCAGTGGTCACTGAGTCAGAACTGCCAGCGCTTACCAAGATATGTTTAACCTGCTCCCGTGGGAGCCACCACAGTGGTAAAAAATATGAACTTTGAGTCAGACAGGCATGAGTATAAGTCATGGTGCTGCCAGTTCCTTTTCTGTGACTTTGGACAAGTCATTTCATGTCTCTAAGCCTTAGAAAGTGATGGCATGAGTGCCAAATTTATAGGGTCATTGTAAGGATTAAAGGGGATAGATGCAGAGTATGGGTTAACACAGGGTCTGGGATATTGAAAACATGCCATAAAGGTAGCAATCATTCAAACTGTAATTCGAATTCAATCAAGCAATCAAGCAATTCAATTGCTTTGAATTCAATCAAGCAGTCATTCAAACTGTAATTTGAAGCCCCCACCAAGGGGCTTCCTTGGTGGTCCAGGGGTTAAGAAACCACCTTGCGATGCAAGCCACACTGGTTTGATCCCTGGCCTGGGAAGAACCTGCATGCCATGGGGCAGCTGAGCCAGTGAGCCACAACTCATGAGCCTGTGCTTTGGAGCCCATGAACTGCAACTACTGAAGCTGCTGCTCCCTAGAGCCCATGCTGTGCAATAAGGGAACATACCACAATGAGAAGCTGTGCACCACAAGCAAGAGTAGCCCCCACTTGGTGCCACTAGAGAGAGACTGTGCCCAGCAATGAAGACACAATGCAGTCAAAAATATGAAAATAAATAAATATTTTTTAAAATCATAATTACAAGTTAAAGTAACTACAGCCAAGGTCCACTCCTGAAACAAAGATGGCACCAAGGGTTTCAAATGGCTTCCAAAGATCTGCTCCTTACCTATTCCTTTTGGTCAGCTGACACATGGAAGCTAAGATCAGAACAATACCATGAAGAAACGAGACCTCGGCCTGCCACAGAAAACACTCCCTCCCTCGGACCACCTTCCCTAGGCAGCAGTGAGAGCACCATCCATATTCCCCCCACCTCTGCTTCAAGCTTCACCTTCACTAAACCCCACGGCTTCTGGAAAAAGAGGAGAGAGTAAAACCCTGCATTGTATTTCATCGAAGGTGAAAACAGGTTCCTGGGATGAAACCAGTAAGACAAGCTGTTTTTCATCATAGGTTAAATTCTTTTCAGATTCAAGGTAGAATAAATTTAGATCATAACATTCAATAGCTAAACAGCTACACAGCCACTAAATTGAATAAAAATCTAACATCAGGGCACTGCTGATGAATGCAGCCTTTGTGCAAGCCGCTTTTTATCATTTACTTGCTCATTTTTTTAAGTGCCGAATTGCCTTCAGGTTGAGTCTTGAATTATTTTCTCCTCCCATGTATGAATGTTTCAAAAGCAAAACCTGGGATCAGAAGGATGCAGATGGAGAGAGGATTTGCTTGAGGGAGGCTGCTTAAGAAATGGTAGAAAGAACCCGGCCAAACTAGATTTCTCTCTAAGTGCTCAGAAAAAATAATGTATATGTTAGAACACCAACTTACCAACTTGCAGGGAAATGAGAAATTTTAAGATGATTACACATGTTCTTCCTATGACTCACACTCCTCTCCCTACACACCCTCTTGACATGTGAAGGCCAGTAATAATCAGAAAGTGTCTCCTAATCAGGGGATCAGAACAACGTATTCATTCAGTAAATGCTTACTGAACAGCTGCTATGAGTCCGGCTCTGTGCAAGGCACTGTGAATGATAAAACAAATCATACTTCACTTCTCCCATTGTATAATCCATGGTCTAATAAAGGACATAAACAGAGAAGTGAGTATGAAATAATGTGGAACTTGCATAAAATGATATGATACTATGGGAAAGTATATGATCCTACGGGAGCCTGGGGAACAGGCCTCTCTCTCACTAAGAGGGGCTGGAGTGGTTCATCTTAAAAGTGGCAGATGAACACAGGAGAAGGCTGGTAAGGAGAGGGAGGCAGGGAAGAGTGTCCAAGTCCTAGTTATCTTGGCTTGTTAACCACAGACCTTTTGCTCTGCTGGGTTTTTTGAAGACGGATACTATTTCCACAGTAGACATATAGTTTCCTCAAAGTCCAGACCAGTGCTGGGTACCTTTACCTCTGGACATCACTCGGAAGGCTAATTTCAGTGTCTCCCTTGATGAGTATCCCACTGAGTAACATCTTCTTGTTGAAAAAAATCAAGCTAACCTCACTGGCCTAGAATATTTTCTATCTTTGACTTTGTATATATCTACTCTGGTCTATTATGTTCTGGTGTTTTGCTCATTTCTCAGAAGGCAATTAGATATTTCTTATGGCCAGGCTGTTGTCCAGGGGGCATATCCCTTGATGTATATCTATGCATTACCTATGTGATGACTCTTGCAAGCTATAAGGAAGACTGTTCTAGATCTGACAACCACTGAAGCATAACAGGCTGAGAGTACATTGTAAGCTCTTCTCTTATATTCTAGTGGCTACACAGCTCTGGAAAATGCTTTATTTATTCTTCATTTTCTCATTGGTAACTTGATTATATAGGTGTCCTGTCCCACAGAGTAGAGGTAAGATGTTAAGCAAAAAGCAGACACAGTCAAGGTCTCTAACTGTGAATTCCTTCACAGTCCAGGAGAGGAGACAAAGGATAATCAAATAATTAAGGACTTATATGTAAATTTTAAACTGTGATAATGCTATATACATATATATATATGTATATGAGTGATGGTGGCAAGAGAGAAGCTAAAATACGAGTGTAGTCATCTTCCACGTGATAGGAAGGGATTTAATTCCAGTCCACGTGGTCCAGTAGAACCAACTCAAGTCAGCCAGCACAATTGTGAAAGAGGATGCAGTTTACTAAGAACAAGGAAAGGACACAGAGTCTGACTACAAAATAGGGCTCAGCTTCTAAATCTGAGGCTCAGGGAGAATTATTCTGGACATGTAGCCAAATCCATCAATATCCTGTGTCCTAGCCCAGCGACTCAGTTGACCAGAGATGGCAAATCGTCTCTCTTTATTTGGGTAGGTGTCTTAGCATTTTGAGAGGTCTGGAAATAAGTCAAGAGGTGGAGAAGTATGTAAAATACACCCATAAGTATTAACACTTCAGTATCTGGCTTTGACAGGTTTTGCAATCATAAAAACATATGTGTTTATTTGTTCTCTGTGCAATGGCACCCCACTCCAGTACTCTTGCCTGGAAAATCCCAAGGACAGAGGAGCCTGGTAGGCTGCAGTCCATGGGGTCGCTAGGAGTCAGACATGACTGAGCAACTTCACTTTTACTTTTCACTTTCATGCATTGGAGAAGGAAATGGCAACCCACTCTAGTGTTCTTGCCTGGAGAATCCCAGGGATGGGGGAGCCTGGTGGGCTGCCGTCTCTGGGGTCACACAGAGTCGGACACGACTGAGGCGACTTAGCTTAGCAGTGGCAGTGCTTCCCAACCTGTCCCGTGCCATGAGACAAATCATATTTTAAAAGAATACTGGGGTTGCTATGCTGACTAGAGGGATTTGGAACCCTATCTGTGGCCGTTCTTTGCAGGATGCAATCAGGCCACAGACTCTGGTCAAATCAAGCCTCACATTTTTGCCTCACAGTTGAGGGCATCAATTCTTGACACACCCTGGGCAAACCGAGGGATAAACAGCAATTTACATTGTATGAAGTGGGCAAGCTGACTGACTCATGGGGCTTGGCATTCTGATTTTAAATGGTTAACTGGTAACTTGTGATTTTAACTTCAAATATATAGGATAACTTGATTGATTATATTTGTAAACTGTTTATTTGATAATTGGATCCCTTACATCCAAAAGTTGACATTTATTAGCTTTGAAAGCAGAGGTCAAGTGTCTAAGAAAATTATGGTTGAGTTTAGGTCTGTCTCAAACTGTGCCCTGAGAGAATCAGATCCATTACATTTATGATTGCAATTTGAAACATCTAAGAAGATATGATTAATTAGGTAAGTTAGATTAAATGTTATGGAAAACAGAATCTGTTAAATTTACAACTAACATCACTATTAATCAAATTATATTAATTGCATAACAAATTAAACATTTATTATTTTATGACTAAAGATTTATAAATTTAAAAAGTTAGTCACTCTTGAGATTAAAACTTAAAGCTAGCTTTAAAAATGTAAATTTCTGTAATTTAATGTTAATTAAAACATAAGGAACAGTAAATATTCCACTGAATGTGTAAATCCACCTACATACAATACAAAACTCAATTAACAACATGAAGATAAGGGCATAATCAGCAAGAATACATGAACACAGAGTTTGATTTAGTCTAGGGGGCCAAAAAGGTTCTTCCAGAAGAAATGCGGGGAGGAGAGGAGAGTACTGGAGGAGGAGATGAAGTCGAAGGAGCAGGGGAACAAGAGGTAAAGAGGATTCACTGGGAGTCTGTATAAAGTCCTTGGAGTAGCCTGAGGCTTACTCCTTGGAAGAAAAGTTATGACCAACCTAGACAGCATATTCAAAAGCAGAGATGTTACTTTGCCGACTAAGGTCCGTCTAGTCAAGGCTATGGTTTTTCCTGTGGTCATGTATGGATGTGAGAGTTGGACTGTGAAGAAGGCTGAGTGCCAAAGAATTGATGCTTTTGAACTGTGGTGTTGGAGAAGATTCTCGAGAGTCCCTTGGACTGCAAGGAGATCCAACCAGTCCATTCTGAAGGAGATCAGCCCTGGGATTTCTTTGGAAGGAATGATGCTGAAGCTGAAACTCCAGTACTTTGGCCACCTCATGCGAAGAGTTGACTCATTGGAAAAGACTCTGATGCTGGGAGGGATTGGGGGCAGGAGGAGAAGGGGACGACAGAGGATGAGATGGCTGGATGGCATCACTGACTCGATGGACATGAGTCTGAATGAACTCTGGGAGTTGGTGATGGACAGGGAGGCCTGGCGTGCCTTTACTTCATGGGGTCGCAAAGAGTCGGACACAACTGAGCGACTGAACTGAACTGAACTGAACTGAGGCTTTGGGAAAAATAAACACTATCAGCCAGTCTACAGCACAAACAAGAGAGCAGAAAGCTAGAACCTCAAGAGTGTGCTCACCTCCTTTAGTGTTCTGTGTGGGAATCCTCTCTTGAAAGAGGTTTCTTTCACCACCTTTCTAAAATTACTCCTAGCTGGTTACTAATTCCTGCACTACTTAATATTTCTTCATAGTCCTTATCACCCCTGAAAATAAGTCTCTATTTTTTATACTTTTTAATTGTTAATTTCCCCCACTAGAATATATATTTCATGGCTCCATGATGAGGACAGGAGCTTTATTTGTTTTGTTTACCACTGTTTCCTTGGTGCTTTGAAAAGTGCGTGGGCCTCCCAGGTGGTGCTAGTGGTAAAGAAACCGTCTGCCAATGCTGGAGACGTAAGAGATGTGGGTTCGATCCCCGGGTCAGGAAGATCCTCTGGAGGAGGGCATGGCAACCCACTCCAGTTTTCTTACCTGGTGAATCCCATGGACAGAGGAGCCTGGAGGGCTACAGCTCACAGGGTCACTAAGAGTCAGACAGGACTCGGTGACTTAGCATGCATGTTCCCATGGTACTTTGAACAGTGTGTGTATTCAAAACACCTTCTTAAAGCAACGAGTCAAGCAATGCAAGAATAAAGACAAGAAGGGCCTTGTAGACCATACTACAGATTTTGGTCTTCCAGCTAAGAGTAGGCAGGAGGTCTGGTCAGTTTGCATTTAAAAAATACTTGGCTAACCATACAGTAAACAGAAATGAAAAATGGTGGCTACTTTGGCTAAGATTGTGACAGTGGAAAGAGTTATGTACAGATCTGGAAGTTGGGAGAGCTTGTTGACAGATTGGATATGTAGAGATGAAAGAGGAGGTCAAGTATGGCTCCCGTGATTCAGGCTTATGGAACTGGACATATGGGGATGCTATTCACGGAGACAGAGGATGATGAAAAAGAACTAAACTTGACATTGTGGATATGTAGAGATCAAGATACCTAGAAAGCATTCAAGTGTACATGTCAGATAGACAGGTCTATGTTCTGGAAGCTAAGTTGAAGATTTATAGTAATGGTTCATCATGTGTAAGTAATAACTGAATCTAGGTAATCAATGAAACCAAGGCAGAAAGTAGAGTTAAAAATACAGAGTGCAAAGTACAGGGGTCCTATGACTAAGTCTCAACTAACTAATATTTACTGACCTAAATAGGGATTGAACAGAGATGTAAAAGGAACATCAGGAGAGTATCAGTCACAGAAGCCAAAGAGAGAGTGTAATTCAAGAGGGTAGGGAGTGATCAGTTAATATGAAGAAACACTCCAGAGATGTTAAGTAATGGAGAGCTGAAAGATAGTCATTGGATTTAGAAACATGGTGGTTACTGGTCACCTTAGCAAGCACTGGCTTGATGTGATCATAAGGCATTTTGGACTTGGTGAGCAGTAAGTGGTGAGGAAATGGAGACATGAGTAAAGGTAACTCTTGCAGGACAGGCTGTAAAAGGAAGGGAAGTGGAGGGAGACATAGTATCAGGAAAGGAATTTTTAAGGAGAGGATTGGTTTCACTTGTTTCATTTTTAATAACAGGGACTTGAGCATGTTTAGATGCTGGTGGTTTCAAGAAAAAAGCTGAAAGGAGAAAGAAGACAATCTATAGTCCACATGCAGTCCCAGAGAAAAGGGGAAATGGAGAGAAGGAAGAAAGAGAGCAAGCAGGCAGAAAAGTCTGTAGATTTAGAGTTGGGAACTGAGAGCATTTCCCATATGATAGCTGTACAGCCTGGATTATTCTCCAGTGATGTTACATATGTAATTCCTGTCACCTCCTCTAGGAAGTCTTCTATGATATCCCTTATATCTCCTTAACCAGGTAATCTCTGTGCTTCCTTGGTATCTTGTGTCTTTCTCTCTACTGGAGCAAGTAACACTGATTTAAATCTTAATTTACATGGAAATACCTATTCTATTGTACCATATCTTCCTGGGTCTTTTTGAAGGCAGAAGATGCCTTACTCATACCTTGATTCCCAGGACTGGCACAGAACAGGTGCTAATGAACTGAGCTGGCCCATACACATACTATAAATCCTTAGCATGTAGGTATCACCTTTTTACTATCTTTTGACTACTCTCTAGTAAGGCTGGGTGTCCAAGTGATAGTGCTTTCTGCTTACAGATGCCTCTTCCACTAGCCATCCTACTCATGTGATAACCATTAGAACACAGGTAAGGTGGAAGATAATAAGTAGAACAGGAAACAAAGTTTCCATTATCAAAATCAGTTAAATAGACTAGGGTTTTCCTGGTGGCTCAGGTGGTAAAGAATCTGCCTGCAGTGCAGGAGACCCCAGTTCAATTCCGGGGTTGGGAAGATCCCCTGGAGAAGGGATAGGCTGCCCACTCCAGTATTTAGGGTTTCCCAGTGGCTCAGTCAGTAAAGAATCTGCCTGCAATGCAAAAAGAAAGAAAGGGAAAGGGAAGTTGCTCAGTCGTGCCTGACTCTTTGTGACCCCATGGACAGTAGCCTGCACCAAGCTCCTCTGTCCATGGGATTTTCTAGGCAAGAGTACTGGAGGGGGTTGCCGTTTCCTTCTCCAGGTAATCTTCCCAACCCAGGGATCGAACCCAAGTCTCCAATGCAGGAGACCAGGGTAAATTTCCAGAATCTTTCATATGGTAATATTGGTTATGAGTCTTCAAGAAGGGGGTATAATTGAAACGTAGTAGTACTCTTTTCTATTGTGAGAGTGGAGAGTGGTTGTTTTCACATCACATTCTTTCAGAAACACTGCAAAGACCCACATGGCCATAGCCCATCAGTGAAATAATGCTGGGTTGTTAGAGGTTCCTGACCTTTAAAATTCACATGGCTCTAATTTGTATATTCCATTGAACTAGAGTTGTGATACTTGTAAAGGCTATGGTTTACACACACATACTCTATCTCTTGCTTGTTTCAGAATTCTTATTGCTCCTAACATCTCTCCCTTCCCCCTTCTCCCCTTTCTTTGTAATTTCCTTTCTTTGTAGTCTTTGCCTTCTTCCTTTTCTCCCTCTCTCCTTCTCTTTCTCCCTCCTCTTTCTCTCTCTCCCTTCTACCTCCTTCTGCCTCTCTTTCTTTTTGTTAATTCATTCACTGTGGTTCCCCCTGCAACATAGCTACCACGAGAGAAGGGAGTTTATCTGTCCTTTTACCACCAAAATCCCAGGGCCTACAACATCACCTAGTGTAAACTAAGGCCTTAATAAACCTTTAGAAATAAAAGAACTATTTCTCTGTGATTGTGAAAAGTTTAAATAAATGCTGATCCAACATCAGTCCTAAGATCTGTTTGCTGAAATGACTTCGACTTATTTGACTTTAAAGAAAATCACCAAGTTGTTTATGCACACAGCATAACAGTAGAGTAAATCTCAAACTGAAACACTAAATCAATTCCTAGACAAATTATATTTGCAAGAAAGGGAAATTCCTGAGGCCATGCATGGGGATGAAGCACGGGGTGAGTGAAGCCAAGACCTTGGAAATGAGCCAGTTGGCCATCTTGGAGAGAAAGAGAAAGACATACCTCTTAGTAGAGACACAAAGATGTGACTGATGGGCCCGTGAGCACCATGAGGAATCTATTTTGCTTAAATTTCTTTTTCTAGTTTCAGATTGCATTTGTGGTTTTTTATAAGATGATCTATGGCAATCCCTTTTCATCTTGTTGGTAAGTCATTGATTATTTGTATTGGTCACATTCACTTAAGACTAAAGACCTAGTCAATCAATGGATGGACACAAAATATGTGATATTGTTCATATTCCATCATGTTACAATAAAACAGATAAAATCTCAGGGACAGATTCCCCTGTGCTTTAAAGAGATTTCTCCTCAACTATGGCTGTAAATGATAGCATCTATCCTAACATCTCAGGAAACCAGCCAAAGTAATTTCTTTTTGTGTCTCTTGTTACAACAGCTTGAATGGTCACAGATACTGAAACATATATGACTTAGATTAAAGGAAACAGCAGCATTATATCGCAATGCCAGGGAAGCAATTATTGTAAACAAGGACATTTACTAGAAAATGCCTCTCTTAGAACTCACCTTGGCAGGAAAAATGATGCAAAACCTTCTGCCAGAGCCTATTCTTTTTTTAATATCACAAAGGGGGAAAAAAAGCTTCTAGAGCTCACCAAGAAAGCATATTTCTAAACAACACCTCTAGGAAATTTGTTTCTTCACCTAATAATATGTGTATTTTACCTTTGGGCCTCTTAAAGTCTCTCTAACTTTTCTGAATTCTTTCATTAGTTCTGTATCATAAGATTTCCACTGTCAGTACTTAATTCATGGCAATAGCAGGGGAGAAGGCTTGGAGAAGGCCTAAAATTTGGTATATTGCAAAAAAAAAGGGGGGGGTGATTTAGTTATTTTAAGCTGAGGACTATGAGGGTTGGAAAAAATCTGAAATCCAGGTAATATGCATTATTGATTAGAAGCATGGTGTCTATTGGGTGATGATTTTCAACAGAAATATGTCAGAACTAATACTCCACCCCCTACATTCCCTCAGTGCCTAGCACAGGGTTATAGTGAAGGTGTCTGCAGATTATTTTGAATTTTGTTTGTAACAATAAGTTTTTGAGTGAATGAATAAATGAATGAATTATGCAGCAAAGTAGAAAATGAAGTGTCTTTAGGCTATATTGAAAAGCAGAGACATTACTTTGCCAACAAAGGTCCGTCTAGTCAAGGCTATGGTTTTTCCACTGGTCATGTATGGATGTGAGAGTTGGACTGTGAAGAAAGCTGAGTGCCAAAGAATTGATGCTTTTGAACTGTGGTGTTAGAGAAGACTCTTGAGAGTCTCTTGGACTGCAAGGAGATCCAACAAGTCCATCCTAAAGGAGATCAGTCCTGGGTGTTCATTGGAAGGACTGATGCTGAAGCTGAAACTCCAATACTTTGGCCACCTCATGCGAAGAGTTGACTCATTGGAAAAGACTCTGATGCTGGGAGGGATTGAGAGCAGGAGGAGAAGGGGACGACAGAGGATGAGATGGCTGGATGGCATCACTGACTCGATGGACATGAGTTTGAGTGAACTCCGGGAGTTGGTGATGGACAGGGAGGCCTGGCGTGCTGCGATTCATGGGGTCGCAAAGAGTCGGACACAACTGAGTGACTGAACTGAACTGAACTGACTGATGGTTATTTCAATAGCCTGTCCCTGTTGCCAAAGACACATTATGGGATCAGGGAAAATGCCCTTAAGTTATGTATTTGCTGAAAAGATTTTTCTCTGCATGGAAAGAATTTGTTCCATGAAATGAAGACCTCATCTGCTATTTCCTCCCAGACTTCTACTTCTGAAAATGAACTAGCACCTATTCAAAGGGACTTTGTTGGAATCATCAGCCTTACTTTAAGGAATGTGATATGCCAGGTTCAAAGTTAGCAGAGAATTTTTATGGATGGATGGCCCTCTAAAATCATATGGGTTTTATGGAGAAAGAGGTTAGATAAGATGGTATAGAGTTTTAAGATAAAACTAAGCCACTAATATTTCTGCTGACGTTATACATTCATCCTAAATGTTTCGTCTCTAGGATTCTTTTTCGATTATTCAGAGAAAACAAATTTGGGCAGCAGATGTGTCCACCTAGAAACTGATGAACAGTGACAGCATGACATAAAGGTAACTGTGTGCCTAAAATAGGTGGCATTATGCCTACTCCAGGAGATAAATTCCACTTGGGAAACTAAGATTATCATTTAGACACACAGGGAATAAAGTAAAAATAATTACAGAGAAATGTATACACAAGCATGCCATGTGCTTATGATAAAATGAATGTATAAGTAATGTAAACATTTTGAAGAGAATAAAGATGAGAATGAAATTGAATGGTAATGCCATGATTCAGAAATTTCAAACTATTAATATCATGACATGTTTCCCTGACATGTTTTTGTGCCCATCTGCATGTGTGTATGAGGATAAGAATAGGATCATATTCATGCTTACTTTTGCAACTTTTCTTTCCAATGAGTATGATAATATAAACATTTTTCTACATCACTCATTCTGATCTCCTCTAGTATCCCATGACTGGAAAATGGATGTGTGGCTCTCAATGGTTTCACCACAGTGGTCCCACCCAAAGACTTTCTTAAAGCATTTTTGCCTATTTCCAGGCTAGTTGTGATATGAAACCTAGTAGAATCTCAAAAGAATTCATCCAGGGACAGAAGTCCAAAGTAGCATTGAAGAATGTGAAAATTATAGCTTTTTACTCTGTCACACCTAAGTATTCAGCATGTGTGCTCATCACATCTATAACTTGATGATATCTGAGCCTGTTTCCATTGTTATTCTTCCTCCTGACATTATCCTAAGCAGGTCACTCAGCTTTCTCTATGTTCTTGTTATGGTAACATCTATGAAGAGTGGCTAAAATACCATTAAAAAGAATGAAATAATGCTATTTGCAGCAACATGGATGCACCAAGAGATTATCATACTGAATGAATAAGTCAGACAGAGAAGGAGAAATATCATATGACATCCCTTAAATGTGGAATCTAAAAAGAAACGATAGAAACAAACTGACTTACAAAACAGAAAGAGACTCGCAGACTTAGAGAAAGAACTTATGGTTGCCGGGGGTGAGGGGAAGGCTGGGAGAAGGGATAGTTAGGGAATTTGGGATGCACATGTACACACTGCTATATTTAAAGTGGATAACCAACAAGAATCTACTGTATGTCACAGGGTCTGCTCAATGTTAGGTGGCAGCCTGGATGGGAGGGAAGTTTAGAGGAGAATGTCTACATGTATATGTATAGCTGAGTCCCTTCACTTTTCACCTGAAACTATCACAACATTGTTTGTTAATTGGTTATATCCCAATAAAAAAATTTTAAAACAACGAAATGAAACAAATCCCCTAGAATAATGAAAACAAACAAACAAACAAAAAAGAGTGGCCTTAATAGCTTCTTTACTCAGAAGTTGTCCTATACTCCATGAATTAAATCCAAACATAAGTTATAACAGATTACTTTTCATGTTGAGTAAAGCCATTATTATTCTACCCACTAGATTTTCTGTGTCTTTCCATGGCTAGAATCTTGGTAGTTCTCAAAAACAAAGAAAAGGGAGGAAAGGACAACAGGTAAAATCATAAAACACAGCCTTTAAACTCAATACTTTAGTTTCCTGTTCACTTTTTCTCACCATAAATATGTTTTCATTCATTAGCTCACAAACTCAAGTATAACAGTTTGCTTGGTCTTTGTCCTGTTTCCTGGTAGAGAACTTCTAAAACCCTTGATATTCCCTGAGTAACAGGAGTATCTCCGTTATGTTAATAAGGTGCCTGTGTGGTGGAGCCTTTAGATAGCTTCAGTTGGGTGCTATCTGGGTTGGTCATCAAAACAACTTACCCTGTCATTAGAGGGCTGGGATTTGAAGTAGCCCAACCTCTGGAGAGAAGAGGGAGCTAGAGACTGAGTTCAATCACATGACCATTTATCAAATGAATCATGCCTATATAATGGAACTCCAATAAAATCTCTGGACACCAAAGCAGAGTGGAGTTTGATGACTGGTGAACCATCAGTGTGCCAGGAGGCGACACACCCTGATCCATGGGGAGAGGGCACAGAAGATCTGAGTTACCTCCCAGGCCTCGCCCTGTGGGTATCTTTTATAACAAAACTGTTAGTACAACACTGTTCCCCTGAGTTCTTTGAATGATTCAAACAAATTATCAAACATGAGGGGCAGGGCAGGAACCTCACGGACTTACACCCTGTCTGTCTGAGGTGTGGTGGCCTGGGGATCCAAGTGGCTAGTATCTTAAGGGAAGTCTTGTTGTGGACCATGTCCTAAACCTGTGGAGTCAGGTACTAACTTCAGGTGTCAGAATTCACCTTTATTTTGCAGTATTTCCAGTTGGGATGGAGACAGGAATACTTCCTAACTTTGTAATGAAGGAATTATATTTCCAGTTTTACAGGGGAAAATGCTAATGTTTAGAAACAGTAAGTAATTCTCATCAGGTAATACATGGAGTAAGTGAAAAGGTCTAGAATTTAAACCCAGATCGATGTGTCTCCACGTTCTGTGAGTCTTCTGTGTTATGCCAACCTGCTCTAACTTTCACAAAGGTCAGATATTACAAATGCTTATCCCAGTGTCATTACCGGCAATGGTGCTGAAAATAGAATTGCTAAGAGAAACATTTCTGGTCTTAGGTCTCCAGTCTCCTAAGTGTGAGAAATGTTCAGAAAAATGTACTTTTACAGGATAAGCCTGCAAGGGCTCAGACGAAGGAGACTGTCCTGGGGTGTGGCCTGCATAAATAGTTTCTTCATGTGGCACAAAGGCTTCCTGATTTTCTCTAAGGAATGAGAGTTCCATGATCTTGAGTAATAATCAATAATTACTGAGCTCCTGATGTTCAAGACCACTGTGTTAGGCTCTGAGGATACAGGGAGCATGAGCTAAGGCCACTGCCCTGGAGCAGCTAACAATCCAGTTGGGAAGATGGATTAAAGCAGAGCGTGATAAATAATTCACACAAAAAAGATTACCCAAGGAAGGTGTTCCTAAGGGTAAGGGTGATTATAGAAGGTTTCCTGGAGGAAAAAGACCTGAAACTGGGCCTCGAAATGTGTATAGGATTAAAAAGCGGTGTCTTCCAAGACTGGAGTAAAGTAGAATATGCAATGTGCCGAGTCTGTTGTCTACAGTGAAAATGATGATGATGGTGGTAGTCAAAGCAATTCTGCAGCTTGTACACAGGTACACTTCTTGCTGGAGTACTTGAGAGTAAAACAGCTAAGTACACATTTTGAAGTGAAACACAGACTATTTAATTTTGTAGCTAGAGATCTTTGAATCAGAGGTACTTTTATACCTACCAAAAGAAGGAGGCCCTTGCTAAGGACAAAATATACCTCTGCTGCTGCTGCTGCTAAGTCGCTTCAGTCATGTCCAACTCTGTGTGACCCCATAGACGGCAGCCCAACAGGCTCCCCCATCCCTGGGATTCTCCAGGCAAGAACACTGGAACACTAGATGCCCTAAAAGGAGGCATCAGTTATATGAAAAGAAAAATCCCGGAGCCTGGGGTTTATAACACAAGGAAAGGACCGATTGTGGCACAATATGCAGCTTCTTAGGTAACCTTCTCCAGACAGTGATAGAAAGATAGCAAGTGACAGCCTTATACAGGTGCCCGGCCAGTGTCCCCAGACCACAGTGGTGAACCACTCCACTCCTCTCTCCCTCCCTCTGACGCCATGCGGTTCCGGTAGTGTTGACTCACACCATGTTCCATGGCCAGGTCCTGATGGAATTAAGCCAGTCACAATCCCCTCTTCCCCTGCCCACCATGATTGATTCCAGAAAGACTCATGAGCAAATGTGGCCCAGTAAGAGACTGGATACCTAAGGGTCCATGCAGGAACAGTCAGAGGGGACCCACCCTCTTCTCTTGGACAATGTAGCTGGTCAGGAGCTTGCTGCTAACAGCTGTCAGTTGTGAAAAAGAGAGCCAGCAATGTGGTGGGGGCTGAGCAATGCATGGAGCCTGAAGATGAAGCCAACACTACAAGAGATGGAGCAAAACAGAAAAACTGGGCTCTGGTTACAATATATATATACTACTGGATCGAGCACTGCCTGAATCATTTCTGGATCATTCAGATCTGTGATCCAAGAACTGCCCTCCTCACTCCCATTTTTGGCTTAATTTGGTTTGAGTAGGGTTTGGGTTTTTTTTTTTTTTTTTTTCTCTCTTATTTACAACCAAAATATTCATAATTTGGTGATGACAGCCAAGCAGGCTCTGAGATCATTCAATTTATTTCAGTTTATTGCCTGGGAATGTTCACTCCATGTATCAACCATTTGTGTAAAACAAATATCTATCAATATTTTCTAGGTATAAGTCACTATGGATATTTGCAATTCCACACGGTATTTGAAAAAAGTGACTTGAGAATATCTGTCAAATATATCAGATCATAATGATTACTACATAAAGGCATGTTTAATGAGGTTTCAATTACATTCACATGTGGCAAATTTTAAAGCACTGGGCTTATGAAATAATTTAGATGAAGCACGTACCACTACTCATTCTCATTTTAAATTTAGTGACTCTCTTTTCATTTACACAGTAGAACCCTGCCTGATATTAGAGCCCTTAGGGTCTCCTCAAATGAGAATCTCAGTTCAGAATATGAGCCAGCACTACCAGGATGACATCCAGGAGTATGTGAAGCAAAGAGAGACAACAAGCATGCAAAACTCTGCCCTAGCTAATGCCCAGATACCCACACTTCACACATCATGTCTTCATTCTCATTTCTGCCATCAAAACCATAAGGCTGTGTGATGGAAAGAATGGAGGGCTGCTCAGAAGGACAGAGAGGACCATCAGAACCATCCCATGCTCACTAGAAGCTCTACAATTACATACCAAAAAGATCTCTCAGACTCTACAAGTCCCAATGTTTTCATCAGTCACTCCTGTAAACCTGACCATTCTTGTCTTCAGAAATCCTCATTCTCTCTTCACCTCTGCCCAATTCCATTTTCCTTGCAAAAGGTGAGTGGCAGAAGGTATAGGGATCCATCAGTTATTTCTTATATAGACTTCTTGATAGCAAAATTCAGAAGATCTATCTTTATACTAGTGTGCAAAAGCCCCGCAGAGCCTTAACAAAGAGCTTCCTGGGACCACGGTAGAGAAAAAATGCAATATGCCTATGTCTGAGCAGAGAGTAATATTTTCTAAGCCCCCCAGTATTACACAGAAGACTGATTTCTTTCCTTTACAGGGACTTTCCCTTTACCCTAAGCGTTCATTTTGCTGGCTGTAACAGCTCAGGTTAGAAACTGTTGCTTTAATGGAGCCAGAGTCAATAGAATGGTACATACAAGTTGCTGAATGAGACAATGTCATATTTTTATTTACTTTTAATAATGGCAACAGTGTATGTAGAAACAAATGTTCATGCATTTTTACATGTCTTTCAAATACTATATATCTTTTAATTATGTTTTAGTACATAATTACTTAAAGACAATTCATGTTATCTCATTTTCACCTATCTTTAAAAAGATAATTGACTATTGAGGGTAAAATTAATATCAATGTACTATAGTGTTTATAACAGATGCAAAAGTAAAATCACAAAGGAGCACAAAGGTCAACTTGGGGTAAATGATAAATGTAACATTCTTAGAATGTTGATAAGTATATAATATTTTAAAGTAGTTTTTAAAAGTTAAAAGTTGCAGATAGTAATCTTGAGAGCAACCAACTAAAAAATAACACAAAGAGGTATAACTAGGAAGTCAATAAAAAGTATTGAATGAAATACTAAACATATACCTGATTTATCCAAAAGAAGACAGGAAAGGAGGAAGACAGGAAAGGAGGAACACAGGAACTAAGGACTTTTGAGACATTGTTATGGGTTGAATTGTGTCTCCTTGCAAAATCCATATGTTGAAGTCCTAAGCACCCATACCTCAGAATACGACTCCATCTGGAACTAGGGTCTTTTTTTTTTTTTTTTAAGGGGACCATTTTTAAAGTCTTTATTGAAACTGTTACAATATTGCTTCTGCTCTATGTTTTGGTTTTTGGCCCTGAAACATGTGGAATCTGAGTTCCCCAATCAGGGATCAACCCTTCACCCCCTGCATTGGGAAGCAAAGTCTTAACCACTGGACGCCCAGGGAAGTCTCTAAGCTAAGGCTTTTACAGAAGTAATCAAGTTAAAAATGAGAACTAAACTGATATGACTGATATCCATACAAGAAGGGGACATTTGGATGCAGATAGGCACAGAGAGAAGACATGTGAAGACAAGCCCTCCACAAGCCAAGGAAAGAAACCTGGAACAGATCCTTCCTTCACTGCCCTCAGAAAGAACCAACCCTGTAATTACCCTGATCTCAGAGCTTCAGCCTCTAGACTATTACTTACCCAGCCTGCAGTACTTCGTTATGGCAGCCCTGGTAAAGTGATACAGCCATATAGCAAATAAATACCAAGAAGCCAAAGTTAAAATTCAACAATATGGTACTCACTTTAGGTGTAGATTAGTACTACATGTAAAATGCAGACACTGTCAGACTGAACAGTAAAGCAACCTCTAACAATATGCTGTTTTCAAGAAACATATGTTAAACAGAGAGACACAGACAGGTTGAAAGTAGAAGGGTTGAAAAAGATGCATGCATACCACAATATACAAGAGAGGGACACGGCCATATTATATCAGAAAAATTAGACTTCAGAACAAGAAAAATTACAAGAGGAAAAATAAGGACATATAATGATTAAAAGAGAGATTCACTGACAAAGCATAAATATCACAATACATACCAATATACATGGATTAATTGTACTGCATATTCTGATAATATAACATTAAAATATAAAATCAAATTTATAACAGCAAACAAAATATCAAACACCTTAGAATAAACCCAGTGGAAGATATGTAAGACCTCTATGCCAAAAATTACAATACATCCTCAGAGAAATTAAGTAAGATCCAAATAAATGGAGGAGTATCCAGTTATCCTGAATCATACACCTAAAAAATGTTAAAGGGTCTCTTCTCTTGAAATTGACCTATACATTGGGGAGAACCTCTATACTTATAATTATCCTATTATTTGTGGGTCACCAAGTAGCAGCAGCAACCCATGAATATGGGCCTTGACTAGACCATACCTCTATATATAGTCCTAAGTAAGATCCCAGGAGGCTTTGTTGAACAAAATGGCAAAGTAATCTTAAAATTTATATAAAAATGCAAAGGGTCTAAAATAAGAAAAAAAAATTTTTTTTAAGAACAAAGTGGTAAAACTTACACTCTGTGAGTTTATAACGGCCTGGAGAATTCAGGACTATACAGTCCATGGAGTCACAAAGAGTTGGACACAACTGATTGATTTTGACTTTTCACTTTTTCAGTCACAGAGGAGTGGCCAAGGTGGTGGGGTAGAAAGACCCTGAGCTCACCTCCTCTCACAGGCACACAAAAATTACAACCATTTATAGAGCACCTGTTGAAGAGAAAAACCAAGAGAGTCTCAGAAAAGATCGTCTACCACTGAAGATATAAAGAGAGAACCATAACAAGAGGGCAGGAGGAGCAGAGGCAGGGTCTAGTCAAGGCCCATAGCCATGGGTTGGTGACCCACAAATTGCAGGATAATTATAAGTGTAGAGGTTCTCCCCAAGAAGGGAGTGGTCTGAGCCCCACATTGGGCTCCACAGCATGGAGGTCATGCACAAAGAAGATGAACATCCAGGACATCTGAAGCCCAGTAGAGCTTACCTTCAGGAGAGCTCAAGGGCTGTAGAAATAGAGACTTCACCCCTAGAGGGTGCACAGAAAATCTCACAGGCTCTGGGACCCAGAGCAGAAACAGTATTTTGAAAGAAGCCTCAATACATCCACTTGTTGATCTCTGAGAGACTCCTGGAAAGGCAAAAAATAGCTGGGGGCTCACTCTGGGGAAACAGACATGGGTGGTAGACATTTTGGGAGCATGAGCTAATATGAGGACACTGCTGCTAGCAAGTACCATTTTGGGATCCTCCCTTTAGCTTAGAAACCTCAGGACCAAGCCCCACCCAACAGACTCTCAGTACCCAGTACTGGGTTGCCCAGACCAAGCAACTACCTGGGCAGAGACAGCCCCACCCACCAACAGGCCCGCTTCCCCAAGGCTCCCTGAGCTCACAACTGCCCCCAGGCCTGGCCACATCCCCCAAAGGACTCAGGATTTTTGCATACCAGTGTGTTGAAACTAGCCACAGGACCACCAAGACCCTGCAGATAAAGATCCTGGGATGCAGCTCCACACAGTAATACCAGCCCTGGAGTAAGCCTCACTCCCCAGTGGTCAGGCACCCGAGACCCCGTGGGCCCTGACCCTGCCCACCAGTTGGCAGACACCAGCCCTAGGACCACCAGAGTCCTTCAGTCAGCCATGCTGGGATTTGGCCCCACCCATCACTAGGCCAATACCAACTTTGGGACTCCCCGGACTCATAACCAACCATGTCAGGAAGCAGCCTTGCCCATCAGCAGACTGACATTTGATCTGAGACCCCAAACCCTACATCTACCCACTTCAGAATCCACCTCTGCCCACCAGTGGGTCCACACTTGTTTCAGGAACCCTCACTCCAAGCCCACAGGCAGAAGCCTTGTAACCCATTCCTACCCACTGGCAGCCAGCAGCCTCCACACAAGGCAGGAACTGGCAATCAACCAGATGAGGGATTAGCCTTCATCTGATCATCCACTGTAGTAATCCTGCACAACAGAAGGACCCATGCAACCAAAATAAGGGGTCCGTCTAAAGCACATAGCTCTAGGGACCGGAGGGGAGTGAGCTGGTGGGACATATAGGATGTCTCCTGCAAAAGGCCATTTCTCCAAGGTCAGGAAACAAAAAAACTACCAAGTACATAGAAATAAAGACAGCAAATTGGGCAAAATGAGGAGACAGAGGAACATTTTCCAAAGAAGGAACAAGGTAGAGCCCCAAAAGAACTAAGTGAAGTGGATATAGGGAACATACCTGATAAAGAGTTCAAGGTACTTACTGTAAAGATGCTCAGAGAACGAGGGAGAAGACTGTATGAACCCAGTGGAAAGTTTACCAAAGAGTCAGAAGATGTAAAGAAGAACCAAGTAGAGCTTAACAATACAATAACTGAAATAAAAATTATTCTAAAAGAAATCAATGGGCTTCCCTGGGGGCTCAGTAGTAAAGAATCCACCTGCTAATGCAGGAGATGTGGGTTCAGTCTCTGGGTCAGGAAAACCCCCTGAAGAAGGAAATGGCAACCCACTCCAGTAATCTTGTCTGGAAAATTCCATGGAGAGAGGAGCCTGATGGGCTACAGTCCACTGGGTAACGAAAAAAGTCAGACATAACTTAGTGACTAAACAACAAAGAAGGAATCAACAGTAGATAAGATACAAAGGAGCAGACCAGTGAGCTGGAAGACAGAGTAATGGGAATAACTGAAACTGAATAGAAAACAAAGAAATAAATACATAAGGACAGTTTAAGAGACTGCCTAGGACATCAAGTGGACTAGCATTCATATTGTAGGAGTCTCAGCAGGGAAAAGAGAAAGAAGAGAACATGTTTGAAGATATAATGCCTGAAAACTTTCCTAACCTGAGAAAGGAAACCCGACCTCCGGGTCCTGGAAGCACAGACGGTCTCAAATAGGATCAACCAAAGAGGTCCATGCCAAGATGTATTTTAATTGAAATGGCAAAAATTAAAAAGAGAATATTAAAAGCACCAAGGAAAAAGCAACAAAGTTATGCACAAGGAAACTCCCACAAGGCTATCAACAGAAACTCTGCAGGCCAGAAGGAAGTAACACATATTTAATGTGATAAAGGGAAAAATGTGCAATCAAGAATACTCTACCTGGCAAAGCTTTATTTCATATTTGACATTTGAGAAATCAAAAGTTTCACAGACAAGGAAAGGCTGAAAGAGTTCAGCACCACCAAAACAGCTTTATAAGAAATGTTAAATGAGCTTCTCTAAATGAAGAAATGTACAACACTAAACTCAAAAAGTATGAAAAAGGAAGGCTCACTGATAAAGGCAAATATACAGTAAAGATAGTAAATCTATCAGGTAAAAAAAGGAGGACCATTAAAAGACAAAAGTAGTAAAAGTATCTATAGCCACAGAAACAAAATGGAATACGGAAGCAAAATGGGTTCAAACTATACTACAAAGCTACAGTCATCAAAACAGTATGGTACTGGCACAAAAACAGACACATAAATAAATGGAACAGAACAGAGAGCCCAGAATGAACCCACGTTGACATGGGTAATTAGTCTATGACAAAGGAACCAAGAATATTAAATAAGGAAAAGAGACTCTTCAGTAAAGGGTATTGGGAAAACTGGACAAATGTATGCAAAAGAATCAAACTGGAGTACTTTCTCACATCATGCAAAGAAATAAACTCAAGATGGATTTAAACCTTAAATTTAAGACATGAAACCATAGAATGTGTAGAATAAAATCACTAATGACTAGAGAAATGCAAATCTAAACTACAGTGAGATATCACTTCACACCTGTCATAATGGCTATAATCAAGAAGATAATAAATAACAAGTGTCAGTAAGAATGTGCAGAAAAGGTCACCCTTATGCACTGTGGGAAGGACTGTAAATTGGTACAGCCACTATGGAAAACAGCTTGAAGATTCTTTAAAAAAATAAAAATAGAACTACCATATGATCCAGCAATTTTACTTCTGGATATTTATCCAAACAAAAACACTCATTAGAAAAGATATATGTACCCCTATGTTCATTGCAGCAGTATTTATTACATCCAAGCTATGGAAGCAATCCAAGCGCCCATCAACAGATGAACAGATAAAGAGTATGAAGACTATATACATATCTCACATATACACAAACAAAATGGAATATTACTAAGCCATAAAAATAACAGAATGTTCCCATTTGCCATAAGACAGATCTAGAGAGAATTATGCTAACTAAAATAAGTCAAACAAAGAAAGAAACGCTGTATGATTTTACTAACATGTGGAATCTAAAAAACAAAATAAATGAACCAATATAACAAAAAAGAAACAGAACTATTTACACAAACAAACAGAGAGGAAGGTATGGGGAAGAAAGAAATAGTTGAGGGAGGCTAAGAGGTACAAACTTCCAGTTGCAAAATAAATGAGTCATGATTAAAAAATGTACAGTGTGAGGTACATTTATTGTTGCTGCTCAGTTGTCATCTTTGACTCTTTGAGACCCCATGAACGTCAGCACTCCAGGCTTCCCTGTCCCTCATCATCGCCCAGAGTTTGCCCAAGTTCACGTCCATTGAGTTGGTGATGTTGCCCAACCATGCACATGGCATGGCTCATAGCTTCACTGAGTTATGCAAACCTCTCAGCCACAACAAGGCAGTGACCCAGGAAGGGGGTGGGGTATATAGGCAGCAACTAATATCTTTATATAGTGACATATTGTGACTGGACTTAATATTGTGATCATTTTAAAATGCATAGTAAAAATTACTATGTTTTATAACAGGAACGAATTTGTAGGTCAGTCGTACTTCAAAAACAAACAAACTTATAAAAAAAAAAGAGATTAGATTTGTGATTACCAAAGGTGGTGTAGGGCTTCCCTGGTGGTTTAGCAGTAGAGAATCTGCCTGCCAATGCAGGAGACTTGGATTTGAGCCTTGGTCCAGGAAGAGCCCCTGGAGAATGAAATAGCAACCCAGTCCAGTATTCTTGCTGGGAAAAGCCCTTGGACAGAGAAGCCTGGCAGGCTACAGTCCGTGGGGTCACAAAAGAGTTGGACCCAACTGAAGTGACTGAAAACAACAAAAAAGATGGGTGGGGTGAGGGAGGGGGAACTGGGTGAAAGGGTCAAGAGGCACTACAAACTTCCAATTGTGAGATGCACAAGTACTAGGAATATAATGAACATGAAAAATATAATTAGCACTGCTGTACATTACACGCTCAAGTTGTTATTACTCAGCAATGAAAAGGAAAAAAAGAATACATATTATGCTTTTTCACTTAAGTGTAAGAACATAGAAAATTGATACATGATGATAGAAATCAGAAAATCATTGTCTCTGGTGTGAGAGACAGTTAAAAATGGACTGGAAGGCTGCATGAGGGAGTTTTCCAGGGTGATAAAAACACTTCGTATCTTATTTTGCCTAGTAGTTACAACTGTCGGAGAAGGCAATGGCACCCCACTCCAGTACTCTTGCCTGGAAAATCCCATGGGCGGAGGAGCCTGGTAGGCTGCAGTCCATGGGGTCGCGAAGAGTCGGACACGCCTGTGACTTCACTCTCACTTTTCACTTTCATGCATTGGAGAAGGAAATGGCAACCCACTCCAGTGTTCTTGCCTGGAGAATCCCAAGGACGGGGGAGCCTGGTGGGCTGTCGTCTATGGGGTCGCACAGACTTGGACACGATTGAAGTGACTTAGCAGTAGCAGTACAATTGTTAGAAATTATCAAATGAATACTTAAGATTTGACTATGCTATTGCTTATAAAGTATACTGCAATTAACAACAGAAAAAAAAAAAAAAACAACAACTCTGTTACCCTATGACAAAATAGCACATTGACAGAGCTTATAATTTAATTATTTCATACTTCTACCCTAACATGATAATGCCCTACTGTGCTCAGTTTCTCAGCTCGGTCTGACTCTTTGTGAGCCATGGACTGTAGCCTGCCAGTCTCCTCTACCCAGGGGGATTCTCCAGGCAAGAATACTGGAGAGGGTTGCCACGTATTCCTCGAGGGGATCTTCCCAGTCCAGAAATGGAACTGGGGTTTCCTGCACTTCAGGCGATTCTTTACCAGGTGAGCTACCAGGGAAGCCCTAAGATGATAATAACCCTAAGGAAACGTAACAGAGGATAATAGATAGTCTCTGTTATTAATAAAATAAAATCAAGTGGAGAAGTATGTGGACACTAGATCTCAAGGTCAATAAGATGTGCATTTATACAGCAGCAATACAGTTACAGCAGTGGGATTCAAAAGAAGGACACGTGACTGTAATGCTAGATAGCCATGGAAATAAACTAGGTGGATCTCTGTGTCTGATGTAGAATAGTCTCCAAGATACATGCTAAGACAAATGAGGCAAGGGCCAGAACAACGTACGGTTCAGTTCAGTCGCTCAGTCGTGTCCGACTCCTTGTGACCCCATGAACCACAGCACGCCAGGCCTCCCTGTCCATCACCAACTCCTGGAGTTCACTCAAACTCATGTCCATTGAGTCCGTGATGCCATCCAACCATCTCAGCCTCTGTCGACTCACCCCTTCTCCTTCTGCCTTCAATCTTTCCCAGCATCAGGGTCTTTTCAAATGAGTCAGTTCTTCTCATCAGGTGGCCAAATACTGGAGTTTCAGCTTCAGCATCAGTAATTCCAATGAATATTCAGGACTGATTTCCTTCAGGATGGACTGGTTGGATCTCCTTGCAGTCCAAGGGACTCTCAAGAGTCTTCTCCAACACCACAGTTCAAAAGCATCAATTCTTTGGTGCTCAGCTTTCTTTATAGTCCAACTCTCACATCCATACATGACTACTGGAAAAACCATAGCTTTGACTAGATGGACCTTTGTTGGAAAAGTAATGTCTCTGCTTTTTAATATGCTGTCGAGGTTGGTCATAACTTTTCTTCCAAGGAGCAAGCATCTTTTAATTTCATAGCTGCAGTCACCATCTACAGTGATTTTGGAGCCCCAAAAATAAAATCAGCCATTGTTTCCACTGTTTCCCCATCTGTTTGCCATGAAGTGATGGGACCAGATGCCATGATCCTACTTTTCTGAATGTTGAGTTTTAAGCCAAATTTTTCACTCTCCTGTTTCACTTTCATCAAGAGGCTCTTTAGTTCTTTGCTTTCTGCTGTAAGTGTGGTGTCATCTGCATACCTGAGGTTATTGATATTTCTCCCGACAATCTTGATTCTAGCTTGTGCTTCTTCCAGCCCAGCATATCAAAGCATGATGTACTCTGCATATAAGTAAAATAATCAGGGTGACAATATACAGCCTTGACATACTCCATTCCCTATTTAGAATCAGTTTGTTGTTGCATGTCTATTTCTAACTGTTGCTTCCTGACCTGCATACAGATTTCTCAAGAGGCAGCTCAGATGGTCTGGTATTCCCATCTCTTGAAAAATTTTCCACAGTTTCCTATGATCCACACAGTCAAAGGCTTTGGCATAGTCAATAAAGCAGAAGTAGATGTTTTTCTGGAACTCTCTTGCTTTTCTGATGATCCAACGGATGTTGGCAATTTAATCTCTGGTTCCTCTGACTTTTCTAAATCTAGCCTGAACATCTGGAAGTTCATGGTTCATGTATTGTTGAAACCTGGCTTGGAGAGTTTTGAGCATTGCTTTATAGAATGTGAGATGAGTGCAATTGTGTGGTAGTCTGAACATTCTTTGGCATTGCCTTTCTTTGGGATTTGAGTGAAAACTGACCCTTTCCAGTCCTGTGGCCACTGCTGAGTTTTCCAAATATTCTGGCATATTGAGTGCAGCACTTTCACAGCATCATCTTTCAGGATTTGAACTAGCTCAAAGAGAATTCCATCACCTCCACTAGCTTTGTTCATAGTGATGCTTCCTAAGGCCCACTTGACCTCTCATTCCAGGATGTATGGCTCTAGGTGAGTGATCACACCATCATGATTATCTGGGTCATGAAGTTTTTTTCATAGTTCTTCTGTGTATTCTTGTGACCACTTCTTAATATCTTCTCCTTCTGTTATATCCATACCATTTCTGTTCTTTATTGTGCCCATCTTTGCATGAAATGTTCCCTTGATATCTCTAATTTTCTTGAAGAGATCTCTAGACCTTCCCTTTCTGTTGTTTTCCTCTATTTCTTTGCATTGATTGCTGGGGGAGGCTTTCTTATCTCTCCTTGCTATTCTTTGGAACTCTGCATTCAAATGGGTATATCTTTCCTTTTCTCCTTTGCCTTTCACTTCTCTTCTTTTCTCAGCTATTTTTAAGGCCTCCTGAGACAGCCATTTTGCCTTTTTGCATTTCTTTTTCTTAGGGATGGTCTTGATCCCTGCCTCCTGTATAATGTCATGAACCTACGTCCACAGTTCTTCAGTCACTCTATCAGATCTAATCCCTTAAATCTATTTGTCATTTCCACTGTATAAGGGATTTGATTTAGGTCATACCTGAATGTTCTAGTGGTTTTCCCTTTTTTCTTCAACTTAAGTATGAATTTAGTAAAAAGGAGTTCATGGTCTGTGCCACAGTCAGCTCCCGAAATTGTTTTTTCTAACAAACAATTAGAACTAGATCCATAGAACTAGAACTTCTCCATCTTTGGCTACAAAGAATATAATCAATCTGATTTCGGTACTGACCATCTGGTGATGTCCATGTGTAGAGTCTTCTTTTATGTTGTAGGAAGAGGGTGTTTGCTATGACCAGTGCATTTTCTTGGCAAAACACTATTAGCCTTTACCCTGTTTCATTCTGTACTCCAAGGCCAAATTTGCCTGGTACTCCAGGTGTTTCTTGACTTTCTACTTTTGCATTCCAGTCCCTTATAATGAAAATGACATCTTTTTTGGGTGTTTGTTCTAGAAGGTCTTGTAGGTTTTCATAGAACTGTTCAACTTCAGCTTCTTTAGCATTACTGCTCAGGGCATAGACTTGGATTACTGTGATGTTGAATGGTTTGCCTTGGAAATGAACAGAGATCATTCTGTCATTTTTGAGACTGCATCCAAGTACTGCATTTTGTACTCTTTTGATGACTATGATGCCTACTCCATTTCTTCTAAGGGATTCTTGCCCACAGTAGTAGATATAATGGTCATCTGAGTTAAATTCACCTATTCCAGTCCATTTTAGTTCACTGAATCCTAAAATGTTGACGTTCACTCTTGCCATCTCCTGTTTAATCACTTCCAATTTGCCTTGATTCATGGACCTAACATTCCAGGTTACTATGCAACATTGCTCTTTACAGCATCAGACTTACTTCCATCACCAGTCACATCCACAACTGGGTGTTGTTTTTGCTTTGGCTCCATCTCTTCATTCTTTCGGAGTTATTTCTCTACTCTTCACCAGTAGCATTTGGGCATCTACCGACCTGGGGAGTTCATCTTTCAACCTCCTATCTTTTTGCCTTTTCATACTGTTCATGGGGTTCTCAAGACAAGAATACTGAAGTGATTTGCCATTCTCTTCTCCAGTGGACCATGTTTTCTCAGAACTCTCCACCATGACCCATCTGTCTTGGGTGGCCCTACATGGCATGGCTCATAGTTTCACTGAATTAGACAAGGCTGTGGTCCATGTGATCAGATTGGTTAGTTTCCTGTGATTATGGTATTCAGTCTGTCTGCCCTCTGCTGGAGAAGTATAAGAGGCTTATGGAAGCTTCTTGATGGGAGAGACTGACTGAGGGGGAATCTGGGTCTTGTTCTGATGGGCAGGGCCATGTTCAGTCAATCTTTAATCCAACTTTCTGTTGATGGGTGGGGATGTGTTCCCTCCTTGTTATTTACCTGGGGCCAAACTATGCTGGAGGTAATAAAGATAATTACAATATTAAAAAGCAGAGACATTACTTTGCTGACTAAGGTCTGTCTAGTCAAGGCTATGATTTTTCCAGTAGTCATGTATGGATGTGAGAGTTGGACTATAAAGAAAGCTGAGCACCAAAGAATTGATGCTTTTGAACTGTGGTGTTGGAGAAGACTCTTGAGAGTCCCTTGGACTGCAAGGAGATCCAACCAGTCCATCCTAAAGGACATCAGTCCTGGGTGTTCATTGGAAGGACTGATGCTGAGGCTGAAGTTCCAATACTTTGGCCACCTGATGCGAAGAGCTGACTCATTTGAAAAGACCCTGATGCTAGGAAAGATTGAAGGCGGGAGAAGGGGATGACAGAGGATGAGAAGGTTGGATGGCATCACCAAGTCAATGAACATGAGTTTGCTAAACTCTGGGAGTTGGTGATGGACAGGGAGGCCTGGTGTGCTGCAGTCCATGGGATTGCACAGAGTTGGACACAACTGAGCATCTGAACTGAACTGGACTGTATGAAGATAATGGCAGAAAGAACTTCTATCTGCTGAGGTAGATGACTATCTCTGGAGTGCCGGGAGATATATTTTCATCTTGCACCCCACCCCTAGTATTTAGTTTTGATTTTTCACCCTATACAACTATAATTTTAGAAATTATAAAACAACAACAATTAGCAAACAGACACAAAAGGATGTAGATAGTACTCCTGGCTTAGAGAGATGGAAATTAAGGAGCTTAATAATGGTTTTATGAAAAAATGGGCAATTGAGCTGGGTCTTATAGCCTGGGCATGGGAAGAACTTCCAGATAGGGGAAAAAGAAGGAATATGAATCAAATTTCCACACTTTCAAAACCAAGCACCACAGATGCCAGTGGAATCTTCCCTGTGTTATCCCAAGGCTAAGAAACAAATGCATGTTCCATTCCTTGAAACAAACTATCTTACTTAGGGAGATTGTATTCCAAATGAATATGGTGTTCTGATTGAAATGTTTGCTATAGGTAATGTTTTGTTACCTTCTTGATATTAGGGATGGAGAGAGGAAAAAAAAATACAACTAGCTGCTCTTTTGTTTTGTTTTTTTGTTTTTTTGCTTTGTTTTTTTATTTTGTTTTAAACAACTTAGTCTTTTATTTGCCCAAGGCCAGCTGTTATAGGCACTGAGGCCCCAAGATTTCCAGAAGGGATGGGGGCCGGGGCAGGCCATCCTGCCTCCCAGGTGCTGCCTGCCCCATCCTGCTTCCTGCAGGAGATGGGAGAGTAGATAAAGTGTGCTCTTGCACCATCAAGTATCTCCTCAATTTTGTGTGTGTGTTAGTCACTCAGTCGTGTCTGACTCTGTTACTCCATAGACTATAGCCCACCAGGCTCCTCTGTCCAAGGGATTCTCCAGGCAAGAGAAGTGGGTTGCCATTTCCCTCTCCAACCTAGCTGCTCTTGAATTTCCTCTCAATATGTAGTTCACCTCTCCAGGGCTTTTTTTCTGATGGAACCTCTGCCTGCTGAGCTGACTGCTGTTGCCTGATCCCCAGTGTGGGAGGGGCTCTAAGGGAGACTCCTCTGTCCTGCAGGCTGCCCCGTCCTCTCCCACTGAGAGTCCAAATTAGAGGCTGTTAAGGATTCGGCAGACTCATTTCTGCTTTGTTCCCTTATAACTGTCCTCCTTCTTTTCATGTGTGATTTTCATACTGTATCAGAAATTCCTGCAGGTTTCTGATATGGGTCTGGAGTCAACTCTGATTTCCTGTACTGATGCCAGTTTCTTCCCCCTATGTCGGGATTCTTTTTCTGGTTAGTGTGGGCTGTGCTTTGTTGCTCAGTCGTGTCTGACTCTTTGCGACCCCATGGACTGTAGCTGCTAGGCTACATGAAGAATCCACGGGGATTCTTCAGGCAAAAATACTGGAGTGGGTTGCCATGCTCTCCTCTAGGGGATCTTCCCAACCCAGGGATCGAACCCAGGTCCTCCACATTGCAGGTGGATTCTTTACTGTCTGAGACACCAGGTCAGTTTAAGGGAGGGAATAAACAGAAGGGATGGGATTCAACTTCTAAGGTCAAGTCACCATCTTTCCTAGATGCCAGCCTGAGTTATTAAGATCACATTATTAGACAATACTTGGAGCCTGTCAAAACTGGCCTGGTATTAATACATTTTAGGCAATTAATGTTATGGTATGTATTGGAATTAAAAGAGAGGGTGTTTGGTTTGTTTAGTAGCAAAAGTCACTCAGTCATGTCTGACTCTTTGTGAACCCATGTACTATACAGTCTATGGAATTCTCTAGGCCAGAATACTGAGTAGGTAGCCTTTCCCTTCTCCAAGGGATCTTCCCAACCCAGGGATTGAACCCAGGTCTCCCACATTGCAGGCAGATTCTTTACCAGATGAGCCACAAGGGATGCCCCTTGGTTTGTTTAGACAGTGTTCAGATCTTGATTCTACCAAACCCACACACTGAATTAATCATTTGGAGTCTCATTTTCCTTCACCTGTAAAATCGAGACTGTTAATAGCATCTACGTCATAGAACAGCAACAATGGTAAAATGAGGTAGTGCCTCTAGAGCTTCGGCACAGTACCTAATGATCAATAACTACTTAATAATTATTTAAAAGAAGTTTCCCCACTCTTTCCTCATTGCTAGATGTGGTAACTAAACTCAAATGTCCCCAGTAATGTTCAGATTTCACACCTGAATTTTTCCAAGAATGTTTTTTTTTTTTTTTTTTTTAAGAAAGAATGGTTCATAATCGAATCAAATTTGATCTAATCTGCAAAGCAATATAAAAACTCTAGAAGAATGTATCTTAGCTGTCTAGACAGGGCCCTATGGACTGTTAAAGAGTCCCAAACCCTCTGCTTCTTACTTTCCTCATCTGCAAAGTAAAATTCCATTTTCACCAAAATTTCACAAAGCTGTATTTAGCCACCATCCTGTACAGATGGAACTACACTCTCAGGTTATAGAGCTATGGGTTTCTTTTGATAAATGAGAGGATTTGTGTCTTCCCAAGCTTGATATGTAGGGATGGAGCCGAGGATTAAAAGGGAGACATGATGAGGGTTTAAGCAGATTTATTGCAAATCATTACTGGAGTGCAGGAGTTACAGGTCCAAGATTAAGGTGAGCCTCTCTCAAGAACATTTTCTTCAGTAGCAACAGACAGGCAAAGCTTTTTTTTTTTTTTTTTAATCATTCTCTAATGAGAAATGGTTTAAACTGGGGAACTTCTCTGCACAGTAAATTGGACAGATTCAGAGACATGCTGGAAAGATCATACAGTAACAGAACTAAAGCTGCTGTCCCTAACAAAATCACACAAGGTAGAATGAGAATGAGAGGTTCACAGCACCTGACAACCAGCAAGCTGGAACGCTTGCCACAGAATCAGCCTGACACAGATATGCTTGTATTAAATCCTGCCCCTGATCCCTCCGTAGTGCCGCCCCTCTGAACTCTGTTCCGGACCTTTGAGCGGATTCCCATTTCTCATAGGAGAAAATAGCAAATTCTCACCATGCCCTTCAGCCGTGGGTAGGCCCTGCAGCGCCTCTAAGAGCCTTAGCTTTGGCTCTGCCAGGGTCCAGTGGTCCAGCTGTCCATGCCTGCCCACGCCCCAGGAGAACACCTGACCCGCGGCGCCAGCAGCAATGCACGCTCGGCCCCCAGCTCCAGCCTACACGCCCGAAGCCTGGGGGCCAGAGGCCAGTAGAAGGGTGGCCACGGGCTCCCGTAGGCACAAGTACAGGGCAGCAGAGGCAGCAGTCCCACCTGGGTCACATCCCTGCTGGGTCCCTATTCCGCCTCTAGCACGGCCTGGGCCCAGAGGGGCTCCCGGCGGAGTGCCAAACGGGGTGCCCAGGCCTGCAGCTCCGCCTGGCTCCCGCCCCGCGTGCAGCAGCACCAGGAGCTCCTCTGACACCCACGCGTCGTTGCATCTGCCCACCGCGCCGGACAGCTGTACCTGGCCTCCACCGGTCACAAAAGCAGTGTAGCTCCAGCTCGAGCTTATGCTGCAGACAGCGAGGCTCCTGCCCAGTGTCGTCAGTAACTCGGGGCTGGAAAACGTCAGTTTTCATTCCAATCCCAAAGAAAGGCAATGCCAGAGAATGCTCAAACTACTGCACAACTGCACTCATCTCACACACTAGTAAAGTAATGCTCAAAAGTCTCCAAGCCAGGCTTAAACAGTACATGAGCTGTGAACTTGCAGATGTTCAGGCTAGATTTAGAAAAGGCAGAGGATCTAGAGATCAAATTCCCAACATCCGTTGGATCATCGAAAAAGCAAGAGAGTTCCAGAAAAACATCTGCTTTATTGACTATGCCAAAGCCTTTGACTGTGTGGATCACAACAAACTGTGGAAAATTCTGAAAGAGATGGGAATACCAGACCACCTGACCTGGCTCCTGAGAAATCTGTATGCAGGTCAAGAAGCAACAGTTAGAACTGGACATGGAACAACAAACTGGTTCCAAATAGGGAAAGGAGTACACCAAGGCTGTTTATTGTCACCCTGCTTATTTAACTTCTATGCAGAGTACATCATGAGAAACGCTGGGCTGGATGAAGCACAAGCTGGAATCAATAACCTCATCCGGAATGCAGATGATACCACCCTTATGGCAGAAAGTGAAGAAGAACTAAAGAGCCTCTTGATGAAAGTGAAAGAGGAGAGTGAAAAAGTTGGCTTAAAACTCAACATTAGAAAATGAAGATCATGGCATCTGGTCCCATCACTTCATGGCAAATAGATGGGGAAACAGTGGAAACAGTGGCTGACTATTTTGGGGGGCTCCAAAATCACTGCAGATGGTGACAGCAGCCATGAAATTAAAAGATGTTTGCTCCTTAGAAGAAAAGTTATGACCAACCTAGAGAGCTTATTAAAAAGCAGAGACATTATTTTGCCAGCAAAGGTCTGTCTAGTCAAAGCTATGGTTTTTCCAGTAGACATGTATGGATGTGAGAGTTGACTATAAAGAAAGCTGAGTGCTGAAGAATTGATGCTTTTGAACTGTAGTGCTGGAGAAGACTTGAGAGTCCCTAGGACTGCAAGGAGATCCAACCAGTCCATCCTGAAGGAAATCAGTCCTGAATATTCATTGGAAGGACTGATGCTGAAGCTGAAATTCCAATTCTTTGGCCACTGATAGGAAGAACTGACTCATTTGAAAAGGCCCTGATGCTGGGAAAGATTGAAGGCAGGAGGAGAAGGGGACGACAGAGGGTGAGATGGATGGATGGCATCATGGACTCGATGGACATGAGTTTGAGTGAACTCCATGAGTTGGTGATGGACAGGGAGGCCTGGTGTGCTGCAATCCGCGGGGTCACAAAGAGTCCGACAGAAGTGAGTGACTGAACTGAGCTGAACAGTATGCCTGCGAGTTCCTGCATGGCCCAGACACTGCTCACTTCCTTAGTGATCCTGCCCTTATGAGCTGCGTTCCAGCCACACTGTCCTCACATAGAACAGACGCCACTGCCACAGGGCCTTTGCAAACATTGTCCTCTCTACTTGGAATGCTCTGCTCCTCTTCATGCCTCAGATCATAGTTCACATATTTACAGTACCATTGGCTATCTCCATAATCTTTTAAATTGTGATCCATGGTTAATTGTGTAATTAATTACTATTATCAGTATAAATTCCTCATTAGAATAAAAATTTCATGAGGACAGGTAATGCATCTATTGTACTGGCCATTCTCTTTATAATACTTACACAAGACAAATATTCAATAAACATTCACTATGTGAATGAATGGATTTGCAACCTCCATCAACACCAGAAGCTCGGACTATAAATCTCCAAGTGCAACACATCTCTGAGCTGAATCTCATGAATCACTCAGCCCCATGAGAACTGGCTGACACAGACTTATACGATTATCTGTGATATGCTCTGTGTGTACATGGATGGACAGCCATAGATCTATGCTCTCATCTTTTCCTCTGTTCTCTCTTTCCCTGGGTTGCATTCGAGCTCCAGGTCCCCTACCATGCAGCCCTTTGTTTCTTCATTCCCTTCATTGTGTGTGTAATTACTGGTCATTTTCAGTTTTTCTGTCTCCCCCCTCACAAGCCAGGACCTCCCTGTGATTTGGGGGCCTCATTTGTACCCACTGTTCATAGCACCTAGGTTCCTTATTTGATGGCTCTCTTACTTTCAAAGGCAGGTTGGATCCCTGAGTCAGGAAGACCCCTGGAGTAGGAAATGGCAACCCACTCTGTTACCCTTGTCTGGAAAAATTCCATGGACAGAGGAGCCTAGAGGACTATAGTTCATGAGGTTGCAAAGAGTAGGACATGACTGAGAACACTGATAGGAAACTAAATTAATTTCAAAAGCTCCTACTTCTCCATCGAGATATTTAGATGTTATTATACCTAGAAAAATATTCAAAAGATAGATTTTCTCTCTCTCTTGCTTCATAGGTCTTAGAGTCATGAACAACAACAACAACAACAAAATGATAACTTTTTAAACTGTGGGATGAGTTGTAAGAACCCTGGGATGAGTGGATATTTTAAAACAATGACACAGCTGGCTATTCAAGAGGATGAAAAACTTTATGACAAGAACTCTGGAAATGAAAGTTGTTTGGAAAATAACTGAAAATTTCATGTAATGTTATTGTGTCTGAGAAATTATTATAGTCGGGACTTATTCATTCATTTGTTCAGCAATTTAATGACCATGTTTTGAGTGGCTAACATGAGCCAGGCACTGTGTTTCTATCTGGTTGTTGATAACAATGGTGTACAGGGCAGATGGAGTTTTTCCCCCAGGAGGCATACATTCACATGGCAAGAAATAGACAGTAAATATTAAAATATACATTTCTGGCAAGTGTAATGAGCCAGGATATTATGAGTTAGTTATAAGCACTGAGAATCTATTTTCCCTTCCACAGCAAGGAAAGTACTGTTATTCTGCTTTGGCCACGCTATTTGTATGGTCCAGTTGTTACAGTGTTTTTCAATGTGAATGAAGATCCCCTAGTGGGTCATGAAACTACAATTTACTACCATTTTAAATGAATAAAATAGAATAGAAAACATCAGATTACCTTACATGTTAAAGAGAAGTACTGATTTTTGTTTCATGTATGCATATACTGGTTCTGACGCAGACTATGTCTTCCAGCAGGTCACCATCAGAAATATGTCAAAGCATGCCTCCTGGGGCCAGAATCTCAGTATTGTCCCACTCTGTATGAGGTGCTAAGGGACCATTTACGATGATGGCAAGACAGTTAGCTGATTCCTTTGGGTGAGAGAAATAGACACATCCAAATTCAGCCCTATTTCAAAGGACCTTTCATTTTTTTAGACTGCGAATCAGAAAATACTATTTGGATACATACTCATGGAGAAATGAAAATAAGTTATCACTTAGCACAGGCAATTTTAAAAAATTATATTATGGAGGGAGAAGCATTGATATGCTTCCCTAATTATAGATATGCCACAGGATTACTAAATTACTCAATTCATTCAGCGAGTCTTTATCGAGTATCTATCATGTTCCAGATACTGTGCTGAATAAATCATGCATGGTTCTTACTTTCACTAGGTACGTAATCTTACTCATCACTGTTTAAATTAGTGATCCTCAATCCTGGCAGCAAAATATAATCATCTGAGGAGCTTTTAAAAAGTACTGATTTTCATTCCCATAGGTTCTAGTTTAATTAGTCTAGGGTAGGGATCCAAAATGAACACTGTTTAAGCTATCCAGGTGATTCTAATGTGCAGCCAGTATTGAGAACTAATGGCCAATAATGGTCAATAAGAATCTTGCAAATCTGTATATTATTTAACTTTCCTTAACATACCTAGAACATTTTCTATCTTGTGGTGGTAAGATAAATTCTTCTTATAAAAGTAAGTACTCTACAAATTCTCTAAAAATGTCAGCATCTATAAAATCCTTGAATTATTTTTTATCACTATTCTCTGGCTAAATTCTGTTTAACAATCAGGTTTTCATTGTTTTAACCTTAAAATTTGTACTTTCATTATTGGTTTTGAACCCCATTTATGAAAACATTTCAATTCCCCATTATTAACCATTTCTCTAAATGATTAATATTTAAGAATAAAAACTATCCTTTAATTTCCATCTTTAGTGTTGGACTTCCCTGGTAGCTCAGACAGTAAAGTGTCTGCCTATATTGCAGGAGACCTGGGTTTGATCCCTGTGTTGGGAAGATCCCCTGGAGAAGGAAATGGCAACCTACTCCAGTACTCTTGCCTGGAAAATCTCATGAACCGAGGAGCCTGGTAGGCTACAGTCCACGGGGTCACAAAGAGTCGGGGACTGAGCAACTTCACTTTCTTTAGTGTCAATAATCAAATTAAAGTTCCATGTGTATACACTTCCAGATGAAATATTCAACTTTATAATCATTTGCATATTTGTTTCATTTTTGCTAACATTTTGTCCCATTAATACATTAATTAATTTTTCATTCCTCTTCACATTTAATAGTGAATATCTGCACAGCCAAAGTTTATAAAAAACCTGAAAAAAAAATCTGCCTGATTCAAATCCCCATTTTCCCCAGCATCTCTGTGCTTCATCTTTTCAAGAAAAGCTTCACCCCTTTTTAAAAAAAGCTATTCTCATCTCTAACACGATGTTTTGCCTTCCCTGAAGATAGGATTAAGGTATCTGATTCAAGAACTCCATTTTTTCTTACTTCCTTTTCAAATGAAAATGAGCAAGCCAACTGAAATATCAGGGAGCTTTCTGAATTTCCCACCAACTTAATCTCACTGCCTGTTGATGATATTCTTACTTATTCATTCCCTTCTTTGGAGACATCTAATTTTCATCTTCTCTCTTTTCTTAATTTTATCATTATGACTGCATGTGGGCTATGGAAATATACAGTTTCACCTTGACTTGGAAGCTCCCAGCTCTGTGGTCTCAGTCTAGTAACTTAAATTCTCTATGGTTCAAGTATTAGACATAATGAATATGAAATACTCAGCACTTATTTATTATGCCTTCTAGCATATGATAAATGGTTGCTGCTGCTAAGTCGCTTCAGTCGTGTCTGACTCTGTGCGACCCCACAGAAGGCAGCCCACCAGGTTCCCCCATCCCTGGGATTCTCCAGGCAAGAACACTGGAGTGGGTTGTCATTTCCTTCTCCAATGCATGTAAGTGAAAAGGGAAAGTGAAGCCGCTCAGTCGTGTCCGACTCTTAGCGACCCCATGGACTGCAGCCTACCAGGCTCCTCCCATGGGATTTTCCAGGCAAGAGTACTGGAGNCCCTGGGATTCTCCAGGCAAGAACACTGGAGTGGGTTGCCATTTCCTTCTCCATTGTGTGAAAGCGAAAAGTGAAAGTGAAGTCGCTCAGTCGCATCCGACTCTTAGCGACCCCATGGACTGCAGCCTACCAGGCTCCTCCCATGGGATTTTCCAGGCAAGAGTACTGGAGTGGGTTGTCACTGCCTTCTCCCACAATAAATGGTAGATAGCATTAATACTGAAGTAGTAGACTGCCCACAGTGTGTGAGCTGCTCAATTGTGTCCAACTCTTTACAACCCCATTCACCAGGCTCCTCTGCCATGGGATTCTCTAGGCAAGAATATTGGAATGGGTTTCCACTCCCTTCTCCAAGGCTGCCCACATTTAATATCAATCCATTATGTTGGCGGAGAAGGCAATAGCAAGCCACTCCAGTACTCTTGCCTAGAAAATCCCATGGATGGAGGAGCCTGGTAGGCTGCAGTCCATGGGGTCGCTAGAAGTCGGATGCGACTGAGCGACTTCACTTTCACTTTTCGCTTTCACACAATGGAGAAGGAAATGGCAACCCACTCCAGTGTTCTTGCCTGGAGAATCCCAGGGACAGGGGAGCCTGTTGGGCTCCTGTCTATGGGGTCGCACAGAGTCGGACACGACTGAAGCGACTTAGCAGCAGCAGCAGCAGGACATATAGAATCCTTTCCTAGAGATAATTTCAGTCCATCTAGCTAGAGAAAGAAGGCTTAAACACTGGAGAATTGGTTCCCGAGGAGCACATCTGTTACAGGATCATTTGTTCCTCCATTTGACAAATATTAATCTGATCCTCTCTCTGTGCAGGCTCTGGGCTAGGAGCCAGAGCTCCAGCTGGGATTAGGACAGATATACACTCACTACTGTAGAACTTACAGTCTTGCCAGGACACTAAAATTCTCATGTGTGTGTTTTTATGTGATATGAAAAGTTGCCTTTCAGCGCCTCAGGGGCCCTGGGACTGGGATGAGCTCCTCCCTGTCAAGCACAGAATCAATGATGATGATGATGATGATGACGATGATGATGATGATAACCTGACCTGCATCTTTTATTTGAAAAGGTGAGGGCATTCTCTATTATCATCCCCTTAGGGGAATGTTGAGGTTCCTTTCCCTGCTTACTGCAAGAGTATTTGGACGAAGGAGTGAGCTTTCTAGAGCCAGTCTTCAGTGAACATGAAACCTCAGAATGTGCTAAGTGCTGCCTGCTGACCCTACTAAGGAACCCTCATTTCTCACAGGCTGACTGAAGAAGGGTTCCCAAACAGCTGTTTTCATCAGGAGTCATAGAATTTGCATTGCTGAATTTCCCCCCAGGTTTTTTACTATTCATCTATATAACCATTTTAAACACTTATCTGTTTCTTGCTTTTTAAAAAAAACACAACACTATGGCATGTTTTTAAACATTGATGCTTATTACATTTTTTCAAAAGCTTCTTTTAATTTGCTGCGTGTCATTCACTCTTTTCCTTTACACTTAGACACTGCATATCCTCCTCCTTTAACTACTTTAAATGATATTATATTACTATGCTGTAACTATTTAGGCATAAATTTTTACCATCACTAATCATTTCTCAGATTTTATATCTGCAAGGTATGTGACACAGAACTTTACAACTCTGAAGTTTCTTAAAATTTATTCCCAAGTTTCTTTCCAGAAAAATAGTACAAGTGTATATTTCCACAAGCAGCATTGTGAGTACCAGCTTTATCATGTCTTAACTTGTTCTGAGTATACACTCACAGAGATTCAGATTCTATCAAAACTATAGGAGGAACACATGTCTGCTGTGTCTCTAATTTTACGCTAGCATTTAGATACATTTTTCTAAGTTGTGTGTTATAAATGGCAGTCTTCTGAGTTTACTTTTTCCTTTTAGTTTATGATGAGCTCATTCTGAAAAGAAAGAATAAATCCCCATCCAAAACTGGTTTGGATGTCAAGACTGATAACATATTACACACAGACACATACACTCACACAGACACACGCACACACCAAGAGGGAATAAAAAGGCTTATTATTTATATAATGAAGCTTCTGGAAGAGCATGACTGATTTTCTCAGCTAATCCCAAAATGACTTGAGAGACCAAAGAAAGGACACTGGCTTACGGTTTTTATTTTGATTCGAAGGTGAGACTGAGGTAAGGGTTTCTGTGCCTGGATAGGACTCGCATGGTTTGAACTTTCAATAGGTGCCAAAGGAGAGAACATCCAGTCTTATCAGCTTGCCCAGGTGTGGGGCAAAAGGTTAAAGAAAAATGAAGCTTAAAAGCTGATAGCCATCAAACATAAAAAAAAAATCTTATTAGTTTATTTGTTTAAATATTTTATATTCAACCTGTTCTCTTCTACTCTTTGACTACTTGCGATACAGTTCACACAGGAAAGTTAGGAAGATGCTTGGTTCTTTTCATTTATTTACTGGTTTTTAAGACAATGAAGTAGTTTCCTGTCATTCTCTGAAGGTGATTATTTTTTAATGCTATAAAATCATGGGTTTAAATATATTTATTGGGCTTCGATGGACAAGCTCCAGGAGTTGATGATAGACAGGGAAGCTTGGCATGCTGTAGTCCATGGGCTGGCAAAGAGCTGGACATGACTGAGTGACTGAACTGAACTGAACTCATTGGCCCTCAACCCACTGCGATTTTCATCATTACTGAAACACAATTTATCTCACCTTTAGCCAGTGGGACCCTTGCTGAGTTCCCTGGAGAGTCCTTTTGTCATGACCCAAGTAGGATTTGGCAGCTTCCAAGTAGCCCCCTCTGGGTGTGAGACAGGCTGTCCCACGCCCATCTTAGTTTTCCTGCTCCAGATCTAGAATCAGCTATTTCTTTATGAAGCCCAAGTTACTTTTAGAGAAAAACTGTATTTCAAGATCACAATCTGGGTACTAACTCACTGCCATTGAGTTGGTCATTATCTCTAGGCTTTTAAAAGGTACACAGAACTAGGAAATGTGCGCACACACATACATGGGCTTCATGAGTTCATTTTGCTACTTAGAATTCAAATTTAAGCCTGTAAAACTTTTATTTAACCTTTTCTACATTATGTGTGTGCCTCCTTTCCTTCACACTGAGAGTCCTGGTTCTCAGCAACAGCAGGGGTGACAAAATAAGAATATTCGATAATCACTCATTTGTTTTTTCACATATTATACATATGATAGTACTGGAATGACCATACTGATGCAAATACTAATTTTAATACTGATGATGACATGATTAGTGAAAACATTAACACGATTTTTGCACATGCTCTACACATTCTCCCCATATTAGTTGCAGTTCTACTGTATCTGGCTTCCCTGCTGGCTCAGATGGTTAAGCGTCTGTCTACAATGCGGGAGACCCAGGTTCGATCCCTGGGTCGGAAGATCCCCTGGAAAAGGAAACGGCAATCCACTGCAGTACTATTGCCTGGAAAATCCCATGGACAGAGCCTGGTAAGCTACAGTCCATGGGGTCGCAAAGAGTCGGACACGACTGAGCGACTTCACTTTCACTTTCTACTGTATCTACATTGCTAAACTCCAACCTCTCCCTAGCGCTCACTTTGTTTTACTTCTATAGGCACCTATGTATCCAAAACTCACTGCAGGTCCTTAGATCTATTCTCTCTTTAGTGATTTGGTTTAAAAAAAAAATGTTTCTGTGAAGACCACAAGGTTTTATATTATCTTTAGTCCTTTCCCGAGTCTTACCACCTCATTTCTAAGTTTTTCAAACTCTGACCTGTACTGTTCCTTAAAGTCTTATACCCTTTTCTTAATCACTTTAAGCTTGTTTTAAAATATGTAATAGGTTACGATTTTACTCCATGTGAGAAAGTACCTTTCTGGTATGCTTTCATTGTCTGTAGGGATGCTGTTCTCCTTATTCTCTTTTATCTTATAGTAACTTGGTATGGATTTGACTTCCATTTTTTCTGCTGCTGACTTTTGTGTGAAATTGGATTCCTGAACTTTTAGAATGAGACATGCTGCAGGATAGCGTTTATAACTTGTCAGAGCACCCTCGTGGTTGTTCTGTAATGTTCAAAAATAGGGCAACCCATACCCTGAGGTTTCCCGGCTCCTCCCCTCCCGGGCTTTGTCTCTCCTTGTTCCTGTCGTCTCTATCCTGTTTGGTTTTCATTTTACTCCCAGCAGTGACTCCTCAGGGTGGGACGCTGTCCTGATGGGAGCTCTGGCTGGCTGGTTTTAAGAATTCACAGGGGCTGGACTAAGGTAGCTCCCTCAAACCTTTTTAATGTGGACTCTTAGCACTCAGCCAGTGGAGAAAGAAAAATGCCTCTTCATTTCATCTGCTGCTCTCAAACCAGCCTCCCTCGCTTTCTGATAAATGCCTATGGACTGTTTCGGGTTCTCCTGGTCTCAGTTCTTATCAGATGCGGCCCTGTTGTTTCTTTCTTCCACAAAAATGCTAATAATGCAAAGATCTTGTGGCCACTGGTGGCTTGTCATTATCTGTTTGTATTTAATACCTCTTAGGTTTTAACTACCCACTCCAGTGTTCTTGCCTGGAGAATCCCAGGGACAGAGGAGCCTGGTGGGCTGCCGTCTATGGGGTCGCACAGAGTCAAACACGACTGAAGCGACTTAGCAGCAGCAGCAGCAGGTTTTAATTTGGCTCTGAAAGACCAAAGTTTATCTGAAGACATAAGATCCTTGGGTTTTAAAGAAGTGAATGTGCCGCCTTCTGGCACACCTACTTATTTTACATTTAAGAACTGTCATCCCAGAAGCTGTGGCTATCTACAAAAATGGCAAAATCTCACTAGGACAACCTAGAATGACAATGGCCCATTATGGGGAACGTTCCAATTAAACATGATCATTCTTTTAAGAGGTGCACTTGAAAGCAAGTTTCCCAAATCAAACAAACAGAACGGGATACCTATTTTAATTGGCATGCAAAAACTTCCAAAAGGTTTCAAAGTTTCAAAACAGCTTCACTGAAACATTCATTGCAAAAAGCTAATGAAAACTAAGGACACAAGAGGCAAGCTAAAACAAAAGACTGTAAGACTGACATGGCTCCTATAACTCTCTTCCATCCTCAGACCCCATTAATCCTCTACCTGAGCCGCCTTTCCACGATGAAGAGGTTACAAGGCTGCAAGTAAAAGTCTGCCAAGTTAGTAGCCTTACCTATGCCCCCATATCTACCACTGAAGCAGGGACCCCATATGGGCCCCTCCCAGGGGTGTTGGGACTCTGAGGGATTCTCTGGTAAACTGCTACCAGTGACTCCCTTAAAGAGTCAAGCTGCTGCTGCTGCTTCTAAGTCGCTTCAGTCGTGTCCGACTCTGTGCGACCCCATAGACAGGAGCCCAACAGGCTCCCCCGTCCCTGGGATTCTCCAGGCAAGAACACTGGAGTGGGTTGCCATTTCCTTCTCCATTGTGTGAAAGCAAAAAGTGAAAGTGAAGTAGCTCAGTCGCATCCGACTTCTAGCGACCCCATGGGCTGTAGCCTACCAGGCTCCTCCATCCATGGGATTTTCTAGGCAAGAGTACTGGAGTGGCTTGCTATTGCCTTCTCCTAAAGAGTCAAGGGTAAACCAAAAGTAAAATTAGCAGTAAATCTTGCCAAATTGTGGTAGAAACTAGGGCTGCCTTTCTGCTTGAAACCCTACTCTCTGGAGCCAGCAGATGAGATCCTGGGAACAGTGGCAAAAGTCAGTGAAGGGTGGGAAATCTTACCATGGTCAGCTCTCCTGGTTCTTTGTAGTGAATGGCCAGTTGAGAGAGAGAGAGAGAATTTCAGGCTGTCACTTCCTTTGCAAATTTAGACTCTTACAAATTCAGTTTCAGGGCACCCACTAGTTGTTGACCCTTTCTCTCCCAGGGACAGCTCTTTCCTTCTTGTCTGTCTTATTTTGTATCCTCAGAACTTGGCTTGGCTTTCTGCCTGCCTGGGATGTGCCAGTTGTTGGTTCTTGCATACACAGGCAGATCAACCATCAGTTTTGAGGGCCTAAAAATATGGCCAGACAGAAATGTGGGTTGCACTACTTTTTCAGAGAGGGTCCTACCAACTGCTGCCAGCTATCAGGGGAGCTAAGTTTTCCTTCCTTTTGACTGTCTTTGGAGAATAGCTCTGAACCTTGGGAGTACAGTCTCCTTTTGTATCTTCTTTGGGGATGCCTCTTTGTCCAAAAGGCTGTTCAGTACTTCTAGGAATATTTAACGTTTGTTCTGGCTGAAACCTGACAAGATATTTAAAAGGACTTTTCTAAAAAATAGTATGGTCAGAAGTTGGCCATTTTGAAAGTTGATATTCAGAGCCAAATGGGAGCGTTTCTTAGACCTTCTCTTCTACACTAAATGAAACCATGTACCCAGAGGGGAAGAAAAACATTCCAAAGACAAACAGGTCTAAGTCTAGAACACAGGAGTCAATGATCTCCCTAAGGTTAGCACCTCAGAAAAGGAACAGAGGATGACTCACAAAGAATGTGAACCTGAGATGTTGTGACCGGTGAACACCAAACAAAGATTCAGCCAAACCTCTAAGAACTCCTGAGTGTTAGCTGGGAATAGCTTAGCTGCTAAGCTAGTGCCTTAACTATTTTAATCACATCTCTCAGATAGGCTGAGAGTCTGCTTGGGGGGGAAATTTTTATAAACAAGACAACAGCCCCCAAATGGATGCTCCACATCACCAAACCAAATCTTAAAGATACAGCTCTCCAAGAAATGCCCTTCTGAACCAGTCAATCAGGAATCACCTAATCATTACCAGTTAGGTATCTGTCCAATAGACTCCTAAGTATAAGTAAGTAAGTATTAGTCGCTCAGTCGTACCCGACTCTTTGCGACCCCACCAGGCTCCACTGTCCATGAGATTTTCCAGGCAAGGATACTGGAGTGGGTTGCCATTTCCTTCTCCAGGGGATCTTACCCCCTAAAGGAAAGTAACCTTACAGTAACCAATAGGGTTTATTTTTATTTTTAAAATCTAATATAACTTCCTTGTTTCTGTTCCCTCTGCCATAAGTCTTTCATTTTGTACAGCTCCTTGGAACTTTCTGTCTCCTAGCCTGGATTCTGCCTGATGCATGAGTCACTGAATAAAACCAATATGATTTTTTAAATATACTCAGTTTAATTTTGTTTTTTAACAGTAAAGGATCTTCTAATCATAAAAGCAATGGAAACTGAAAAAACATATTGATAGAGCTGCCCTTGCAAGAAGTATCCAGTTATCCTCTTAGACATCCAGTTATCATATATCCATAGCATTCAGCAATGAATGAGGCAGATACAACTTTTCTGATACTTAGGATGAAATGACCTGAAGATGTCCTCTGTTGGCCAAGGTCTTAAAATTGTCTTGGATTCAAGCTTGTACTGGCCAAAACTGATCTCATAATTTACAAAAATGGTTAAAATGAAATGATCTGAATCTTGTTATGCAGGCTGATATAGATGCCCTTATTTATTAGCAAGATGTTAGATCAAGGACCATAGAATGTGAAAATCCATTTCTCTGGGTAGTTAATAGTAGGTTCCCAACTAATTCAACCCTGAGAATGTAGGATCTATTGGGTACTTTAAGGCACTTAAATACAGCATATAGCTTTGACCTAGAATGTATGCATGATGAATGGGCAGTAAGATGAGTCATGGTTACTCTCATTTTGTCTAGCCTCCTAGTGGGACAGTTAGCCTCCTAGTGGGACTAGTGAAATCCACATTTATCACAGGTGGTCTCATATTATAGAAAATCAAAACAAGAAAACAAAAATATAAAATAGATTTGGGAGGTGATCATTAACACCCCAAGATTATTTTTCTTTTATCAATTCATTCAATGTCAACTTCTTGACATTTAAGGTTATCTGTATGAAGCAATAACGGAAATAGAAAGTTATCAGGGTTGGAGCCCTTGCCAGTGGAAGATCCTAAGAAACAGATGAAGCTTCTCAATATTTGTGAATAATATTTAGGAACATAACTGCTGGATAAATGGTGATTCAGTAGCATAACTGTCAAGGTGTCTTCAACTGGAGCACTGAAGTTCTGGGCAGGAGGCTAGAGTGAGGCACATGGGGAGCAAAATTTAAGGAGGCTCCTGGAGATTACCCTGAGAGTAAGTGCCTCCTTAATTAAATTTAAATAACCCTGAGAGTGAGTGCCTCCTTAAATTTTAGCCTTAGTACTTTGTTCACCTCAACTGGGGCTAGCACAAGGGGCTGATCTTCCAGCTGCAACAGCAAATGGACCCTCTTGATACTTAATTTCACCCCTAGACCTTTTTCCATACAAATTTACATTCCATAGCCCTCTATAAACCAAGTTGGAGTAAGCTAGTTATGTGTTAGCCTAAGGGGAAATTTCACCAAGCCTGACAGGGCAACAGTGTGGGCTCCATCTAGTCCCTGAAGAACGCCTTTTCTAAATGCATCCTCATTTCCCTTGAAAAGAGCTGTTAATAGGAATTTGAACATTAAAAATAAGAAAGAGAAAAAAATAACCCTATTAAGAAAAGTGCCTTGATTTATAAGACCTGAAACTTATTGGGCAGTGGATATTTTGCATTAGATTGTATCAAAAAGGTAACTCCCACATGTCAAGCCTTTTTAAGCCTGTAAAACAAATATCTGTTTCCAGTTTAGGGGTGGAATGTATAACTGTGACCCATACGCCCCAGGTTCTCCTGCTCTCCTAGAAGAAAGAAATGGACTTCCTGAAAGAAGTTAATTTTGCTTGATTTCTTTCCTATTTCCTCCCTCAAAACATTTGTGGGCAAATAGGGCTCACATACAGAGTGTTTTATTTTGCACTGTTTTCCATTAATTTGGACTCTTTCACATTGTTTGGAGTTCCCTGCCATCTGTGGGGAGGTGTGCTGGCAAGGCACACACTCAGAATGCCTGGCAGCTTTCAGACGAGATGGAAGAACACACCCCATCCTTTCCAACAAAGACTCGGCAAGAAGAGCTTTAGGGAAAAGGAAAAGGGATTTACTGAGCTGAGAATATGTAACAAAAGTCCAGGGTGGCTCTGCCTGTGAGCCCAGGATGGATATACAATTGCCAGGGAATTGATTTCTGTCACTTGATCCTCAATTTCATCTGAGGCCACCTTTTATCATCATCCTTCTCAGCCTTTCTTTCCCTGTCACACAGAGAGGAGAAAACAGTTATTTTCTCTGCTTCTATATTTCTTTCTTCAAGGAATGATTATCTTATTCTTCCCACTCACTACCTCTTCTCCTCATTATTCTCAGCAGGTTCAACATCAAAAACCTGTCTGAATCTGTCCCAGAACTCATTCTTTTTCTGGAGAGCGTGGTTTCACAGATACTGTCTGCTTCTGCAGCGAGCTTTAGGGCATATTTCTTGCTTAAAATAGCAGCCTGGTTTGGCTACAAAGCCATAATCTGCAGTATTTCTTCAACCAGGTCTTAATAATCCTAGTGAGATAACAATTATAATTTCCCTTGTGTATCATATCAAATACTTTTACACTGTTCTGATTAGGCCTCCCACAATCTGGCCCACTCCTCTCTCCAGCCTGGATCTCCTGGTGTGCCTTTTTCAGAGCTAGGCTGCTCCCAATTTCCCCTAAACACCTACCCACTTTCCCACTCAAAGCATTTCCCCATTTTACACTTTTCCATTTCCATAGCTCCTAATCGCCAAATCCACCTCTCCCGTGACAGCACGGTTCTATGAAATCCTAGCCATTCTCAGATCAGGTCAAGGTGTGCCCTCCTCCATGAAGACTTTCCCAAGCTTGCATTACACCCTGTTGATACAGAATTCTGACTTTTGCCCTGAAATTATTTCCAAATTCAGCTTGGAAAGGTCAAAGTTTTGAAAAGGGTTAGAGAAGGAGCCCCATCGCTCTTTGAGGCTAGCCCATGGAAATGCACTTCAGAGCTAGATATCTGGAGATCAGTTTTTCACGTGGGAAATGATGATATGGCCCTTAGTGTTATGGGTGACAGGTAAAGATACACACACAGAACATCAGGCCAACTCAACTCAATCTCCTATAGAGGTCAAGTGAAGAACAGTTTCAATTCGACAAATATTTACTGAGTATCCTTCATCCATGCCCTGCACTAAGCACTGGGGATACCAGGCAGATGCCTACACTAGAAGATTGATAAATGGGCTAAGCAATTTGGGTTTACTTTCTTCCCTTATGATGAGTTAATGCAGTGATTCTCAAACCTGGCTGTGCAGCAGAACCACCAAGGGAATATGATTTATGTATTTGCTTATTCATGCATCAGTTTTGAATTTCATTTTGTGGGAATAAATAATACATTCACTGGCTATAAAGCGAAAAGACTGAAAAAGGTACACAGGGACAAGTATCTCTTATGCCACTATTTTAGTCACCCAGTTTCCCTAATTGTGCCAATTTATTAGATATCATTGGGGAATAGCTTAGCTCTGTCCATCTCTTTCATCATAGCAAGGCTATTTAGACAGAGTGGAAAGGTGATTGGGAGTTTGGGAAGGTGCCGAGAGAGTCTGCCCAAGCCAAACACAAACTCAGAAGCCAGGCTGCAGTGACAGAGATCAGGCCTATGCCTACAAGATCTAGGCAAGACCAGAAAATGACCTCCTGAAGGTGTCTGGAAACAGGAGCTCCTGGTTGCTCATCTTCCTAAGTAGCCAGCTCCCCACAAAGTCTTTAAGATCTGTCCCCACTAAACCCCTCAAAATATAATGCCACACATTCTTCCATCCTTCTTAGACACGGGAGTGTCAATGCATCTGTTATCTGTCACTGTCTGGCTATTCTGTGCTTGAACATGACATCGAACATGATAATAGAGACTTGCAAATTACAGCCAAGAAGTGTTGGCTCTAGTTGGCTGCGGATAAAGTCTCTTTTATCTAATAATAATATAATAAAGTTGCAGTGTACAAAATCAATATACACAAATGAGTTGCATTTCTATACAATAACAATGTGCTATTATTAAAAAAATAATCCATTCACTCTAGTACCAAAAACAGCAAAATACTAAGAAATAAATGTTATTTTACCAAGAAGGTAAAATGCCTAAACAATGAAAACTGTTAAGAAATTGATGAAAGAAACTCAAGAAAATATAAATTGGTAAATAGAAAGATATGCCCATATTCATGGACTAGAGGAATTAACATCATTAAAATGGCCACACTACTCACCAGGGGCTGAACCCTTGTCTCTTATGTCACCTGGGTTGGTAGGCAATTCTTCATCACTAGCACCATTTAGGAAGCCTACTCTAAGAAATAAAAAGGTTTAATTCAATCCCTATCAAAGTCCCTGTGGTGCTGGAGAAAACTCAAGAGTCCCTCGGACTGCAAGGAGATCAAACCAGTCAATCCTAAAGGAAACCAATCCTGAATATTCATTGGTAGGACTAATGATGTAGCTCCAATACTTTGGCCACCTGATGTGAAGAGCTGACTCATTAGAAACGATCCTAGTGCTGGGAAAGATTGAAGTAGGAGGAGAAGGGGAAGACAGAGGACAAGATGGTTGGATGTCATCACCAACTCAACGGACGTGAGCTGGAGCAAGCTCTGGGAGATGGTGAAGGAAAGGGAAGCTTGGTGTGCTGCAGTCAGTGGGGTCACAAAAAGTAGGACACGACTGAGTGAATGAACAAACAAAACAAATCAAATTTCCATTGATATTTTCACAGACATAGAGAAAACTATCCTAAAAATTTATATGGAACCAGGAACAACCTCCAAGGAGCCAAAGTAAGTCTTGAGAAAGAACAAAGATGGGGGCATTACACTTTCTGATTTTAAGCTATATTACAAAGCTATAGTAATCAAAACAGTATAGTACTGGCATAAAACTAGACATACAGACCAATGGAACAGAATAAAGAGCCCAGGAAAAAAGCCACCCAAAACTGTGAACTAATATTGAACAAGGGTGCCAAGAACATATAAAAGGAAATCTCGTCAAAAAATAGTGTTGAGAAAAACTGGATATCCACACACAAAAGAATGACGTTAGACCACTATCTTATACCATTCACAAAAGTTAATTTGAAACAGATTAAAGATTTAAACACAGTAGTCTCCCCATCCACAGTTTTGCTTTCCATGGTTCAGTTATCAGTAGTTAACTGCAGTCTAAAAATATTAAGTGGAAAATTCCAGAAATAATCAATTCATAAGTTCTAAACTGCATGCTATTCTGAGTAGCATGATAAAACCTCACGTTATCCCTACCTGAGATCCCCAACCACCATCACTGTCTGCTCCTGACATCTACCCATCATCATGACTCAGTGATCCAAAAACATCTGAAGCAGATGATCCTCCTTCTGACATATTGTCAGAAGGTGAATAGTAGTCTAATACTGTATTACAGTGCCTACACCGTTCACCTCATTTTATCTCATCACATAGGCATTTTGTCATCCCACATCATAAGATATTTTGAGAAAGAGAAATAATACTCACATAACATTTATTCTAGTATATTGCTATAATTTTTCTATTTGTTATAATTGTTGTTATCTCTTAGTGTGCTTAATTTATAAATCTAATTTTATTATAGACATCTATGTATAGAAAGAAATATAGCATATATAGAGTTTGATACTATCTGGGTTTAGGCATTCACTACGGATCTTAAAACATAACCCTGTGAATAATGGGGAACTACTGTGTAGGACTTGAAACTGGAAAACTCTTAGAAGAAAGCAGGGAAAATCTTCTTGACATAGGCCATGGCAATAATTTTTTTGATATGACACCAAAAGCACAGGCAATGGAAAGCACACTAAACTAAAAAGCTTCTGCACAGAGCAAAAGAAATAACTGACAAAATGGAAAGGTAACCCACGGAATAGGAAAAAATATACTCAAGCCATACATCCAATGGTGGGTTAATATCCAAAATACATAATGAACTTATACAATCCAACCGTGGACAAAGAAAATATTTCAATATAAAAATGGGCAAACGACCCAAGTAGACTTTTTTCCCAAAGAAGATATTCAAATGACCAACGCATACATGAAAAGAAGCTCAACATCACTAATTATCAGGGAAATGGAAATCAAACCACAATGAGTTATCACCTCAGACCTGTTAGAATTAATGTTACGAAAAAGACAAAAGATAAATTGCTGACAAGGATGGGAAGAAAAGGGAGACTTTTAGGACTGTTGATGTGAATGTAAATTGGTATAGCCTTTATGGAAGGCAGTATGAAGGCTGCTCAAAAGTTTTAAAATGAAACTATATTTGACCTGGGAGTCTCTCTTTGAGGTGTATTTCTGAAGGCCATGAAATCAGTATCTCAAAGAGGTATTCACACCCCTGTGCTCACTGAAGCAGTATTCACAAAGCCAACACATAGAAACAACTTTAAGTGTCTGTTAACAGATGAATGGATACGGAAGATGTAAACAAAGAGGATGGGAGAGAGAGGGAGAGGGGGAGAGAATGAAATGTCATTCAGCCACAATAAAGAAGGAAGCCCACTTGCCACAAAATGGATGCATTGAGAGGACATCATGCTAAGCAAAATAAGTCAGAGAAGAAAAGACAAATATTCTGTGATCTCACTTACATGTGTAACCCCGCCCCCCCCCGCCCCCCCACCAAAAAAAAAAAGGCAAACGCAGAGAAACAAAAAGTACAGAACAGAATAGTGGTTATCAGAAGCTGGAGGTTGGGGGAAATGGGGAGATGCTTGTCAAAGGGTACAATCCTTTAGTTATAAGATGAATAAGTTCTGGGAATCTAGTGTACACCAGGGTGATTATAGTTAACAATAATACATACTTAAAATTTGCTAAGAAAGCAGTAAGTGCTCTTACCACACACACACAAAAAGGGTGGCAGCAGTAACTATGTGAAACAGTAGATCTGAGAATTAACCTGATTGTGGTAAGCATTTCACAAAGTATATGTGTGTTAAATCATCACCCTGTACACTTGAAAGTATATCATTTTATTTGTCAATTATAACTCAATAAAACTCAGGGGGGAAAAAAAGAGTGTTTTGAAAGTGTCCTAAATAATCATCTTGCCCATTTATTCTCTAAGGTTCCAGGATTATATGGATTTATACATTGAATTTACAGCATCACAGGCCCAGGAGGGACTGCAGAGATAATCAATCAGCCCAAGGCCTTTGCCTTACAAGGAGACCACTCCAAGCTCCAGGGACAGGGGACAGACTTAACCCGGTCAACAGTGGAGGTGCCATCAACCACACCTGCCGCCTTCCCCGTCCTCAACAGGGCTCCTGCACACTCGATGGCCTCAGCACATGCTACCCCCGCATTAGCTGCTAGAACTGCCAAAGCAAGATGCCACCCATTTTTGGTGACTTCAGCAACAGAACTGTGTCTCACAGTTCTGGGGGCTGTAAGTCCAATGTCAAAGGTGTTGGCAGTGTTGATTTCCTGAGGCCTCTCTCCTTGACTTTCAAGTGACTTCTTCCTGTGGTGTTCTCACAGGATCCTTCCTCTGTGCCCATGCACCTCTGGTGTCCTTTTGCACATCACAATTTCCTCTTCTTAGAATAACACCTGTCAGATTGGATTAGTGCTCATTCTAATGGCCCCATTTTAACTTAATCACCCGTTTAAAGGCTCCAGGTCTGAATTCAGTCACATTCTAAGGTACTGAGCTTAGGCTTTAACATATAAATGGGGTTCAGTTCAGTTCAGTCGCTTAGTCGTGTTCGACTCTTTGCGACCCCATGAATCGCAGCACGCCAGGCCTCCCTGTCCATCCCCAACTCCCAGAGTTCACTCAAACTCATGTCCATTGAGTCGGTGATGCCATCTACCCATTTCATCCTCTGTTGTCCCCTTCTCCTCCTGCCCCCAATCCCTCCCAGCATCAGAGTCTTTTCCAATGAGTCAACTCTTCACATCAGATAGCCAAAGTATTGGAGTTTCAGCTTCAGCATCAGTCCTTCCAAAGAACACCCAGGGCTGATCTCCTTCAGAATGGACTGGCTGGATCTCCTTGCAGTCCAAGGGACTCTCAAGAGTCTTCTCCAACACCACAGTTCAAAAGCATCAATTCTTCGGCACTTAGCTTTCTTCACAGTCCAACTCTCGCATCCATACGTGACCACAGGAAAAACCATAGCCTTGACTAAATGGACCTTTGTTGGCAAAGTAATGTCTCTGCTTTTCAATGGTAGGGGGATACAATTCAGCCCATAATGACTTCCTATGTTGGGAATGCTTTCCCCCTTCACTTAATTCCTAATCATCTTCTGGATTCCGACTTAAAACATTACTTCCTTAAAGAAGCCCATCCTGACTGCCTCCTCAGTATCCAAAGTCAAGCCCTGGCCTCTTTTTTAGGCACATTTTTGATGCCCTTTTACTTCTCTGTGACTGTGTGTGTGTAGTTGCTAAGTCGTGTCCAACTCTTTGTGACCCCAGGGACTGTAGCCTGCCAGGCTCCCCCATTCACAGGATTCTCCAGGCAAGGATACTGGAGTGGGTTGCCATTTCCTTCTCCAGCCCTTTTACTTCTCCTTACCATTATTATTACCAAAGAAATGCCTGTGAAATCAGCCAATTCGCTTTTCCCTCCCTCCATGAGACTTTCATCTCCCACAGGGCAGGAACCTGGCTGCTCTTAGTCACTGCTGCATCCTTAGAGCTGAGCCAGGCCCTGGCACAGGTAGCAACCCAGCAAATATTTGCTGAATAAACAAGTAAGTGGATAAGGCTATAAGGAAGTAATTAAAATCTCAGAACCCTCTTTGGAATTATTATTTTCAAACTATTCTTACATTTTCTCACTTTTGCTCATAATGTTTCTGCTGTAAAATTCTCCTGGGGCCCCAAAGTCCAAGTCAAACAGCCTCCCCCACTCATTCTCCTTACCCAAGCACAATCAATTTTTTCTTCCTCAGAAATCCTGCAGCACACTATTCATGCAGTTGGTCTCATGCTTAATCATGACTTACAGATATTAAGGGTATGTTGTTAACATGTTTACCGCCTTCCCCCCCCCCCCCCCCCCCCCCCCCCCCCCCCCCCCCCCCCCCACC